>SKCR01022765.1:0-352817 GCA_019454045.1 Zanthoxylum bungeanum
TTGTTCGTTTTTTTTTATTATCAAAAGCTTGTAGTGATATTCTTTATTTCTCTCTTCATCTTCGGATTCCTGTCTAATGATCCAGAGCGTAATCCCTAATGCGAAGGATAAAAAAAAGAAGGGGTTTTGCTTTAGTCATATCAATGTTTTTAGATCGAAAATCACACACGCTGAACTGAAATCATTGAATGACAATCTGAATTTGACTCTACCATGACCTGCCCCCGGATAAAATTAAAGAAAGCAAGCATGCGTTAGTCCAAAAAAGAGATGTTAATAATCAAAGCAACCCTATATATTTATTATTTTTTTAATTTATATGATATTTTTAATATTTTCATTCAATTTTATATTTTAATAATTTTCCCCTTTCTTATACATGTATTTACTAATTTAAATGTATATTAATAATTTTTTAAAAATGATAATATATTCAATCCATACAACCACCCGTGTGTGTTGTATAGGTCGGGTTGTGCGGGTCGGTTTGGTTGGAGAAATCCAAACCCGTACTTTTTACCGGTTGGATTGGTTGAATCCCAACATGATCCATGCACACTCTTATGAGTAGGATGACAAATAGCTTAGTCCGGGCTTGGCCATGCCCAACTCTCTCATTTGCAGGTTGGGTTGGGTCAGCCCGGCCCATGAGTTGTATTTTTTAATTTTTTTTTAACAGAATTCAAAAGTTTTAAATTTAAAATTTATGTATGCAATTAAAAGTGTAAATGAAAGAGATAAATAAAGGGTAGCCTATTGAGTGAAAAAAGTTGGGTGTCAGATTGGGTATCGGTTTTGGGCCTCTCCTATCATATGGAATTTGGGTCGGATCCAGTCCAAACGACGCCGTTCAATTTCAATATACCCAGCCTCTCTACTCGGTAATCAAAAGTTTATATAAAACAACACCCTTTTAAAAGACTCACACTCAAAACACTCACTGGAAGCAGAAACACTACATTTGTGTCTCTCACTCTCTATCAAAACCTAAAAACACAAAAGCACAACGAAGAATCAAACAAATGGGATTATCAATGCAACCATATGGAAGACAATCGATGCTTAAAGAAGGACACAAGCATATGTCTGGTCTCGACGAAGCTGTGCTTAAAAATATAGAATGGTACTTCTGGATTGCTTCCTTTTGCTGTTTTTTGAACTGGGTATTTTTGTTTCCGCGGATTTGTCTCTTAGTTTTTGTAAAGTCTTGAACTTTTTTGTTTAATGTACTGTGCTGATCATTGTGGATGGAGAACTCATTTTTGATTTGTTTATGCTTTATGAAGTACATCATAGGGGGTTATTTTTTATTTTTTTATTTATTTTTTTATTTTAATCTGAAATAAACTTAGAAATGGCTTCTGAAATCTGATATGCGGGTAAAATGATGTCCTTACATAATGTTAGTTCCAAGTAAAATGATTTCATAACTGCCATTGTCAAAATAAGTACTTCCCAAGTTAAATAAAATAACTTGGTGTAGATTGTTTGTAGCTTGTTGGGGAAACTCAGAGACCGCATTTGGTTGGTTTGGATATTGTTGGCATATGATGGAAAGGGTGGCAATGGGCCGGACGGCCGGCCAGTAAAATTTTGGCCCGAGCACGGCTTTCTCGGGCCGGGTCCGGGTCCGGGCCCGGGCTTTATCCGCCCCGTTTGTTTTAAAAAAAAAGTGATAATCCAAATACAATTTATATTATACAAATACATCATACATTCACACTATATGTAAGACAATTCACAAATATATCAAAAGTTTCATCCATAAATTAACAATCCAAAAGCCACAAACAAATGCATCAAACTAATCCAACTCTTGTGCCTCAAAGTCTTCTTCCACTTTACCCATCAGTTCCTCTCCAGCAAATATAAGTTGTTCAGGAATAATACCTAATGAGAACAAGTGTTAAAAAATATAAATCAAAGAAAATAATTAATTAAGAAATAATTCTTATACCTCGCTTAGAAGCCCATATCCAATTTTGAGTGCACATTATTGCTTCCAATGTGTCAGGATGCAATTTGGCACGATGTGGACTCAAATGTCTCTCCCCGTACTAAAAGCAGACTCTGATGCCACAGTCGTAATAGGAATGACTAATATATCTTTAGCTATCTCAGCCAAAATAGGATATTTTCCTTTATTTTCCTTCCACCAATTCAAAATATCGAAGTCTGGAGTTCTAGCAACTAAAGGCTCCTCTAAGTACCTCTCAAGATCTGACTTTGATCTTGTCATATGATTGCTTTGAGTAGCAAAAGAATCAAAGTCAGATAAATCTAAAAAAGAAGACGACTCAGCGGTGACAATATTATGGGAATGAACAACGGAAGTAGAAGATTTACCACTAACTATAGACTTAGCTTCATAATATTTAACTATCTCTTTAGAAAGTTCACGTGCTCTCATAATTTCCTCTGCAACACTCGCACCATAAATCTTTGGAAAATAATAATCAATTAACATCTTAAACCTTGGGTCAAGAATAATAGCCATAACCAACACCCTGTGAATCTCTTGCCAATATTTCTCAAACTTGGCAATCATAATGGAGGTCATTTGTTTAACTTGAAGAACATGAGACATTTGCCACTCCATCAAAGACATCCTCATTTTACAAGCCAATGGAAAAAACATATTAGCTGTAGGGTAGTTTGTTACTCGTACCTGAAAACATCTCCCTCAACAAATAAAATGGACGCAAATATTCTAACATTTTTTCAGTCATCTCCCATTCCTCATCAGAAGGCACACACTTATAATGGGGCTCAATTTGTTGCACTCGTGGAAAAACTTTTTTGTACTTCACTGCAATATCAAGCATGAAAAATGTAGAATTCCATCTAGTCGGACAATCAAGCACCAACTTTCTTTTAGTCTTAATCAATGATTGACGTGCAGACATCATAAGAGTTTCAATCCTTTTCGGTGTGCTACTCCAATAAGCAACACTCTCCCTAATCTTTGCAATACCCCCTTCAATCACGACCAAACCATCCTTTACAATTAGGTTCAAAATATGAGCTGCACTCCTCATATGAAAAAATTTACCACCCTATACCAAAGATTCGGTTGAAAGCATTCCCTTCAATCTTTCTACTATGGCGTCATTAGTTGAACAATTATCCAAAGTAACAGTCGACAACTTTCGATCCACATTGCAATCCATCATATATTTAATCAGAACTTGAGAAAGACACTCAGCAGTATGTGGGGCTGGTACATAGATGAACCTATATATACATAATGCATATAAATGTTAGCATCAGAAGGCAAACATTTCATAACAGTCATTTACACTGAGAAATCAACGAAGCAATTAAGCAAAATAGAAATCAACCAATTATAAACAGTAACATTACAGAAAACATAAACAGTTACTTTAATAATTTCTTTAACACAATAACATAAACTGTAAACAAAACCCTAACATTCTAACAACCATAAAAAATTACAGAAAACAAAAACCTAGAGTGATTAGTGGAGCACCTAGATTCGAAATTGATGAAGGTTGAAGAAGACCGAGATTGAGTGCCAGTGGGTGAAGAAGACTGAGACTCCGAGAGGACCGAGAGTGAGTGAGTGGCTGTGGCTTTGAGAGTTGAGAGACAAGAATTGAGTGAGAGACCGAGAGCCAGAGACGAGAGTGAGACCGAGTCACCGAGAGACGAGAGCTAGAGACGAGAGTGAGAGATTAGAGACCGAGAGAGACGATAGCCGGAGATCAGAGATCGAGAGAGACGATAGCCAGAGACGAGAGTGAGAGATCAGAGACCGAGAGGCGAGAGAGACGATAGCCAGAGACGAGACGAGAGATGAGAGTGGAGACTGGAGAGTTCTTTGGAATTGGGAATTAGGTCTGAGGAGGGCAACACACAACAGTTATCAATTTTTTTTTTTTAAGCCCGAGCCCGAGCCGGGCTTCTATTTCTATGGCCCGGGCTTTTCTGCCACCCTTAGATGAAAGTGATTTTTCCTAGGAGTTGTTTGCTCCATTATTTTGATTGTTTTCCAGAAAAAATGGACTAATAGAACTATGGAAATTTAGATTTTTGACCCTCTTTTCAAATCTAATAAGGAATTGGTTGGGGAATAGCATTGTCTTAAATCCTTACAAATTAGTGTCAGTGGAACATAGACTGTCCTAGTAAATAAGTTTAGGTAATGACACCTTTTTTGAAAGATTCAACATTCTCAAGTAGCTGAAGTTCAGGTGCCGATTTACGTTTGGAAAGGGGAATGATTGCTTGACATTCATATTTCATAGGCCAATGGATTTTTGATAATTACCACTCCTTAAATGTTTGAGGGTTTGTATTAGCTAATTACCAACTACATGAAATGCTTAGGTTTATTCAACTGCTGAAAAGCTAATTACTTGTTTATTTTGCAAAGACATATATGCAAAACAGTTCTTTGTAGCAAATTTATGTAACATTAGCTGGGTTTTGTGTAGCTTAATATCTGATGTATTTTTTTCCTCAGGTATGAATAAGATGGTTATCAATCATGAGACAAACTTTTTGTCACAAATGATGCTGCCACGATTGTTAATGAACTTGAGGTTCAGCATCCTGCAGCCAAGATTTTGGTCTTAGCTGGTAAAGCTCAACAAGAAGAAATTGGAGATGGAGCTAATTTGTCAATCTCTTTTGCTGGGGAGCTCCTTCAGGGTGCAGAGGAGCTTATAAGGATTGGCCTACACCCTAGCGAAATCATCAGTGGATACACTAAAGCGATTAACAAGGTTTTCCAGTGCCTTGCCAATTGGCTTTGGTGTCCATTTCCTTAAAACGAACAAATTACAATTGCGGTTTTCTGATTTTGTCTTTTGAAATAATTGCAGACGATTGAAATCTTAGATGAATTGGTGGAGCAAGGTTATGAAAACATGGATGTTAGAAATAAGGAACAAGTTGTTTATCGAATGAAGGCTGCTGTTGCTAGCAAGCAGTTTGGCCAAGAAGACATTTTGTGTTTGCTTATTGCTGATGTAATTGTTTTAGCATACCTTGTTAATCATTGGTTAATTAACTCTTTTTGTTTTTGTGTGAAATTTGCACTTTACCACCATTTGTTGCATTATAGGCACGCATCTAAGTATGCCCCAAGAATCCAGCCAACTTTAACGTTGATAATGTTCGTGTTGCAGAGCTTTTGGGTGGAGGTTTGCACAATTCTACAATTGTTTGTGGTATGGTTTTGAAGAGTGATGCTGTTGGAAGTATCAAGAAAATGGAGAAGGCAAAGGTTAATTGCTTTGGTTGCTTCTTGTATTTCTTCCTCCCAGGTACACATGTCATTATATTTGTTAGATGCTAGTAATATAATATGGTAGTTGGGTGAGCAGTTTGTCTTTGGCTTGTGTCAGTGTGGGTTAACGTGCCACTGGCAGGGAGCTGAGGCCATTGTTAGAATAGTAATTTTTTGTTGTAAATTTGCGGATATGACGATGCATTGAACTACATATTATTTTCAATGTGTTTTCAATTGTGATGTTCAATGAAATTACCAAAGGATAAGGTCAAGGTTAGGCCAGTTAAGGTATAACTATTACAGGACAATAGCGATAGATATTAGAAATAGTTGTTGTCAGAAATCATTTGAAATAAGGGAGCCATCGTCATTATTGGATTTGTATAATGAATTTGTTTAGGATTTTGAAAATGTAATTTTATATTTCGGGGATGTTAATGTGCGCCTGGAACATTATGTAAAAAGTGATCCTTGGTGGTTCATTCAGATTTCAGATATTTAATTATGCTTCTGATGTATTTTGTTCTGTGCTTGTTTTTTCAGGTTCTGTTAATTTCTGGGCTACTCTTGTACTTCTTTACTGGATTGTCAGTGAAGAGTGTGTCTATACTCTTGATTCTTTAAAAATATATAAAAATAATAATTACAGTAATATAAATACTGATAATACAAATTAATTTGTTTGTCAAAATTTGAAGCCAATCCCAAAACATATCTTAATTTATTGAATAAATGGGTGAGTCAATTCGGGTTGGGGTGTTCTCACACATTTTTATGAGGCGTGCCTAGGCGCAGCTAAAAGGCGCGAGCCTTTGTGCCTAGGCGCGCTTGATGAAGGTCGCCTGTGTTAGTGTCCTAGACATGCCACGGGATCTCTAAGCGTGATTCGTGTGTGAATAATAATCAAAAATAAGTTGCGGAGGACTTACATTGATCGGTTGAGTTCAAAACTTTTCATGGATGTTGAAGCTCCCAAGCTCTTGGGTGAGTATCCCTATCACCTTCATTTGACTCTTATGTGCTAGCAAGAACAAATGGAACAAATTTGATCTCCCAAGGAGAAGCAAATTTGCCCTATGGAGAGAGAAGTAATCGGCAGTCTTCAAAAGACAGAGAAGCCAATTGCTTTTGTAACTTTCGGCCAAGCTGAAAGAGAAGTCAGTGGCCATTATGACTCTTCAAAAGAAGCCATTTTCTTTCTTTCTAAAAGAAAGCAAATTTCTTTCTACAGAGGCCTATTCGGCCTATAGAATTTATTTTAAGGCAATTGCTTCTCCTATCTCGACATTTTCAATTTCTGAATTTTAATGGCCAATTCCAAGAATCGAGAGAGACAAAAAAAAACTTACTTTTGTTGCCTTTTAATATAAGCCATTAAAAAGAATGTCAGTGGCCAATTCCCAAGGAATACAATGGCCACCTGCTATTTAAAACAAAACAAGCAATAAATGAATTGCTTTGACTTTTGTATTTAAATACGTGGCCATTCGGCCATGGCATAAAATGGCCATTCGGCCTAAATCAAATAAAGGCCAATTCGGCCTAAATGAGCTTATGTCTCTCATTCGGCCAAGAAGAGAGAAATATCAATTTCCAAAATTAAATATTTATTGAGTGTTTCACAAGACTCCACCAAAACCCATCACTCATATCTATCACCAAAATGACTAATGATGTAAGTGAATTGTGCCCCACTTTAAATTCAAAATTTAAGTGGGCTTGCTCAACATATTTCGGGCTCGGTTTCGTTTAATCCGATTAAACGAATTTTCGTCGCGATATAATTAAATCTAATTTAATTAAATAATAATACCTAGTAAAATTATTACGAAAATCGCTCGCAAATTAATTCCAAATTAATTCGTTCGCTAAAATTAAAATCCAATTTAATTTCCCATTGAAATCCAATTTCAATTAATATATCTAATATATTATTTAGCCCAATTAAATAAATTAAATAGTAAAATCTAATTTAACTATTAAATTTATTTTACCGATTAATTCCAAATTAATTGCGTTCTCTCCTCTCGACAAATTTAATCCCAGATAAATTCTCGACGCAATTAATCCTAGATTAATTCTTTCTCTGATAATTAATCTCAGATTAATTATTGCCGTAATTAATCCCAGATTAATTCTCTCTTTATTAATTAATCACAGATTAATTCTCTCTTTATTAATTAATCCCAAATTAATATTCTCTCATAATTAATCCCAGATTAATATTGTTCGAGTCAAACATCATCGGTGAATCTTTGGGATGCGACCCAAGAGATCCATGGATATGTTGGCAGTAAATACGGTCATCGGACTATCCGAACACGTGCGTACCCGGTACCACGTTTCTGCCATCATCAGTGAATCTTTGGGATGCGACCCAAGAGATCCATGGATATGTTGGCAGTAAATACGGTCATCGGACTATCCGAACACGTGCGTACCCGGTACCACGTTTCTGCCGATTTACAAGACGTGGTTGGCTCCTAGCAAAGCACCGTGCCTACCCAATTCTCCAGAAATATTTAATTATATCGCGACGCAAATTCGTTTAATCGGATTAAACGAAACCGAGCCCGAAGTGTGTTGAGCTAGCCCACTTAAATTTTGAATTTAAAGTGGGGCCCACTTCACTTACATCATTAGTCATTTTGGTGATAGATATGAGTGATGGGTTTTGGTGGAGTCTTGTGAAACACTCAATAAATATTTAATTTTGGAAATTGATATTTCTCTCTCCTTGGCCGAATGAGAGACATAAGCTCATTTAGGACGAATTGGCCTTTATTTGATTTAGGCCGAATGACCATTTTATGCCATGGCCGAATGGCCACGTATTTAAATACAAAAGTCAAAGCAATTCATTTATTGCTTGTTTTGTTTTAAATAGCAGGTGGCCATTGTATTCCTTGGGAATTGGCCACTGACATTCTTTTTAATGGCTTATATTAAAAGCCAACAAAAGTAAGTTTTTTTTCTCTCTCGATTCTTGGAATTGGCCATTAAAATTCAGAAATTGAAAATGTCGAGATAGGAGAAGCAATTGCCTTAAAATAAATTCTATAGGCCGAATAGGCCTCTGTAGAAAGAAATTGGCTTTCTTTTAGAAAGAAAGAAAATGGCTTCTTTTGAAGAGTCATAATGACCACTGACTTCTCTTTCAGCTTGGCCGAATGTAACATCCCCGATTTGGGAGATGTTACCGGCATGGGATAGCTGTACTAACCCCATAAGCCTCTGACTTCCTGACTGTTCCATAAACTATTCTAATGCAATGTCGTGCAAGGAACCATAACTCAATTTAAAATACTTTTGTTTCTCATATCTGTATACTGACAATACTTTTTCCTCACACATAACGACAAATACTTATAAAGACTCACACTTCTCTAGTACATACATGAAACTTTATGTTGACACTGACTGGACTCTCATGCAACATGACCCAATGCTGGTGGACTCCAACCCTGGTGACTGCATCAGTATCCATCCTCCCGAGCTTGTCCTCCTGGAATCCCTACAAAACAATAAAGACTGGAGGGGAATTAGATTGCTATACGATCTAAGTGAGTGAACAAAACTGAAAACTGAAGTAAAAGTCTGTTGACTTTAAAATCAGATTTTCAAATATCTTTTATGAAAACTCTGTTATGAAAACTTCATCTTTCTGAAATCTGTCTTTAAAACTCTGGCTTTGAGAATCTGTATTCTGAAAACTATTTGCTAAAAAATATGAATTCTAGAACTCTGAAAACTGTATTTTGAAAATCTGAAATTTGAAAACTGAAAACTTTTCTGAAGTTTGTATCTCTGTCTGAAAACCTGGACGTATGAGGGCGTTACGTATCGCCGTCCCCCCATACGCCTAACTGGAGCCAGCAATGCAAATCCATGACTTTGGGGCGTTACGTATCGCCGTCCCCCAAAGCATGCCACTACTGTCTCA
Source organism: Zanthoxylum bungeanum (assembly GCA_019454045.1). Lineage (NCBI taxonomy): Eukaryota > Viridiplantae > Streptophyta > Magnoliopsida > Sapindales > Rutaceae > Zanthoxylum > Zanthoxylum bungeanum. Next base: position 9,201 of record SKCR01022765.1, read on the forward strand.
GAAACTGGTGGTCTTGGGGCGTTACGTATCGCCGTCCCCCAAGCCACAAACTGGAGCTGGGGGTGCGGATCTATGCTACCACCCAAGCTCAAACTGGGGTCTAGGGGCGTTACGTATCGCCGTCCCCCTAGCCCATCTGGAGGATCTGAGAGCGTCCCCTCAGTCCTCTACATGTGCACATGCTCTCTGTATCCGTCAATTTCAACTGTAATAGTTACATACTGGGGTGAGGTTTTACCTCATGCCCCGAAGAACATAAAAATCATATTTTAAAGCTTTAAATTGTAAATACTGATTTCTGAAAATCATTTTCTTTCTCAAAGCATGATTATATAATAATAACTGAAAAGAAAAGTCTCTAACGCCCTAGAGCGTAAAATGTAAGTCTGATATGAAAAGACGGAATTTCAAAAAAATCAAGTAAAGAAGAAGTGTCCACTCACTAATTGGGGCTTGACGGCGTCTTTTGACGGCGTCGACGGTGGTTGCGAGTTCTGACGTTGATCTATAAGAATAAAGGGATTGTTAGAACAAAGAAATATTTAATGAACTTAGATGAATAAATGAACCAGAATTTTCCAGGTTCTTGGGTCAGGTTTGGAATTTTACTGGGAGCAATTGGTAAGGAATTTGGACTTGAAATTTTTATGGATGAATCCCCTGTGAGTCTACTTTACCCCAAATTTTACAGATCCTGATTTCGATTCCCGGAACTCCGTAAACAAACTGATTTCTACCAGCTGTTCAGTAGGGACAGAATCAGATCAGTCCCTACTGATCACTCCAATTTGAAACTCCGCCAAAAATTCTTATTAAGTCCAATGGTTCTGAATTTTTTATATGTCGGGCTCCTATGTGTCTAGTTTATTTTGGCGCTGACGGCTCATCATTTGGACACCCGAAACTCATTTTAAAAATAAAAAACCGAGCCTAGGTCATCAGGTCACAGGTGCAGACTTTACTGCCGATCAGTTGACTTTGGAGATTTTTCTACATTAGCGTCTTAAGTCCAAAAATTCTGATTTTTGGATATGTTACTCCTCTATGTGTCTAGTTTACTCAGAATTTTACGGTTTATCAATCGGGCATATAAAACTCGAGTAAGAAGCGACCAAATATAACCTGTCCGAAACTTAATGTAAACCAACACCGTTACCTAACTTTCTTATTTCGCCTTCTTTTCTAATTCCATCAATCCAACAACCCCTACCAGAATTTTAACCATTTTAAGCACCATTTATAACATGTGAATTGTGTTTATTTCTTCAATTAGTTTGAGTGTGGCATTATATCGAACACTTGGTGCGCGACATACCCAAATCCTCCATTTTACATAACCTTAAACCTACCATTTCACTTATTTCTACTCATCCAACATCATCCAATTCCATTATTCTTTCATAATCAACAAACTTGAAATAGCAAACTAAAATCATTCAAACACCCATTTCTCTATTTGTAAGCCAACCATATATAGCTCCTATCAGGCCATTAACTCCAATCTACTTTAATACCTTCAAAATCAAACAAATCAAGAATTGGGTTAAATGGGTTTTACCTCTTTTCTTGGATTTCTTTATCCTCCAAGTCTTCCAAGGGTTGCCAAGCTCATCCTTAATTCTTTTCTTCTTTTTCTTTCTCCTTTCCTTTTTCTTCTCCTTCCTCTTCTTCTTCTTCTTCTTCTTTCTTTTCGCTCCCTTTTCTCTCACGGTTTTCTTCCCTCTTTCTCTCTTCCATTTCGTTTTTTTCTATTTGGTAAAAGGTGAATAGTTGTCCTTTTTATAGGAGGACCTAATTGATACAAAGAAGGGTGTGGAAATTCTAGAGAAATGGGAGAAATTTGGTGTCTTTGTCATTTGGGTCCGAAATCACTATTCACTCAGAATTTGACTTGCGTTTTTGACCTAGTTCTGCTCTGAATTTGGAAAAATATTTAACGCGAAAGTCGTAGGTCTCGGTCTAAGCTTTCCGATGATATAAAATTCATAAAATTCCGAGTTCGTATGAAAAAGTTATGCCCAAAATACTTTATATAGTACAAAAGGGCATACGATACAGTTTCTTCTCGGCACCTCGAGAAATTTACCGATCGTTCCCAAAGTCTTTTCATAATTGTATTTGAATCCCATCATGTTTTATTTTACATTCCTTTGTCCTGTACGCAAATATCGTCATAGGTAGTAGTAATATCTACCGGTCGTTACACCGAAAGTTACAAAAGCAATTGGCTTCTCTGTCTTTTGAAGACTGCCGATTACTTCTCTCTCCATAGGGCAAATTTGTTTCTCCTTGGGAGATCAAATTTGTTCCATTTGTTATTGCTAGCACATAAGGGAGTCAAATGAAGGTGAGAGAGATACTCACCCAAGAGCTTGGGAGCTTCAACATCCATGAAAAGTTTTGAACTCAACCGATCAATGTAAGTCCTCCGCAACTTATTTTTATTATTATTCACACACGAATCACGCTTAGAGATCCCGTGGCATGTCTAGGACACTAACAATGGTATCAGAGCGAGATCTAAGCATGATTTGGATTCTAGGGTTTTAAACTTTAATTTGGGATTTTATGCTTGGAGTATGTATTTCTTAAATTGATGGTTTGGTTGAGCTTGTATGATGTTTAATTGGATTTGTACATCATTGATTTTGTGATAAATTGATTAGATCAAAAATCCCCAAAATTCATGCTTGGCCGATTACTACCCTAGGAGAGCTCATGGTTAATTTTGAATTAGACAATTGGATATGTTGATTCACATGAAATTGAATTTTAATTGTTGATTTAATTAGATTGAAATCAAAATTGGATGTTAATTTCATGTATTGCCGTGAGATGTGAAGCATGTTATAGAATTGATTTTGCCCCAATTTTGTGTTGGACGTGAATGGGGGAATTAAGCATGATTAATAAGATTAATTAGTGTTTTGGAAATACTAGATTAATTAATTAATTGTGTTAATTGCACTTTAATTGAATTAATATATAATTTGGAATAATGTATTAATTTAATTGTGTTATTTGGGCTATTGGGTTTGGTTGGGCCAAATTTTAGTCTTGGATTATATTTGGGCCTAAATCATTTCCATAAAGTCCAAAATATGACTATTGGGCCTTTAATAATTTAATTGGGCCCAATGGGCCAAAATGATTCTATGACATAGGGTGATTCCTATTGGGCCTAGGCACTATGAGTTAAATCCATTTTGGCCAAAAGCTCAAGCCTAAAGAATTAATTAAAAGCCCATTAGACTTTAATTAAATAGTATTGGATACTAATTGGGCCTTTGAGACCCATTAAGATTGGATTTGGAATCCAAGTCTTTAAGGCACATAAATAAGTGTAATTATTTAATTTGGAATTAAATATGAATTAGTATTGGATACAATTTAAATTGGATTTAAAATTGTAGTTCAATATAATTCAAGAATACTTACTTTGAGTATTTATTCTTAAACGAGTTTGACTCGAGCAAATCAAATCGTTGTATGAACATTGGATGGTCATTAATTGAAAGATTAATTAATTGGATTAGATTGATTGAATAACATGATTTGTGTGAATACTTGGATGTATGTATGAATAATGTATATCAGATGGATATTAGAAGGGTGAAGACAATTTTAGAAATTGTTGTAATAAATCTAGAATTTATTAAATTGGACCTGCGTGTCCAGCCTATTACCTCTTTTCTCATTGTATTTCTCTTCTCACCTATTCCCCTCAATGTAAATGAGGTTTCTTTAGAAGTACTATGTAATTGGGTAGAAGTAAGAATAGTGCTAGCGGGAGAGAGGAAATTGAGAGATTTGTTCTAAGAACAAAATGTATTATATATCCATCCGCATATCATTATTAATTTATTTCGCGCCTTATTATGCTTTTAGAATGCATGCTTAAGGGTATATGATGAGACCTAATTGAAGATAATAAATTGGTTGCCAAATCGCGACAAAAACCCTCGTTTTATATTAAGCGATTTCCTTCCATTGAGTGATTCATTCTCAAGATCCAAGATTGACACTGGTTTGTTGGCCAAAGTCAATACCTTTGTCCATCACGGATGTGTTTGAATCATGAAGGCTTTGTTCCATATCGCATGTCTTGTCCAAGTTGTGATTTGTGGGCCAAAGTCAAGATCACTTCTTGTCCATCGACATCGATTATGAAGCTTTCCAAAGTCAATGGGTCCCGCTTAACTAGAATCATTAAGCTTGTTGTGCCAAAGCCAATGCTTAGTTGATTCAGAGGAAAAGGTTAGGGAATATATTGGATATATTGGCATATATATTATATATGTTTCGGACTTGGAGGTCCACCTACTGGATCTAGGAATTGGATGGGATCCAATTGATCTTAGAGATCTAAGTTTCATACAACTTGTTGGCCAAAGTCAAGGTTATGTGTTATTTAACGGGATCCTAGCCCACTAGGAAACTAGGTTTCCCGAGTACTCCACAGAGTGTTAGAGGCTCGCCGAAAAATAGTGGTAGGCAAGTATTAAATTTGCAATTTCGTTTAGATACTTGCCAATACGCGCTCATTTTATTTTTCGTCATTAATTATTAAATATATTAGTTGGACTAATATTCAATTGTTGTTTTAATTAAACAGTTGGATTAATTAAACAGTTGGACTGTATTCAAATTACTTCATTTATAGTTGATTATATAATTGGATTATAGTAATCAATATATTTGAATTTAACCAATCAAATTATAGTTGGTTATATAATTAGACTATAGTAATCGTTATATTTAATTGTACCCGAAATCGTTGATTGGATAGTTAGACTATAGCAATCAAGATGACTGAAAGATTAGTGTCAAATGACATAATCCTGGGGAAAATGTCTTTAACGGCTTTAATTTTCAGATTGGGAGTAGAACCTCTCGAGCATGAGCCTAGAGTTGAGCGAATAGTAGAGCATGAGCTTAGGAAGACTCATTGTGATGATAACTTTAGTGCTCAATCCGTTATGCACAACTAGAGCTTCTTAAAAGGACATATCCCAAGTTGTCTGCCTAAACTATGGCAAACGGGGTCACTAGAAGTGTGATTGCCGTATGGACAAGGCATACATGAAGGAATTGAAAGCGGGACAAGGTTCCGGTTTCAAGAATGTTTGTTATAAACATGTTCACTACTGGTTTTAAAATTTGATTTTGATACTGGATGTGGTACATTAATATATGTACTGATGTGCAGAATCTGCTGGTAGGCAGGAAACTGGCTTCAGATGAGATCGACCTACAAGTCGGAAACATGACGAGAGTCGCTGTTTTGGCCGTAGGAACCTAAGTTTTGGAACTGCCATTTAGGCATGTATGTATCTAGTTTGACTAGGAACATTATCTCTGTATCTAGTTCAACCCGTTGCGGGTACACCTTTATATTTCGAAACACCGGGTGTTTTGTTTATAAAGATGATATCGAGATATCTACATTAGATGTAAATAATGGTCTTTATATTTTGAATATAAATGAATCTCAAACATATAACATGACAAACAAATAGCTCATATTGAGTAAATCAAATGAGACTTATTTGTGGCATTGTCATCTGGGATGCATTAACAAGACTCGTATATCTACACTTTCGAAGAGTGGATACTAGGACGGATTTGATTATAATTCAAACGATGTCTACGAATCTAGTTTAATTAGGCAAAGTGCCTAAAACACCTTTTACTTGGTAAAAATGCAAGTGTCACCGATCTGTTAGCCCTCGTTCATAGTGACGTAAGTGGGCCCATGTCTAGCTAGGCTAGAGGTGGATATGAATACTTCGTAACCTTTACGGATGTGGCATCGCGTTACGGTTATGTGTATCTTATGAAACACAAGTCAGAAACTTTTGAGTAAATCAAAGAGTTTCGACACGAAGTATAAAAACAGACCGGTAAAAGTATTAGAACATTGCGGTCAGACCATGATGGACAATACTTAAACAGATGAGTCGCTCTGAGCTACCAATTTCCTTCTGTGGATACGCATTAAACAGTGCAGTACTTATTTTGAATAAGGTTCCATGAGAATCTGTTAGACGGACTTCATATTAGATATGAACATGAAAGAAACCGGGTTTCGCATTCCTGAAGATTTGGGTATGCTGGGCATACGTTTGGATGATACCAAACTAGAACCCAAATCGGATAAGTGCCTATTTGTAGGTTATCCTAGGGAAACCAAAGTATAATACTTATACAACTCACAAGAGAACAATGTAATTGTTGCTCTCCATGCGGTTTTCCTAAGAGGAATTCCTATAAGGAAAGTAAAACTCGATGAAAATCGGAGTAATACTATTCCAGGCACCGACTCCTTCACGGAACACAAACAGTTCATCAGGGATGAAACTGTACCACAATCTTCGAATACACAAGAACAGCGTAGGTCGGAGAGAGTCAGAAAACAACCTGGGAGGTATGGGTTTCTGATCTCACCTCATGTAGACCTCAGTCTTATTGAGGAAACGAACCGACTACGTATGAGGAAGTGATACAAGGTATCGACTCCTTTTATGGCAAAGTGCCATGAAGTCCGAAATGGATTCCATGTATACCAACCAAGTTTGGATACTGGTTGATGTACCAGAAGGCATTGTGCCTATTGGTACTATATGAGTCTTCAAGGAAGACATACATGGATGGCAACATAAAAATGTACACAGCTAGGCTTGTACAGAAAGGGTATCGTCAACGACATAGTGTCGACTACGACGAAACTCTTTCACCTGTTGCCATGATTAAATCCATTCGGATAATGCTTGCTATAACTGTATATTTCATTTATGAAATATGTCAGCTAGACGTCAAAACCGCTTTCCTTAACGGAAACCTTTTGGAGGATGTTTATATACATTCTGACGGTTTTGTCGGGCTAAAACATGTAAACAAGGTTTGCAAGTTAAATCGATCCATTTATGGATTGAAGCAAGCATTGCGTTCTTGGAACCAGCGTTTTGACGTAATCATAATGGTATATGATTTAATTCAAAACGAAAATGATTCTTGTGTATATAAGAAGGTTAGTGGGAGCGCACTGACAATGAATGTCCTATAAGTTGATGATGTATTGCTTCTTAGCAATAACATTCCCATACTAAAATCGGTGAAAGCTTGGCTTTCATGAAAAATTCTCCATAGAATATCTGGGAGAAGCAGGCTTTATTCTAGGAATAAAGATCTACTGGGATAGATCTAGAAAGCTGCTGACACCCTCCCAGAGTTCGTACGTTTTAACCTGTACGTGACCTGATGTCTCATATGCTTTGAGCACACGTAGACACAATCAGGCCAATCCAGGTGATGGTCACTGGATTGATGTTAAGAACATTCTTAAGTATCTTAGACGAACTAATGATGCTTTTTTAAGTTATGGAAATGAAAAACTTGAGGTGACTAGGTTCACCGCTGCAAGTTTCCAAACCGATAAAAACGACTGTAAGTCGTAATAAGGGTACATATATAGTTTGAATAACGGAACAGTGAGCTGGAAATCTTCCAAGCAAGATATTGTTGCCGAATAAACAACAAGAGCGGAATATTGCCGCAGTAAATGAAGCATTTTGGATCTAAATAATCCTAATTGGATTAGGAGTAGTTCTATTAGCAGCTGAGCTAGGCTACAGCACAGGCTAAAGAATCACGGTCTCATCAATGATCCAAGTATGTACTTCGAGTAATTCATCTGATTCGTTCGATCACACATCGTGGCGATATGATGATCGAATAAATCGCATCAGATGATGACCTTGTAAATCCGCTGACGAAAGCTGTTTTTCAACTGAATTTTGAGCGACCCGTACATAGTTCAAGTGTAGGACACTTGAGTGATTGGCTATAGGCCAAGTGGGAGATTGTTGGACATATATGACCCATAGCATCACTATTTGTACAGAACATGGTGTTGTTGTACAAATTAACTATGTGACAAAGGAAATTGCTCTTTTATCATTTGTAATTGGATTACTCGAATATATAAATGATAAAAGAGCAATTTCTTTTGTCACATAGTTAATTTGTATTACAACACCATGTTCTGTACAAATAGTGATGCTATGGTCATATATGTCCAACAACCTGTCCTGACCCTTCATGAGGCGCAGTGGTCTGAGCCTGAGGCGCGCCTAGGCCTGCCTTTGACAACTATGTTCTAGTGTGGACTTTAAATTTCGACAAACACATTAATTTTTATTATTATAATTGTTTTTAATATATTTTCAATGATTTCTCTTAGTTTTAATTAAGTGGATATATATATATATTTTGCAATTTGCGTCTCACTTTTATCAGGCGCCCGCCTAGGCCCTAAAATCCTTTGCTGAATATTTAGTGTTTGTTGAATTCTTTACGCTTTCATAATATTTCTTTTCTGTCAGTCAATGTGCAGGGACAGTCGCATTGTACCTGGAGCTGCAGCTACAGAGATCGAGTTGGCTAGAAGACTGAAAAAATTCTCTTTTAAAGAAACAGGGTAATTGTTCTTCTTTTTGGTAGGATACATATTGGTCGAAAAGCTTTACCATTGTGGTAGAAAAGATAGATACTCCTCTTTGAACTTTTCTTTTCATTCAATTGAATGTGTAGAGAAAAGATTGAAATAGCAAAGAGAGAGATTCTCTCTCTCTACCTACTTCCCACATTGAATTACCATGCTTTTTTATGGCAACTTCTTTATAGTGGGCATTGACTCTGAATCTATGTGAATTTGATAGGTGCTGAATCTGAATCTATGTTCTTATAAAATAAATAAAAGAAAAAATTTTATGACCCCAATTCTCTTAGTTGGCAGTTAAAATTAAAATTTCAAATCGATATATGTGGTGACAAGCTTGGCATGTTGTTGCTTGACTTGAAATTATAATTTTCATTGACAACTACTTGACGTAGTAATTTTCTGAGAGAGTTGGGGTTCAGAAAATTTTATCTGCTGTGTTGGACTTGTGGTAGGTCTTGTGTTTCATAGATCTGTGCAGATACCCATCTGGTTTCTTTTAACAGAAATTTATTTGGCTGTAAATGATGATTCCTTATTTGAATAGTGCATGTTACCATCTAATCAGTTCTATGACTTCTATCTAATGTACTATTTGCTTTTCTTTGGTATTAAAAATTTAACCGCTCTTGTTAAGTATTTATTAAAAAGGTTGCATTGAATGAATTTCAATGGGATCCAATCTCTAAATTTTTGAATTAATATTAATTGAAAGAAGTTATTAATATTGAATTTTCAATTGTATGCAGATTGGATCAGTATGCTATTTGCTAAATTTGCTGAAAGTTTTGAGATGATACCCAAGACTCTTGCTGAAAATGCTGGGCTGAATGCAATGGAGGTCATATCTATCTTCTCTTTATGCTGAACATGCATCTGGCAATACCAAAGTGGGCATCGACTTGGAGGAAGGTGTTTGTAAGGATGTCTCTACCCTGAATGTCTGGGATCTCTATGTCACCAAGTAAGCTGCCCTTTTTGTCTTCTGGTTTTTCTTAGGGTGCAGTGCAACTCTTGTTGCTCTTTCTCATATCTGTGTTGCCTATTGTATTAACTTCTGGAGATGCTTCTTTCATTATACGTAAAAATAAATATGTTGAATTCAAAGTGAAAAAGGGGTAAATGGAATCCCAAGTTTTAAGGTTTGCTGATTCTTCTTTTCGCATCACTGTTGGGATGCACATTTGGTGTGTTTGCATGTGTGCACATGCAAGTGTTTGCTATGCATCTATACTAGCTTATTTATTTGGTGTATGGAAATATGTTAGTGTTCTTCTGTCGAGTTTTTACTGGAAAGTGGAAACCCTGTTTAGAGGGGATTAATTATGTATGTAGGTAGCTTCTTGCACGACTAGCAACTACAATTTTGAAGGTAGGTAGAAGGCAAAATTGTAGGGAAGCTATCTGCACCAGATTGTTTGTTTCATCATGATTTCTGATAAATAATCAACTCAGCAAACCCTTGCCCAACCATTTAGGGCTGGTACTTTTTTCTTTCCCCTCTTTCTATGGTCTTTTCAGTTCATTATCCACTGTCATAGTTTCATGATAGCAAGTGGACATTCTCTAGGATGACTTGGTGAGCATGTTTTACGGAGGAAAAAAATAAGATTGCTATCTGTAAAACTGTATCAGATGATGTCATTTTAGCGATTTATAATTCTGAAGTTTCAGGGTTGTTAGTATTCACTATTCAGCATTTTATACCAACCAAACATTGCTCTCTTTATAGATGAAACAGATGTAATTGTTTTACAGGTTCTTTGCTCTCAAATATTCTGCAGATGCTACCTGCACTGTGCTAAGGGTAGATCATTGTCATTCACATGTTACATGTTGCTTAAGTTGTTCTTTCTCTTATAAGTGGTGAGGCTCACATCGTAAACTGAATGTTTTATGAGACGGTAGGTATCGAAGAGTACATTCCATTATCATTCCCTCTTTCGTATAATAAATGGGGCTGGGTCATAGACAGTTTTTATAGGACCAATGGCACAAAGACTTCAAGGTGCTACAGCATTTCGACTTGAGGTTTGTCTTGATAAAATCATGATAAGAGGAATTGAGAAATTTTATCATTAAACAGATGAATACCGTAAGGACTTGTGAAGTTATCTTGAAGAGCCAACTAAATGAATGATGGCGCCCCCTCTTCCGCTTCCCCTATTTGTCCTTTCATGTGGACGCACATGAAATCGCTATATTTATGGATTTAAGGAATTATAAACATGATTGTGAACCTGAATTGAATCTGCTTAGCACTGTCCATTTACCTTTCCTTGACATAATATGGCTGAATGTGTACTGCTATTTTCTATAGCAGATTATAATGGCGAAACCAGCAGGTGGCCCAAGGAGAGATCAGGCTGCTTCAGGGGCAGGGGAGATGGATGAGGACTAGTTCTACTGATAACAATTGATTATTTATGTACCTTGTGCAGGTTCCTGGAATTTGATTACTGAGCTTTAGGTCTTTCCCAGATGTCAAATTTTTAGCCTAGGAAAGTTTTGTTTGAGTTGAAGAAATGCCAACAGTGCCTGTACATGCCCACCTTTTGAGTGTGAAGATTGAAGTTGGCATGTGATATGTGATTTCTTGTATCCATTTTTCAATGGAGAGTAATTCGATTCTTTCCATTCAGGCTTCATCTACTTTATACATTAATATATATCGATTTAGCATAGAACATCATTTGTTAATGAAGTATATATTGGATCGGATTATTAGATGGAAGATGCCTTAAATTTTCTCGTTACTGATTATTTATTACTTGAGCCTGTTGAGTGGTGGTAAATAAGTGTTAGTTTCACTTGTCGAAAACATTCATATTCGATAAAGTAGGTTTTAAGCTCGATTTCTTTACGGTAATACGAGTGAATAAGACCTTATCTCGTGTAATTATTAGTTTTAAAAAAAATGATCATCCGTTAAGTGAAAGTTAGTTTCTATAAAGAGATAGGAATATTTCTTCAAAAAAAAAAAAAAAAGCTGTGGTAAATAAAAAATTTTGCATAAAAAATGTTATAAGCATGAAGCCAAAATACATAAGAAAACAAAAGTTGATGGTGAAAGTAAGGATGAGCTTACGAGACTCTTATGCGTCTGTGTGGAAGCAGTTAAGTGTTCTTCCATCCAGCAATGGCTTCTCTATTTTCTTTCTCTCTTCCCAAATCAAACATAATCAAGGCTTCTTCATCAACTTCTCCTGCAACAACTCTTGTCATTCCAGAAAATCTTGATCAAAAATTTGGAAGAAAAGGCATCAAGTTCTTGGAATCCAACAGCAATCCAGTGGTGGAGCTAACAGTCAGAAATGGAAGTTCTGTAAGGCTGAGCATTCCTGATGCTCATGTCACTTCATACAAGCCAAAAGTTGAGTGGAAAGATGATGGCTTTGAGGAAGTTCTTTACACAGTTGGTGCAGACTCTGGTGCTAAAGCCAAAGGTGGGATTGGTTTAGTCATCAATGATGCTTCTGAAGCTGGCTCTAAAGGGTCTCTTATCTCTTCCTCTCAATGGACTGTCAAGGATGTTGATTCTGACTCCATTGATGCCCTTCAGGTATTTCTCTTTAATCTTGTTGAACTTATAATTTGTCCTAGGAGCATTGTTCTTGAAACTAGTTCATTTGAAGTCACTGTTAAGCTTGATTCTGATTAGTATGAAGTAACAACTCTATGGTAAATTTGCTGTTGGTTTTAACTATAATGGCAGCGGACAACTTGTGCAGGTTGAATTGAGCTGCACCAGTGGAGCACTTGATATAAATTATGTTGTGTCACTGTATCCATTAAGCGTGGCAACGGCAGTTGTAGTGAAGAACAATGGCCGTAAGGCTGTGACTCTAACCAGTGCCATACTCAGCCATTTGTTGTTTAAGCGACGAAATGGGACTGGAATTAAAGGACTTAAGGGCTGCTCTTACAGCAAACACCCGCCTTTGTCGTCACCCTTTGAGCTTTTGCCTCCATCCGAAGCAATGAAGAATGATGAAAAAACAGGCATATGGAATGTGCAAGATGTTCCCATAACTGTATTGAAGGACAGACTCAGTAGAGTGTATGCTGCTCCCCCAGCAGAGAGATCGAAGGCATTTTATTACACACCGCCTTCAAAATATGAAACTCTTGATCAGGTAAACCCAGTACCGCTATAACTAGTGTTAGTACAAACTTAGCAAACACCAGAACTTCAAAATTAGTCGCTGTAACAAGTCTGGTCTTCGGCTTCAATGCCATGACTTTCATTATTAGGATACTGATCTAATCATAGTTATGGTCTCGTTACTTATTGCTGCTTTGGTTCAGGGACGCGAGCTTTTCTTCAGAATGATTCGGATTGGTTTCGAAGACATATACTTGGGCAGCCCTGGTTCCTTCTGCGATAAGTATGGGAAGGACTATTTTATATGCACTGGCCCTGCTGCAATGCTAGTACCTGTGGTCGTACAGCCTGGCGAAAAATGGAAAGGGGCACAAGTTATTGAACATGATAACCTGTAATTACAATTTTCAACTACATGAATAATAATTTCTGATTTTTATTCTCTGAGAATTTTTTTGTTCCTCCTTTTCTTTTCCTCCTCAATGGTTTATGCTTGTAAAAAAAGGATCACATGAATGTATTTTGGCTGTCAACAAATGCCATTTTAAACTGGTTGCTTAAAAACAAGAGAAGCTGTATTCACCATAGATGGTAATAAAACTTGTTCAAATTAGCTGACATATTTGCAGTTTAAGACTTTTAAATCACCAGTTGTGTACATTGAAACTAGAAATGATACATCATAAATTACCAAAAAGTGCAAGGCTTTCCCTCTACCATCTGAAAAGATAAGGTTCCATTCTTGGCCAACAATTTGGTATTCAATCATAGCAGCAAAAAAAAAAAAAAAAAGGGTGAACTTTTCAGAAAATTCCAAAATGCAAGAGATGGATATTTTAAAATATCTTTAAATGTTTTCAAACACAAGGATAAGAAGCCCCCTATCTTTTTCTATCCAAATATTGTGTAGTAGAAAATTAATTCATCACCTCCCTTCAATGTGAAGATAGGAAGAGCATGGCATGCAGTTCCCTCTTCTCACCCATCTCCTTACCTAGTTTCTCCACAAGACCAACTAGACTTCAAATATCATATCAACCTAATAATCTTGCCTTTAGCTCACTTCAGTATAACAGCAGCAATAAGAGAGAGTTCCCATTAGTGTCAGTGGCTTCAATCCCATATCAACCTGTCAATGTGGACTACTTGGAGGAAGAATTCAGTGGCCATGGAGTCACATTTGAAGATGTTGATGGCTGTTGTGTTGCCAAGATGGGTTTAGAAAATGGGAGCATAGCAACTCTGATGCTGCCGAGTGGGTTGATCACATCGTATAAAGCTCACATGTGGCATGGCGGTGCAGTTGAGCTTCTGCACACAATAGTCTCCGAGGGGGAGGATGGCGGTGCTTCTATACAAGGAGGGTTGTCCTTAGCCTTCAGCTGTCGCAGTGACGGTGAAGTTTGGTCTCCATGTAATTGGACACTACATGACATTAGAGGAAATCCTCAGGAATCCATTGAGGTCTGATTATGATTCTGTTGGTTATTGCTGCTGAAATATGATTCTGTTGGTTATTGCTGTTGAAATATATTTTTGTTAGTTCTGGTGTTCTTAACTGATGAAACTGCAGGTTGAGCTGATTAGCACCGATACAGTGGACAAGGTTGAAATAAGATGCATTGTAACTCTTCACGAAACTGCCTTAAGCTCGGAACTATTGGTCTCAAATCTCAGATCTTCATCACTTCAACTGACAGGATCTGTTACAAGCCATCTGACAGCAAGCACGCCGGAAGCAACTTATGCTATCGGATTGGAAGGATCAGATTTCTTTGAAATGTCACCAGTTTCATCAAATTTTGTTATAATTCCTCCAGATGATTCCCCGGAAAACAACTTTAGTAATGGTGAATTATGGAATCCTATGAGATTTCTGTTTGGCCCTGGTGCAGTAAATGAGAAAGTTGCTGATGCAGCACACAGTAGCTTCGCAGACAGTGAAGCAGAAATGCAGGGTGAAGAGAATGACAATTACAAGCAGCTAACAGAGCAAATGAGCAGGATTTACACCACTGCACCTACTAACTTTACAATCATTGACAGGGTATTTTTTGGTAGCTTTCATCGAAGAGTATACATGCATCTAGGATTTTAAGAATATGCACGTAGATGAATCCATGAAAGCCAATATCATTCTTGCATTTCCACTTACAGCAAGGTCAATACAAACTTGATAGAAATCATTTTGTTTTTCTTGCATTTTTTTAACAGGGCAGAAGAAACTCAGTTGTGGTAGGACGAAAAGGATTCGATGAACTGTACATTTTCAGTCCTGGCTCAAGTCATGAATTCTATAGCAAATATTCTTATATATGTGTAGGTGCAGCGGCCATGATTAAACCAATAATCCTGAAACCAGGAGATGTGTGGAAAGGTGGACAGCAATTGCACAACCCAAATGTCTGAAAGTGGTTCATGTTACTTATATGCATATGGTTTCCAGATGGTGCAGGAAAATGCAACATTCATACTGCTTTATAAAAGATAAACAAATCCTGTAACCATGATGATGTATGTGTTCATGTTCAAAACGCTATTACTAGCAGTTTGTTTTGCATTCTAGATACATTTCTCATCTTTGAGAACAAATTGAAAAATCTTGAACATACCTTGTTTGGCCAAAAACCAATTCAAAATCTAAAACAAAGAGAATTGTTTTTCTCTATTCATGTGAAATAGATGTACTTTGACTGTTCCTTGAAAACAATGGCAGCACAAATAGAGCATCATAAATAGTTTTCTCATTTTTGTGGCATAGGTTTATCTAAGAATAAAGAACACAACCAATGACATTGTTTGAATGCTGGTTAAGGATTTTATGCTGAAATGACAGACCCAATCATGGGAGGGTAGATACAATCTTCCAAAAAGGCCAACTTTACTTCTGTTGGGTTAAACACCGAACTAGTGATTGGAATCATTGAATACAAAACATTACAATTGAAAAACAATAAGACTGATTCTGAACTTTTTGCGAAAGTTTCAATTGATCTTAATCCTAAAGTATTACAATTAAAGAGTTTTTTGGTACAATGGAATGACTGCATTAGGTTGGAACAAGATGATGGCCATTGTCCTGAACATCAATTAAGAATAACGAAGCAAAAATTGCTAGTAGAATAAAAAGGAGACCAAATACCAATTTAAAAGCAGTCTTTGGACGGGTTTCCTTTGCACAAGACTCCTGAATTTCAAACTTATTTTCAGGAGCCACTTCTTGAGTCACTTGCATATCATCACTAAATGGACCATGATCATCTGTTGATGACACTGATTCAGAGACACCTGGAAATTGCTCACCCTCGTTGCATAGGTTCCCATTCCCTTTCACATCATAGAAAACCTCGCGCGAAAAGCCATTTCTCCTTGGAGTTGGACTCTGCTCATACTTAATTGAGGATGGACTTCTGAACCTTCTGGTTTGTTTCTCAGAGAAATCTGAGTTGGCATCATTGGGATCTTGAAGAGAGTGAATCAGCCTTCTTGGAGTTGTAAAGATGCTAATGTTGTCCACATTGATGTGGGAATGTGGCCTCTGAAACACAGCATAAGTGAACAGAAGAGAAATAATAACAGTGATAATAATGTTGAAGAGTTAATTATTCAAACTAAGCATCTTGAATGTAACTATCCTAAAATTGGCAACCATGGTCTTTAGGAAACTAGAGCTCAAAGATCATGGAGAAAACTTTTATCAAATGTAGCAGGCAATAATCAATTAAGCATATATACTTCATGACGTTCAAATCAGATATTGAATCTAATTGTGACAGATGACAATTCTTCAAAAGCCCTATTCTAGCACTCACTGTCCCTATTTTGCATTTGGATAATGTGCTAGCAGTTTTATCACTTTTTGTCACCTTCTCTACTCATTTGATCAGATTTTCTTTATATTGCAAGAGAATTCACTTTGCGATAAGAAAGAGTTGTTGCAAAAATAGCATGGGCTGTTTATCTCAGATTCATTTCAGCAACAATCATTCAATTCTTAACTCATTTATGAATTTATCACTTTTTGTCACCTTCTCTACTTATTTGATCAGATAAGTTTGTGTGTGTGTGTGTGTGTGTGTGTGTGTGTGTATGAAGCATAACCAGGGATGCAATTTTGAGAATATGGGAGCATTTAACCTGAGGACTGGGAGTAGTGCTTCTAGTTGATCTGTCTCGAGGGCTTCTCTGAAAGAATCCTGCAAACTCATCTGTGTAATCTCCAACAGAACCATTGAGTTCATGATGACTGGAAAATGAATTACTACGAATGGGACTTCCTTGAACCATCTCTGAAAACAAACCATCCTTGAGAGAAACATCCACCCCTCCATTTTCAAATCTCCAATGCTTCCTATTCACACTCCTACGGTCATATTCTTCATCACAAGAAAGCTGAGACATGGAAATTGGTGAATCAATGAAAGAATCATATTCAGCAAAAGAATTGAGGGTCTGTGATTCTGGTGACATAGAGGAAGGAGACATATCACTTCCATTCAATAAATTTCTCCGACGGCCATGGTCTCTCCCAAAATTTGACCCAGTAATTGAACCGGAACCCTTCTCAAACTTTGGTCCATTCTCTGCAGCAATTCTCTTTGCAGTTTGCAAAGCTTCAAGAGAAGCCCCTTTTACGTAAGCCATCTGATCAGATTGACACTTCTCCATCCCCTCAATAATCAACTCAAGTTCCGAGAATGTACTCCTAGGATCTAAGCTCTTCATTAAGAAGTTCACCATTTGAATAGCTAACAATCGTTTTTGAGAATTAGCCTCCCCCGGTCCAGCATACAGTATTCTCAATCCAGACTGTATTAACAATCTTGCATATGCTTCAACAAGTAGAGCATTATGCTTAGCCAAAGCCATAACCAAACCCATATGAGAATTGCTCTGGGTTGACTTCTCCTCCAAAGCCCCGGCCACATTTTGACAAACCTTATTCACCATCTCGTCTGAAGCGAAGCGCCAATTATCTGAGTCCACAAGAGCCTTTAAGCAAAGGGCAGCACCTGCAGTTAGGCTCTCCTGTGAACCCAAGAGAGAATCTGAGAGAGGCTTGCAAAGAGAGTGAATGATATGCCTCTTCTTCTCTTCTGGGGTAGTAGGGTCAATTCCATATCTTGCAATTGATGGCACCACCCTTGAGCATGCCTGTTGAAGAGGGAAGGAGCCTGCACTTGAAGCCAATGTCTTGATAATAGTTGTCATGATACTGTCTATCTGTGGAACAATATTGGCACCATGAACACGAGCAAGAACTTCATAGAGAGAAATAGTGTACTCCCCAGACACTGACCCATTTTCTTTAGTTTCAGAGACTTGGGCAAGAAATAGTGGAATTGCCTTGGAGTCCAAGTCTTTCACATATGATTTCAGTGCTTTCATTGCTGATTTGCGACTATCAGCATCTTTGTCAAGATTTGCCAATTCTCTGCGGAGTATTGGACTCAAACATCTACCCATTTTCACCTAAAACCAATCAACAAAATGGGTCATTAACTCAGTATGGATTTCAATGTAGGTACCATAAATCCTACATATAGTTAAACAACACCACATCTTCAACTGTGTAAATCATATATCCAGAGCTGGATAAAAGCAAAAAGAATTTAAAAGAAAAAACCTTCCTTTCAGTGAAATAAACTAAGAAAAGTTGAAATATCAAGTGGACACCTCAGATTATGTGTTAATACACAATATCAAAAACTAAAACTATAAAATTTAGAACTCGAAATGGTTAAATTTAAAACTCAACATGGTTAACTTTAATAGAATCAAACAAGAAGATAAATCAAAAACAGCAAACTCAAGAATTGAAGATACTCACCAAGAACAAGAACTCTCAAAGAACCTTGGTTCTTCTAGTAAACAGTACAACAATAACCTGGATTTTTTAAAAAAAATGCATTTTTGTTAGTGAAATCACAAATAATAACTAAAAAGACCAAATGGGTATCTCAGATTCACTGCTAAAGTAACCAAAAAACAAGAAATCCAGCACAAAATTAGCAAAAACAAATGAACTCACCTCTTCAAAACCTCTCTTTTTACTAACTCTTCTTCTGCTGACACTCCACTCAAGACACACAAAAAATATTCTATATTCCAAACTCAGGAACTTCAAAACAGAAACAAAGAAATTTTTTTTTTTCCCTTTTTTTAAAGTTTATGAAGAATTCATTAGGGTTTTTCAATTTCAATAGCTTCTCTTTCTCTCACTTCACTCTATTTAATAAGATTTGTTGTGTTGATTTTTGTTTGTTTTCATTTTAGAAATTTATTGTTAATTACCGTATTTTTCGCTTTTCTTGTCCGATGAGGCGATGAGTTTCTTTTTTTTTTTTCTTTTTTTTTTTTTGGCAAATAAAATAAAAATCCAAGTTACGTTGAAATTCAAATCTTTCCTTATAATCCCACCGCTATCCCTATTGCTGTGTGGCCCACGCAAAATTATCTACTTTGACTAAAAGACCCTCTCCAATTTGTTGGTGTGTTTTTTCAACACAAATACTTATAATAAGTGAATATTAGAAGTATGAATCTGGATCTAGTATTGAATAGAAATATATTAATTTTTTTACAATCTCGTGTTGGAATGATTTAATAATACTACACTGTTAAAAGTTTAATTATATTATATTATTATCCAATAATTACTAATCATAATTATAAAAAATTCATTGCAATATTCAACTCAACAGCGAATTCATATCCATTATTATAATTCACTCATTAATAAAGTGGTGTATAATTATTTTTAATGTCGATATTTCGAGTTCCTTATTTTATAATGGACTTTAACATAGATTTTTTTAAGTATTATTGTATAGTTACAAAGCATAATTTGTTTTCATATAGATTTGAAGACTACATCTTTATGTCTTTATGTGTATTTTTATATTTAAGTAGCATTATTGTCCTCAGATGACGTGGTTTGGTAGTGTATGGTTTAGGATCTCACCTTGAGATTTTGAGTTTGAATCCAGCGAGTAGTTTATTGTAAGAGTTTGAGATAATTGGGGGTTTTAACAGCTCCGCTTAATCCCGAAATAGGTGATTTGATGGTGAGATTTCCAATTATTCAAAAAATATATATAATTGAGATTATTACTAAAATATATAGAAAATGAATGCCCCAATTGTCAGGAACGGTGGACCCCAATATACTCATGGAGAATGATTGATTTTGGGGTCTTAATAGTTAATACAAGCAATTTTCATTAAAATCGATTATGAGATCTATAAAATCGATTGATTTTTTTTTTCCAGTAATATAACATTGATTATGAATTTTTTCAACATGTTGAGATCAATTTTTTGAAATTTATTATTATAAATTTAGAGAATTTTACATTTTAAAATGGAGGGCTTATCTTCCCACCTCCCCTTACACATTTTACTTTTTTTGTCTCCCCTGTAATTCCCTATTTACCATTTTCCTTTTACCAAAATTTCATTTTCAACTTTCAAATAAACTATATAAATCTAATTTTATTTATTTATTGATATATACATACATATATATACATATATATATATAACATATTTTTTGATAAATTTTAAAAAAAATATATGTTATTATTATTTATTTTGTGTTTATTTATTCATTTAATTTTTGTGATTCTTTTTTAATTTATTTAACACTACTTATACATTATAAAAATGTTTTCATGTATATTAGAAAAATCAAAAAATCCAAAAAAATTATTTTATGAATTAATCTAATCTATGTTTATTTTATGAATTAATTTTATTAACAAAAATCAAAAAATTATAAAATATTTCTCATAGATTTGAAATAATTAAAAAATAATAATATAAAATAATTATAAAAAAAAAAGTTCGTCCCCTGGACGATCCTATCGTCCAAAATTATATTGTTTAAATTAAATTGTCACGTCCTAGTAACTCAACACAACTTTAAATTTAATATATATATATATATATAATTTTTTTAAAATTATTAAACTTTTTTTTTCGAAATTAAAAAAAAATAATATATAATAATTAAAAAAAAAAAAGGGAGGGGGGGACGATTGTTCCCCTCAAAAGGGGAACAATCGCCCTGGACGATCATCGTCCAGGGCTCCAGGCCCCAAGGGGGATGATTCCCTTGGGGCCAATTTTTGGTTTTTTTTTTTTTTTTTTTTATAAATTTCGAAAATAATAAAAAGATTATATTGTTTAAAATATTTTTTTTATACATAAGTAGTTTTAATTAAATTAAAATGAATTAAAAAAATTAAACGAATAGATAAAAAATATGTAATATTTATTAACAAAAATAAAAAAAAAAAATTAACATTTTATTAATTATTAATAAAATATTTAAATTTTATAATGTGTAAATTTAAAAAAAAAAAAAAAAAAGAATTGTAAATATTGATAAGGGTTTTTTTGTAAATTCCAAAGGAGAGAGGGGGAGGGGAATGTGTCAGTTGTCAGTGGGGGAGATCAATTTTCTTTAAAATGACAAATTTATTATGTCAGTCATCGGATTGTGTGCCACTGCACAAAATTACCTTGTAGATTTTATTAGCCAGCAAGGGTATTTTGGTAATTCAACTTATTTTTCATTTTCCGACGTCGTACTTTGAGGAGGGAAAAAGATTCCCGCCCTCTTTTGGGTTTGAAAGAAGGCTCATCCATCGTTACAAGTCAAAACTAAAAAAAGAGCCCAGGTTTTTAAAAAAAAATGACCATGTATGCCCCTCATTGTTGGGCCAAAGCCCACTGGGCCCATAAATGATTGAAGCCATAAAGAATCCTGATCTAAGCTGGTGTCAGCTTTTTCTTTTATATAAAAAATTATAATTAGTAGTAATGAAATAAAAATACATATGAATTAATTAAATTTTAATAATATATTATTATAAATTCATCTGGGATCTGATAAGATTGGAATAATAAACAATAGAACTTAAACAGGCCACCATTATAATGAGACAGGGATATTATGGACAATGAGAATAACAGTTCATTTGGTTGAACTTTCTGCACATGATGTTTCTATATAACTACAAATGCAAAATGTAAACAGACTGCCAAAACAAAAAAGATAATGTTGCTATGAGATATGAAAGCTTAAGAATTCATATGGGATCGAAGTTTGTGAGCATAAATCAATACCTATCTTATCCTTTTCATTTATCTTATCATATTATTTTCGTTTTTTCTTATTTCTTTTCGTAAAGAAAAACGACTAAGATCGTTTGAGCATATATAACATAGACCTCTAATGTTCTAATGAGAAAAAAAGAGAGTAAGTTGTTTTGTCATATGTCAAATGAGGTAAAGAAAAACCTAAGTTGACATCAATATAAAGCATAACTTCTTAAAAGTCTTAAAGCAATCAGAAACATTTTGAGTTTTTGTAGATCTCATACACTATCCTAATCTTGAGTCCTATCTCATACTGTAATTTACCGTTTGTTATAGAATTTGGTAAAAGAGTAAGTTGTTTTGTCATATGTCAAATGAGGTAAAGAAAAACCTAAGTTGACATCGATATAAAGCATAACTTATTGAAAGTCTTAAAGCAATCAGAAACATTTTGAGTTTTGTAACTTGATCTCAGACACTATCCTAATATTGAGTCATATCATAAACTCATAGTGTAATTTACCGTTTGTTATAGAATTTGGTGAGTTTATAAGTTAACTCATACTCTCAATGCAACTCTAAAAAAAGTCCGAAAAATGGGCCAATAACAGAGCTGCAGTTTCTGTCCTACATCACCAATAGATTTATATGTTTGTTTGATCTGTCAGTGCAAATCTTGTTTTTGCACATAGGATTTCATGGGTTGTTTTAGAATAATTGAACATTATACAATTATAGATTCACAAAAGCTCATATAACATCAATATAACATTTACAGATGGTCCATAAAACCATTGTCTGAAGAGAAGTTTACAATTTCATAAGCTTGCTGAGCCAACAAGACATTCTCTGTGCATAAACTCAAAGCATTATCCTGGTCCAACAAATTAACACCATGTAAGACAAATTTAAAAATAAAAACAAATTAAAAACCCTAAACAGAATCATGATGACACAAACAATCTGGTGCAGACAGCTTCCCTACAACTTTACCTTCTATCTCTACCTTCAAAATTGTAGTTGATACTTGATAGTCATGCATGCAAGAAGCTACCTACATAATTCATCCCCTCCAAAATTAGGGTTCCACCAACATATCTATATCCACCAAATAAACTTGATGCATAACAAACACTTGCATGAAGCTAGGGTAAAATAATTTATATGAAAGAAAATAAACAATCATGCAAGAACACACGATTCACTTGATTCGTCTAAAATCTGACTACATCCAAAAAGATTGATGTATTTTCACTATATATATTGAAATGAAGAATACAGGAATTTCAAAAATTACATCAAACTTACAAAGTGCGAACACACGCTTGTATATGTGGATAAACTCTAATCCTAAAAATTTTGGAACCTATCGACTCGTCCTTCCATTCCATAATTTCATAAAATATCCCACAATATTTCCTAACGAGCTAGTTACCAATTAAACGAAATGATTCGTGCACTACCAAACTCCACACAACATAACAGTGCACAATACAAATTAACACGCCAGAAGTGCATCCCGAAAGTAATGCAAAAGAAGAACCAGCACACCTTGGGATTCCATTTACCCCTCCTTCACTTGGGATTCGACACATTCCGTTTTATGTAAAATGAAAGAAGCATCTCTATAACTTAATACACTTGAAATATAGTTCAAATGAAATGCATGTATATGCTTCCATTTCATCTAGTGAGGAAATGGAAGCATATACAGATTATTGGTTTCCAGATTAATGTGTATGTTTGTAGTGTGCTTAATAGATATGTCTGCTAAGCATGGAAAAATTAATGGTGCACAGGAAATTCTGAGTTGACTTCCGAGGATGATCAGAGGGATCATCTAACAGCCCAGATTTCAAGATTTTAAAAAAATTAGAGAGAGAAATGTTTTTCTGTCCAAATCTGGGCCTTTGGAATTTGATCCAACGGTCTAGATTTGACTGAAACGGGTTCTAATATATTTTGTAGTGGAGTCCCCGGATCCGATTGCTGAGTATGTACGACATGATATGTTTGCTCAAGCACTTGAACTTTTTGAACAAATGCAAAATCAAGGGATTCCATCTCATAACATAGCATTTTCTAGTGCAATTAAGGCATGTGCTGGTATTCAAGCACTCAGTCAAGGACCTATGTCTCTGGTTTTTCAGAGATCTCCCAATTCGATATTCCCTTGTTAGTCTTTATGCTAGAAGTGGTAAGATTGAAGAGGCTTACTTAGCATTTGATAAAATTGATGGTAAAGATAGTATATTATGGAACGGTCTGATATCAGGATTTTACACATAGTGGATATTGTAAGGGAGCACTGCATGTCTCTTCTCGGATGAATAGAGGCTAATTTATACTCGTTTTTGGTTCTTCAGTTAGTGATGCTGCCTGCCAACTAAGCAGATTCGTGCCATGATTATAGAAACAGGCTATGATTCAAAAGTCTCCTAGGGGCGTGGTGTGTAGGGCTCAGGATCTGACCTCCAGATCGTGTGTTCGAATCCCGAGATGTGTTTATTGTAAAAATATGGGGCAGCCGATAATTTTACATGTTTCATTTAAGTTCGAGTTTGGTGATTTAGCAGTGAGATTTCCAACAAGAGGTTATGATTCATAAACTGAAGCTTCTAATTCTTTAATCACATCATGTATGTGAAATGTGGTAGCTTTGATGATGCCACGAGGGAGTTTCTTGAACTGCCTGAGAAAAATGAGGTATCTTGGGATGCCATGATCATATAACATTTGTACGGGTTTTATCCGCTTGTAGCCATGTGGGTTTGATCTGGGGCAGAACATGATACCTTTGGTGGTAGCTAGGTATCATTATTCCATAAAATATTTCAAAATAAATTTACAACTTAAATCATTTAAAATAAGTACTACTCACTCCCCAACAATCCACTATTCAATTAAATTACATGATAAATAAATGATACTCATTATTTAAAAGAATTCTCATATTTTTTGTTACAAGTCAGATCCTTGAACCAGTTCAGTTTCTTACATCACCTCATATGTAAGACAATTACTTGTTAATTCAGATCCTTGAACCACTTCAGTTTTCTTACATCACCTCATATGTAATGACTCTTTTTTGTATGCATACCCTTCATCTATATAAATATAGCAATCGTTGAATCTCCCTATTTAAAATCCTGATATAGCTATGAACATCTCATCATATTCATGGCGGTTTCTCTTCCTCTTGAAGGTCGGGTAGCAATAGTAACTGGTGCTTCTCGTGGCATAGGCAAAGCCATTTCCATCCACCTCCACTCCTTTGGTGCAAGAGTTGCTATCAACTATGCTTCAAGCTCCACTCAATCAGACCTCTGACCTCATAGCATCATAGCTCAATGCATCAGATACCCACTGTGTCTCTTCTCATCCTCGAGCAATTGCTGTTAAAGCTGATATTTCAGACTCATATGAGGTCAAGCTCCTATTCGACATAGCTGAACAAGAATTCAGCTCAAAAGTCCATATCCTTATAAACTGTGCTGGGGTGATGGTGATGAAATCCTCAAAATCCCTCAACAATTTCAGAACAAAACACACAAAACAGAAGTTAAAATATATTCATATTCATAAGAAAATCAAACTGAGACAATAACAAGGATAGTTGAAGGTGGAGATTAATCCATCAGCCCATGCACAATAATTGTGAGGTGTTGGCAGCCTCCCTAGTTTCCCTTCCAATCCAATTCCCAAAATTTCCTAAATGATAGCCTATCCAAAACAAAACAAAACATTTCTAATTTATATATAAACCTCAATGACTAAATTTACCAAATTACCCTTAATTGTTTCATATTTTACCCATGGGTCATAACATTACTCCCCCATTTGAAAACACATTGTCCTCAACGTGGGAGTGCGGATATGATAATCGCCTCAAAGGATATCTCAGGATTAAACGACATTGTTCTGATGAAGTCCCAAGCTTCCTCCAGATAGCCAACAGATTCAACAGATTGATAAGAGTCCAGAATAATCCCTTGCAAAACTGATCCGAAGACAATAGATCCATCAACAAAATCTAACAAATGCTCAACTAACACCTCCAATTGCTTCGCTTGAGAAGCACGATCATCGTCCTCAATGACTACATATTCCACTATATCAACCTATGTATTCTTCGTCTCATTACACTCTACTGTGATGCCCACTTCTTCATTCTCATCTTGATGTTGTGGGTCCGAATGTGCAATCATATCGAGAGTATGATCATCATTATTCACGAACACTGGCTTTACGGCCTCAACTTCTTCACTCCTATTCCCATCAATCACTGTTCCATTCTTCCCAATGCTTTCACCATCTGGGATCGACCCTATGTCACCAATATGCTCAACTTTCTCACTAGAACACACATGATTTGGGTGGAATCTCTCCTCACATCTGAAACACAGGCCTTTATCGCGTCGAAATTGAAAATCAACTGCAGAAAGTTGTCTGAATTTTCCCGATAGGCCGTTTGGAAGGTTCTTAGATTGATTCATATTGCTCTCCACCAGAGGAGGTGTCGGACCAGTACCTGCCTCTTGAAGTGATGGAGCGACATCAATGTGAGTACTCAAGTTAGTATTCGATCCTTTTACCTGCTCCCGCATCTTCTCCCACATTAAATCAAATTTTTTCCAATGATCTTCCTCAACGCTATCCAATCCTCTCACATCTGACTGGTACACGAATCCCTTCACGGCTCGAGATCTTTCAGGCTTGCGTGAATTGATCCTTCTCTGTTTTCTGAGTTCCGCCAACTGTCCAATTTTGATAGTTTATCTTCCGCCTTTAAGGTAATTTTTTTGACCCCATCAAGATCAATCACCCTCAAATTCTTTAAGCCATCTCGAACCTCAGATTGCAACTCATACCACAATCCATTAATGAAAATGCCCGGTAAATGGTACTCGGATATGTAAGACATTGATCTCACCACACAATCAAACATATAAATAAAGTCACAAAGAGAACCATCTTGCCGTATGCAACTCAATTCGTGCGAACTCCCAACACTCCTCATTTTTTCTTTCTTATTATTCTTTCCTTTTTGTTTTTTTTTTTTCCAAAAAAACAGTAGGCTAAAAGTTGAAGTGAAGCAGAAAACAGTACCAGAGGCTAAATAGAAGAAATTGAAACTGCCTGGGCTAAATTGTAAAAAATTGAAACTTCAGGGATCAAATTGTAAATAACCTACCGGTGGTCGGAAATGCAAAGGGGTGGTCGGATCTGATAGAGTAGAACGTGATGAGCACGTTGGTGGTGGCGTCGTCGTAAGAATCTTGCCGTAGGGCGACGGATTGACGAGAAGAAGTTGGTACAGAGAGTGGTGTTTTCTGAAATTTTCCGACGATGCAGACGTCGACCGGCGATGAAGAGGCCTGGGTGAAGTCACCGACGTGAGAGGGGTGTGATGGTGGCTTGATCGACGGCGGATTGGGATGAGAAACGGCTGCGAAACGCGAGACAATCTACTCGTCGCGGCGGCTTACAGTGGCTTTTGGTGACGGAAGGGGAGGGGTTTTGGTCGCCGGCGTGAAAGGGATGTTTTGGTATGCTTGGTCGACGGAGGACAATGGCCGTGGAGGTGGCGGCAGTTAAGGTTGGGGTTAGGGTTAGTTTCTTTTTTAAGCTAATTTCTGCTTTGCTTTTCTTATTCTTCCTCTGATATGCGATTCCCACACAAGCCAAGGAGCGTAATGCTCTGATACCAATTGATGAAACCCTCAAAACCCCTCAACAATTTCAGAACAAAAACACACAAAACAAAAGCTAAAATATATTTTTATTCATAAGAAAATCAAATTGAGACAATAACAAGGATAGTTGAAGGTGGAGATTAATCCACCAGCCTATGCACAACAATTATGAGGTGTTGGCAGCCTCCCTAGTTTCCCTTCCAATCAAATTCCCAAATTTTCCTAAATGATAGTCTATCCAACACAAAACAAAACATTTCTAATTTATATCTAATGACTAAATTTACCAAATTATCATTTTTTGTTTCCTATTTTACCCATGGGTCCTAACATATGAATCCAAAATATCCAGTTTTGTCTAACACAACAGTAGGTGATTGGGATATGACATTCAAAATCAACACCAGATGAGCTTTCTTGTGTTCCAAGGAAGCAACTAACAGGCTGGTAAGCGGAGGTGGAGAGGGAGGATCATTCTGATATCAACATCATTTGTTGGTTTCCTCCGGCCATGTTATGCAGCTTACGCTGCCTCCAAGGCTGCCGTTGAAACCATGGCTAAGACACTGGCTATGGAGCTGAAGGGTACATGAATAACTGTCAATTGTGTGGCTCCAGGGCTTGTGGCAACAGAGATGTTCTTTGCCGGTAAAACTGAAGAAATGATCAACAGTGTGGTGGATGTTTGCCCTCTTGGCCGGCTGGGAGAGCCCAAGGATGTGAGTAAGGTTGTGGGATTTTTAGCCGGTGATGATGGAGAGTGGATCAACGGCCAAATTGTTAGGGCTAATGGTGGATTTGTTGTCTAAGCTTTCTTTTTATTTTATTTTTTTTGGGTTCAATGAAGTTGATATTTGATGTACATGGTTCGGTGGTGTAAGATTTATGATCTGAAATTTAAGTCAGAGAATACGTTTCTTGTAAATTAGCTAAAAATTTTACATATTCAATTTAAGCTCAAAATGAATGATTTGACAGCGGGATATACGTGATACGTGATGGGTGGTATTATTGACTATTGAAATCTTGAATCGTAAATGACTGACATGATCAATTATCAAGATACTTTTGTACATTATGAATTAAAATGAGATCTAAATCTTGACTAGAATCCACTTGATGTCCCAATAAATTGTGTGATATTGAGAAAATAAGATTAGTATTTGATTGTTATCATCCTCACTGAACTGATGTAGCTCTATTTTATTCATCTTGATTTATTTTTTCAAAAAGATATTACTTTGTAATTTGAATTTATAACCAAAAGAATAGAAGACATTTGGATAAAATAACAAAAATAAAATGCAACTAATTCGATAGTAACGTATTCACAAATCACAATAGTTTGGAGAAATTTAACATTAATTTTAATAATTAATAAAAACTAAAAGGGGCAGTATGAAATTAGCCAGCAATAAGGATCATTGTATCTGCATCTATTTCTTATGTGCTTCAGTTCAGTCAACCCTCAATAATTTTTTAATCAAAAGTTCAAAGCCCAATGGCAATGGCAACCGACACCGAAACCCAATCACTTCCACTCAAAGACCGAGTCGCAATAGTCACCGGCTCATCTCGGGGAATCGGCCGAGAAATAGCGATTCACTTAGCCCAACTAGGGGCCAAACTCATCATCAACTACACATCCAACTCGGCTCAAGCCGAGCTCGTAGCCGCCGAGATTAACTCTTCGGCGTCTCCCGACACAACCCCACGAGCCATTATCGTCAAAGCCGATGTCTCGGACCCGGTCCAGGTCAAGTCTCTCTTTGACTCGGCTGAGCAGGCTTTTGATTCGCCGGTTCACGTCCTGGTTAACTCAGCTGGGGTGCTTGATCCTAAGTACCCCACTATCGCTAAAACTTCCGTGGATGATTTTGATCGTATCTTCAGGTAACTTATCATGGGAAAATGTGATTTTTTTTTCCTGTTATTTTATTTATTTTATTTTGTGTTTACAAATGTTAACCTCACAAATTTTTTAATTTTTTAGTCGGACTATAAAGGGCAGGTCTTATATGTCCAATAGAATTTGGATTCGATGATGAGCTAGCTTAAAGTTTTTCATAATTTTCTCCCGCTCTCTAAATGTGCTTTAATAGTAAAATAAAATTATATTTAATTTATTTTATAATAATTATCATCATAATTTATATAATAAAAAAAATTCCATACAAAAGTTAGTTCCGCACAGAATCTTAGTCCATCCGTATAACATGTTAGAAATTAAGGGAAATTTTATTTTTTAGGTTGCTTTGAATCAGTAAATTGGAGAAAAAAAATATAATTGGGTATTTATGGATATATGTGTTAGTGTCTTAATTGGGACCGCCAGAGTTTTTACCTGTCCTGCTTAAGCTCGGAAGGGGTGGTTTGAAGGTGTGATTTCCAACGATTTCAAAAAAAAAATTGTTAGTGTCTTAAAGATACAAATGGATCGTTGATCATAAAAATTAATTGCCATATAAAAGATGATTTTCCAAACATTTTAGTTCTTGAGGTTCCAAAATCAATGATACAGAACATATCCCTAGTGGTTGGTTTGTTTATGAATTATTCTCGTGAATGTAATATTAAATTATTTGTAAAATAGGATAAAAAGTAACAAAAGCATGTTTATGGTTTAGTTTTAGGAATTTCGTGAGTGCGTGCGTGCATGTGTGTGTTTATTATATATACATTTGAAGAATAAATGAATTTCATTCTACGACCAGAATACTAGAGTTGATTTTTCTTAGAGGGTATGTTTATTGAATATTGAGTATTTTGAATCATGTTCTTGTTGATAGTCCATGTGTTTCAAATCAAGGTAGGTAATGTATTGAAGTAAAGAATCTAAAATTTAGTAACACATAGATATTCTAATATTATGGTGATGGATCTTTGATTAATGAATGCAGAATGCCATCGTAAGAAAATCATTTGCATCAACTTTGGAATCTGCAATTGCTTTGCCAATATGCAATCTTATATTGCAGTGACGGGTAGTGATTAATGGGTGCTTTTGTAAATCATTTTCATTTAACATTGAAGCTGCAATGCAATCTGGAACTATACAAAGCTTACATTAGATTTGTAGTATTAGTACTACTTTCATTCTGAAGCATAATCATTACAGTTACGTTCAAGCTGTCTGCTGTCTTGTTTAATCGGGGTATATCATAATATGTTTTGCAGTGTCAATGCAAGGGGTGCATTCTTATGTTGCAAAGAGGCTGCAAATAGGCTAAAACGTGGTGGTGGAGGCAGGATTATACTGATATCATCATCACTGGTTGGCGCATTGAGGCCAGGGTTTGCTGTGTATGCTGCATCGAAGGCAGCAGTGGAGACAATGGCGAAGATACTAGCAAAGGAGCTAAAGGGAACTGGGATCACAGCAAATTGTGTAGCCCCAGGGCCGATTGCTACTGAGATGTTCTTCGATGGGAAGACTGAGGAGGCGGTGAAGAAGGTGATTGAAGAGTGCCCGCATAATCGGCTTGGCGAGACCAAGGATGTTGCTCCTGTTGTTGGATTCTTGGCTACTGATGCTAGTGAGTGGGTTAACGGGCAAGTCATTCGTGTTAATGGCGGGTATGTCTAGGAATTAGCAAGCATTCCAAATAATAAATTAAAAGTGTGTGAGTTGTAGAAATAAGAGTTTTCTACAAGAAATGGGCATCTAATTGTGTAGGTTGATGCGTTTATCAAAGTGTGATAAATTAGCTTTATTCATTAAAAGAGAATAAATTGTAGTATTATGGTTGGTTTTATTATATATACAGCAAGTCATACAATAAGTTTTAACTGTTTTAGTTTTTGTATCATATAGATAACAGAAGCTTGTGAATTTATGTTTCTGATCAAATCAGAGCAGTCAAATTTCTATTGTTATATTTGAACTTTGACCAATTTTTGTTAGTCCTTTGTTCATTTCTTTTTAGCTCGTCGATTGGACACATTAGATTAGGCCACATATCAAATAGAGTTTGTTTCAAAATAAAAGACAAATTTCTCAAGTTCATGAATGTGACTTTGATATAGTCAAGTAATACTTGCAAGTATATACTTTGTCCCAAGTTTCTCACTATCTTCTACCTCGGTCATGGCTGCAATTCCTCATTCTCTTCCTCTAAGAGATCGAGTAGCCATAGTCACAGGCGCCTCTCGCGGCATTGGCCGTGCCATAGCCCTCCATTTGGCCTCACTTGGTGCAAAACTTGTCATCAACTACACCTCTAATTCAGTCCAGGCTGATCTTGTAGCTGCAGATATTAATTCAACTTGTCCTGAAACCACCACCCCACGAGCCATCACGGACCATGCTGATGTCTCCGATGAAAGCCAGGTCGAGCCACTCTTTGACATTGCTGAAACAGAGTTTCACTCTCAGGCTTACATCTTGGTTAACTCAGCTGGAGTTATGGATGCTAAGTATCAAACAATAGCTAATACTCCTGTGGAAGATTTTGATGGAAACTTCCGTTAAGCATATAATTAATTTAGGCTAAGCAACTTGGTTAACTCTTTCTTGTAATTGGTTTTATTTTTTGATCTCTGATAGATCTATGTGGATGATAACGTCCATCTACAAATCATGACAGTCACAAATGAATTTGCCGAAACATACAAATCGAGATATTGTATACGTATAATCTATTCCTCATTATATATCAAAGTTGAGTGAAAGATATAGATAAGATCATCAAATCTCATGCCATCTTATTATAAAACTCATTTTTATAATATTATCGTGATGAATATAAATTATTTTTGAAGTCAACTCTAGTCGAAAATTTAAAGAATACAATGTGAGTATCCATTATATACAACTCATTCATATGAGCTGTCATATCATATTTTGATCCATAACGGCCTCCATGTGTATCAGTCTATTATATGGATGATAATTTTATGTACTGACCTATTTAGGATGAGATTTGAGACATATTTTTATGTCGTTTTGAAAATGGAACGTAATAAAAAATTATCTTGAAATTTTTAACAAATATATCTAACTAGTTCTAATTCATAAAGACATCGGATAATCAACTAGTGTGTTTTTCCTGTTAGTGTTTTAACACTATGGAGGAAATTAAGTATTAGACAACTCTAAGAGCGATGAAAATGTCTTTTTTTTTGATAATCGGGGTGTCCGGGCCAGCTTACGCGCACCTCGACTAATCTCCGGGAGCTGTGTCCCGTGCCCTCAGAAGTTTCCCAACACAGATCAGGGTAAGTCGCTGGCTTTTCACACCAGGGGGCATGGCCCCAAGGAAATGCATCTAGTGGGATTCAAACCTGAACCTGAGAGGGAGTAAATCACTCAAACCCAAAGCCTTTACCACTTAGGCAAGCCATTTGTGTTCATGGTGTTGGTAAAATTTAGTGTAATCAAACAGTAATATAACTTGCAAACAAACAGATCAAAACAACAAAAGTATATCTAGATGCATGAAACCCTAAAACCAGAAAATCTTTAAAACAAACCAGAAAATGGAGAATACAGAGTTGTCCAAGTCGAGATGATCTCTGTCCTTAAGAACTTATTGGCTCCGTCACAGGTGCTTTACGGATTCGTTTTGCCAACGTTCTCCCAGGATTACTTGGATTCTTCTTGTTCAATGTGCACTTCTTAACAAGTATACGAACTTGGAATCAATGGTGGATCTCTCTCAAAACAGGAAAACATAAATGCCTTTAAAGTTGGTGTATTTCTGTATATGTCTTTTTTCTATATATAATATTGGAATTAAAGTCTTCTTATATAAGGCATGGAGGGGTGCCAATAGGGCACCCCTTGGGGTGGGTTGCAACCCTCCAAGGATTGCAACCTCCCATACACCCCTAGGGAATTCCAATAATATACATATCCATATAAATCTCATATTTAATGAATTTTGAGGAATTTACAACAATCCCCCACAATTCTTCAAATATTCATACAGGCATGTGAGAGAGATACCGTGAGCTAAAGCTGCATCGAAATAGGTAGCTTTCGCCTTGAACCTTTCCTAATGAATGACAATCGGATTTACTTGGCAAACCAGTGACCCATAGTCTTGAACTGTTCTGCCGTTGGTGTAAACCAAGACAATTGCCAACACACAGCTTTAATTCGACCATTTTCCCGTTCTACGGTTGTGTTCATTTTGGCCCTGAACAACGGTCCTGGATTCATCAAGCACTTTAGGGTAACCCGCCTTTAAAGGTTCCCATGGAAGCGGCCTCACTTCTTACTTGAAATAGGTGACTACTATGAAGAGGTAATCTGTATTTACCCCCATTAGGACTCATCTCCTAATATAGTGATCATTAAAAGCCTTAGCTTATCCTAACCAATGACAGACAACACTCAGCGTCATTATCGGAATGGGAAAGAGTACGAAACTCTCCAGTGCTTGTTTTGAATTGCACAAAGTTCATGTTGTCCCTTTTGAACCTAGATCTTGGGATCTCCAGTCAACTAGGTTGGGTTTCCACAGTGACAATTCTTAGATTATAGGCTTCAAGCCCATTCCCCTCGATGACTTCTCAACTTGCTCTCGAGGTAAACCTTTAGTTAGTGGATCCGCTAGGTTTTCCTTCGACCTGACATAATCGATCGTTATTATGCCACTTGAGAGCAGTTGACGCATGGTATTATGTCTCCGACGTATGTGTCGAGACTTACCATTATACATTGTATCTTGGGCTCTCCCAATTGCCGATTGGCTATCACAATGTATGCTAATCGCTGGCACCGGTTTGGGCCAACTAGGAATATCCTCCAGGAAGTTTCTAAGCCATTCTGCTTTTTCCGCTGTTTTGTCTAATGCTATGAACTTTGATTCCATAGTAGACCGGGCAACACATGTTTGCCTCGAGGATTTCCATGACACGGCTGCATCACCAAGTGTGAAAAAAAATCCAACCGTAGATTTGGAATCCACTATATCAGATATCCAGCATCGCTGTATCCCTCTAGAACAGCAGGATATCTCTCGTAATGTAGCTCATATTTTGAAGTTTCTTATACCTCAAAACACTTACTATGACTTTCCAGTGGTTATGTCCTGGATTGCTAGTATATCTGCTAAGCCTATTCACAGCTTGAGCGATATCAGTTCGTGTGCAATTTGTGAGATACATCAGACTTCCGATGATCATTGAATACTCTAATTACGATATGCTTAAGCCATTATTCTTTGATAAAGGAAGAGTTAGGTTAGCTACTCTCAAATCTTTCATATCAAATTTGCTGGTTAACACTTCTTGGTAAACTGAATCAACTCATGATTATTACCAATTATCAGTATATCGTCTACATAGAGATATACAATGACATATCATTTTTGAGTTGATTTGGTGTATATACACTTATCACACTCATCGGTTTTAAACCCACTTGACAACATATCTTTGTCAATGTTCTCATGTCATTGTCTAGGTGCTTGTTTTAATCCGTACAAGAATTTTACAAGTTTGCACACCTTCTGTTCTTTTCCAGGAACATTAACCCTTCTGGTTGTTCCATGTAAGTCTCTTCATCCAATTCACCATTCAAGAATGACGTCTTTACATCATTTTGATGTATTTCAAGACCAAATATATAGCTGCTATAGCTATAAGCATTCTACTAATGTGATACGAATCACTGGTGGATAGGTGTCAAAGTAAACAAGGCCTTCTTTCTGTCTATAATCTTTTATGACAAACCTCGCCTTGTACTTATCTATTGATCCATCCATTTTCATCTTTCCATTTGTAGCCAGTGGCTTACAACCTGGTGGAAGATCAACCAACTCCCAAGTATGGTTCTGTAGGATTGAATCAATCTCAATGTTTATCGCCTCTTTCCACAGAGGTGCCTCCAAAGAAGACATTGCTTCTTTATAGCTTCGAGGCTCATTTTCTAACAAATATGTCAGAAAATCAGATATGACTCTTGGTCAACCTGATCACTGTCCTTGACAGTACCAACAGCTCTTTTTGAGAGACTCTCTTCTTTGTCTTTCCTTACAAGGAAATGTCTCTTCAAAAATATTGCATTCCTTGACTCAATCATCACATTCAGATTGATGTCAGGAATCTCATACTTGTGTACCAAGAATCGATACGCACTACTGTTGCAAGCATATCCGAAGAATATACAGTCAACAGTTTTGGGTCATATTCCACCTTGGCAATTGGCAAGACACCCCCATATTTTCAGATATTTGTAGGAAGGTACATAACCTTTCCACAACTCATATGGTGTCTTGTCCAATCTTCTGTGAGGAAGCTTGTTCAGAACGTAGTTTGCGGAAAGCAGGGCTTTCCCCCCACAAGTTCTGGGGCAGACCCGAACTTGTCAACACGGCATTCATCATTTCCTTCAACGTTCGGTTTTTGCGCTCCGCAATTCCGTTCTGTTGAGGAGAATAAGGAGCAGTGGTTTCGTGAATAATTCCGTGCACAGAACAATATTCACTGAATGATGAAACATATTCACCACCACTATCACTTCTGATTCTTTTGATTACTTGCCAAGTTGATTTGCAACTTCGTTCTCAGTGTATAAAGCTCTCAATAGCTTCAGCTTTGCTCCTCAGCAAATACACTTAACAGAATCTTGTGCTTTCATCGATAAAAGTGACAAAGTACTTTTTACCGCCTCTTATTTGCACAATATTCATGTCACACACACGTCAGTGTGTACAAGTTCCAAGGGTTCAGAACTTCGTTCTATGATGTTCTATGTATTTTTGCTTCAACACATGCCTCACACTCATGTTGGCCATCAATGCAAATTTAGGTATAAGGTTCATGTTAATTAATGTACGCATTGTATCATAATTAACATGTCCTAACCTCTCATGTCATACATTTTGTGACTCAATAATATAAGCAGAAGTTTCAGCTTTATTAATAGCACAATTGACAGTCATTGAAAAGACCCTCAGCGAGGTATCATTTTCCTACATATACATCATTTTTGGTCAATACAATCTTGTCAGAAACAAATACAAACCCGAGACCGAGTTCTTCTGAATATCTGGAACATGCAAACATTCTTATATGTAAGCTCCGTTCCGGATATCATTTTCAGAACTACTGTGCCTTGTCCAACCACTCTAGAGGTAGACGAGTTTCCCATTGTCAGATGATCACTGCCATCGACCTTTCTGATACGAGGAAAACATCTTGCTATCAGCACAGATATGACGAGTAGCCCTAGTGTCTACCCATCATTCTCTCGGATTCCCAACCAAGTTGGCTACAGTTACCACTGCTTAGAGATTCATTTCTGAAATCTCATCAGTTAACTGCTCATCTTCAGCGACATAGGCCTCATTTTTCCTGCCATTGTCCTGAGATATATTGTTTCTGCAGTCCTTTGTCATATGACCGCTCTTTTCACAGTTGTAGCACTTCCCATTGAACTTCTTTTCGCTTGGGAAGAATCAGCTTCACTGTTCTTTCTTTTCTTGCTACCCTTTACACATCCTCAAAGATGTTGGCCTTAGACTCCATAGTCTTGTAGCTGGCCTTCTCGGACATCATGTTGTCCTGTTCGATTCTCAATCGAACTCCAAGGTCCTCAAGGCTCATCTGCTTCTTTTTGTGTTGCAGATAGCTCCTGAAGTCCTTCCATGATGGAGGCAACTTTTCAATTATGGTGGCAACTTGAAACGTCTCACAGAGTTTCATTCATTCATCCAGTACTTCATGAATGATCT
The DNA here is from genome assembly GCA_019454045.1 of Zanthoxylum bungeanum. NCBI lineage: Eukaryota > Viridiplantae > Streptophyta > Magnoliopsida > Sapindales > Rutaceae > Zanthoxylum > Zanthoxylum bungeanum. The sequence goes on from SKCR01022765.1 coordinate 46,290, forward strand.
AAGTGTTCACCCACCCAACTGAGACATCAACGTCCTTGAAACTACAATCTTGTAGTCCAAGAACCTATCCACGACAAATTTGTTTTGTCCGGCATCCCCAGTTTTGTATTTCTTCTCGAGAGATTCCTAGAGAGAATCTTCGCAGAAGTCATGCCTTGGTACACATTGTACATGGTATTGTCAAGACCACCCAAAATGTAGTTCTTGCATAAGAAGTCTCCAGACATCCAAGTCTGTTCTCGCTCTTCCTTGGCCAATTCAGATTCACCCTCCACAGGACCCGGAGGATCTTTGAGGAATTTAGCCAACTGGAGAGTTTTCAGGAGAACAGCATTTTGCTCTGCCACTGTTTGAAGTTTGTCCCACCAAACTTCTCCGGTTTTTCTCCATGAGAGACCGGTACTGTGATGTTTCCGCTAACCATATGTAACTGGAAACAAACAGGGTTCAATAAGTCTACAAAAGACAAATTGTACAACGACCAACAAATGATCTTGTCTCAGTGATATACCAAATATCCACTTGTTGTTCTTATTGGACAGTAGTACCAATAAACACAAGTCCTTGAATTTCCAACCAAGATTTCTTATGAAAAGTAAATAAAGGAATATCCTTTAACTACTTTCTCAAAAGAACCTCTTAGCAATTCAAACTCAATATTTCAATTTTCCAATAGCACAATTAATACGATAAGTGTATATATATAAATGTCAATCAAGATTGGATGGAATTACTTGTGCAAAATTACACTTTAAATTCTCAACCAATTATGCAACAACCAATCAATTTCAACTTTATCACTATGTGTATGCTTGTGATAATTGAACAACCTAATAATAACTTAAATCTATACTACCAAGATTAATGTGTTAACAGTATATGACTAACCAAGTTAATATTATTGAAGTTTGCAGTTTATAAAAATTACAGGACTATTTCGTTAGTGTCGCGTTCGTATCTACGTTCGAACGAGATTGTCCAGTGTGTGTACGTTCGTGTTGCGTTTGATAACGCGTTCGAACGATGTGTTTCCAGAGAGTTCACGTTCGAGTGGCGTTCGAGAACGCGTTCGAACGGAATGATTCCAGAGAGTTGGCGTTCGAGTAGCGTTTAGGACGCGTTCGAACGTTCTAAGGCAGAAGGCTTGCGTTCGAATTGCGTTGGAAGACGCGTTCGAACGTTCTTACAAATTTTCAGATTTATGTCTTCGCGTGCGTCGGGCGTTCGAACGCCCTACGGGTTTTTCATACACAGTTCGTATTTTCCAGATATTCAAACCCTAACATGCAAATTACTATCTAATAACACGATACAATAAGTTCTTAAGATTGTTGGTAAAATTTAGTGTAATCAAACAGTAATATAACTTGCAAACAAACAGATCAAAACAGCAAAAGTAGATCTAGATGCATGAAACCCTAAAACCAGAAAATCTTTAAAACAAACCAGAAAATGGAGAATACAGAGTTGTCCAAGTCGAGATGATCTCTGTCCTTAAGAACTTATTGGCTCCGTCACAGGTGCTTTACGGATTCGTTTTGCCAACGTTTTCTCAGGATTACTTGGATTCTTCTTGTTCAAGGTGCACTTCTTAACAAGTATGCGAACTTGAAATCAATGGTGAATCTCTCTCAAAACAAGGAAAACATAAATGCCTTTAAAGTTGGTGTATTTCTGTATATGTCTTTTTTCTATATATAATATTGGAATTAAAGCCTTCTTATATAAGGCATGGAGGGGTGCCAATAGGGCACCCCTTGGGGTGGGTTGCAACCCTCAAAGGATTGCAACCTCCCATACACCCATAGGGAATTCCAATAATATACATATCCATATACATCTCATATTTAATGAATTTTGAGGAATTTACAACACATGGTCGCTATGCTCTGAGATAATCGGAGATTTTACCTGTTACGCGTAAGTTCGGGTCAGATAGTTTGACGATGGGGTTTCTAACGTTTCCAATATATATATAGCTTTGTTTTAATCAAAACTATTGGTAAACATTGTTGGGATTTTATGTGTGGTTTAACAGCAAATAAGTGGGAAAAAAAATAAAATTATTGACCTTTCAATAAACTTCAGGGGTTTCAGTGATCTTTTGCGTAAATCTAGAGGGAGTTAGTTCAGAATGTTAGTTAAGAATATGAAATAATTTTGTTAATTTATTCTTGATATGTTATATTCAAAATATATTGTTTTTCTTTATATAAATAATTATATATAAAATTAAGTTACTATTTAATTATTGATTCACATTTCATTATGTAATTGATTCCTTATATATACTTTTTAAAAAAATCTGCATTACAAGCCCATCCTAAACTAAATTAACGAGAGTAATTAAAATTCATTAAAAGTAAAAAGAGGTCATAGGAGAAGAAAATTGTCATATCATAACTAGATTTTGACAATAAATAATACACAACAACAGAAAAAATTAAAAAAATTCTTGTAAATTCTCAATTTTAATTTTAGAAAAAATTAAAACAAAAAAGCGAAAAATAATTGTAAAAAATGTATATACATATTTTTATTGTATTTTAAATATATATGATATGAATATAGATAATTTTAGCTAATCTAGAAAGAGCCGAAACCCCACATGAGTCTTCATTGACTCAATTGTATTTCATATGAATACTTTTGTTGGGAAATATTGAAAATCCGTCGTCAAATCATTCGATCAGGACTTAAACGAAGTAAGTAAAATATCTGATTGTTTCATACTCTTACAAGAAGTACACTCGTAAAATCAAACCTGAGATTTGTACGACCAAATCCTAAACGGTATGTCACTAAGCCACACCTAATATTCATATGAACACAATTGTCACCAAAAACCAAAAAAAAAAATTATACAATTATTTCAAAAACAGTAAGGTCTCTCTCTGTGATCATTTCACGAAATTACGGGTGTCATTGTCATTTTCCCTATCTTTCTCATCACTAGATAAACCTTATCAATTTTCTGGGTCCCAAACTCATGGCAGCTGCTAGTACCACACCTTCTCTTGAATCTCTTCCACTGCAAGGCCGAGTAGCCATAGTCACCGGCGCCTCTCGCGGCATCGGACGCAGCATAGCCCTTCATTTGGCCTCACTTGGTGCAAAAGTAGTGATCAACTTCATCTCCAATTCTGTCCAAGCTGAAATTGTAGCTAAGGAGATCAATTCTGCTAGCCCTGAAAATGCAACCACCCCACTAGCCATCACTTTCCAGGGCGATGTCTCCGATCAAAACAAAGTTAAGTCACTCTTTGACATTGCTGAAACAGAGTTTAATTCTCAGGTTCATATTTTGGTCAATTCAGCTGCCATTGCAGATGAGAAGTATCCCTCTATAGCTAACACTTCTGTTGAAGATTTTGATCAAACGTTCAGGTACTTTAGTTAAGGTTGCTTACAAATTTTTTGAAATACGAGATCCAATACTATGTGTTAGGAAAAATATCCCATATTAGCTAATAGCAGTTATTATGCTAATAATATAAATTCTGGGTAATCTTCCTTTTGTATGGAATTAGATTCATGAATTTAGGTGCGACTAATCTCAATTGTCTCTCACTTTAATTTAATCCAATTAAATCATGTCAAGGATTAGGAAATGGATTAGTTAAATGTTTATCACATTGATTTAATCCAATTAAATCAAGCCAAAACCACCTATTATTACATACTTACAATTACTATATAATATCATAGGCAATCTCATACATGAGTGGCTCACGCTACCTACAAAAGGCCGGCACCCAGAATTTCCTTATGGTATCAGAACCAATCTCATTCACGAGTAGCTCACACTGGTCTATACGTGGGAGCCTGAGAGTAGTTCCTGATTTTTAGGTTGAGTTAGGTCAATGAGTTTCTATACTATGGAGTTCTGATTTTCCTTGGTTGTTTTCTTAAGACCATAGGATGTTTGGTTCATGAGAAAAACAATGGAAAGTGAGGGAAAGTAAAGAGCTAATGAGTATAATTTGGACATGACATTGTCTTATACATTCACTAGGAAAATTCTTGTATCAGGGTCAATGCTAGAGGAACATTCCTATGTTGCAAAGAGGCAGCAAAGAGGCTAAAAAGAGGAGGTGGAGGCAGAATCATACTGCTATCATCATCATTGGTGAAAGCATTGAGGCCAAATTATGCATCATACACAGCATCAAAGGCAGCAGTAGAGACAATGGCAAAAATATTGGCAAAAGAGCTCAAAGGAACTGGCATCACTGTGAATTCTGTGTCTCCAGGGCCTGTTGCAACAGATATGTTTTTTGCTGGAAGGAGTCAGGATAATATTAAGGAGGTGACTGAGGCTTGCCCAATGGGTAGATTGGGTGAGACCATGGATGTGGCTAAACTTGTTGGGTTTTTGGCTACTGATGATGGTGAATGGATTAATGGCCAAGTTATTGGAGCTAGTGGTGGCTTAGTAATCTATTAAAATTTAGTAATCTATCAAGTGTTAACTTGTTATCTGTTTGATCAGTGAATCGAATCATGAAAATAATCTCTATGTGGAAAAATCAAAATAAGGTTGCATTTGGTACAACTTTTATTATCAAGAGGAATAAGGCTCCATTAGGTACGACTTTTATTGTCTTTAATAATCATCAACTAGTCGGGATCCCGCGCGTTGCGTGAGTCTTTCTTTTGTTATGTTTTTTAAATTAATATATATATGTGTGTTAATTTTTTTCTTTTTTTGGAAAAAAAAAAAAAAAAAAAAAAACAACCTCATGCACTCTAGCATTCAGACCAAACTAATTCCATTGCCACTACAACAAAAATAATCAAAAGGGCTCTTGAAAGTTCAGCCACTAATATTTGGCAAACACCAATTCCTTATCTTTACAGCAGCTTAGGCATTGGTCCTATTGTTATGTTCATTTAAAAACAGACCCTCAGCTAATAATGGACATGATCAAGAAGAAAAGCCACCTGCAATGTTCCTGAAGGTGCTTGATCCTGAGCTAAAATATTACAACTCTGATTTTGCTAACTTGGCTAATTTATGAGCTTGAATATTTGCACTTCTTGGAGTGTACATAAATAAAACTAACTTCTCTCAACTCTTTTGACAGGGAGCTACATGTTACTTGTCTTTTGCTGAGACTAAATCAATAACAATTTTTTGCATCCTGCATCCCAAACCGCATTGCCCAGCTTCCACAAAAGCCTGCAAATTGTGTTACACTATCACTAGTTGCTGTCAGGGTTAGTTAGTTAATTGATTTGTTAATTAGTAATGGCGTGAAAGTGACGTGATTTGATAGTTTAGGGTTTAAGATATCATCTTGAAGTCGTGGGTTCGAATCCAAAGAATGTATTTTTTGTAAGAGTCTGAGATAACTAGAGGTTTTAATTGCTCCGCTAAATGAAATTATTTTCAATTGAATTCTTAATCTTGCCCCTAATTTGTTTGATTAACCAAAAAAACAAAAACAGAAGTAGGTGATAAGATTACACAATCAAGATGAGTAATTAAAGGGATAAAATCAAGGGATCTCAAATCTTTAAATTTGTAACATTTATCTAGTAATTAATCCTTTCCTTTTATTGTAATCTCTTTTGTATTTCAAATTTCAAACATTGTGTATATATAATGCTTAATGGCATTATGAATAGTAAGAGAAAAATATTATTCAAACTTGTCTCTCTTCATGGTATCAGAGCTGAGATCCATTATCTAAATATTTTTTTTTTTCCGACCACATTCTCCTCCTTCTCTGTTCAATGGCCACCGATGGTACCCAAAATGTCATCCCCAATGCCCAAGACCCAACAAAACCTCTAATCATTGTTACTATCCACAACTCAATCAAACTCACATCAACAAATTACCTCTCCTGGAAAACACAAATTGAAGCCACTCTCATCGGCTATGACCTACATGATTACATTGATGGAAATCAACCCACCCCACCACGTTCAATCAACACAAACAACGTAACTACTCCCAATCCCGCATATCGCACCTGGCTACGCCAAGACAAACTAATCTTTGCAGCTCTGGTCGGCACCCTCTCACCATCTCTGGTTCCTCTCATCACTCATCTACCACCACCTATGAAGCCTGGCAAACCCTTGCCAACACCTATGCCCGTCCCTCTCGAGGTCATATCAAACAACTAAAAATCATCTTAAACACATCACCAAAGGCCCAAAAACAATAACCGAGTACATGCAAACTATCAAAACCACAGCCGACCAACTGGCTGCCCTTGGAAAACCCCTTGACCATGAAGATCTAATTGAAAAGGTGCTTGATGGACTTGATGATCCCTATCAGTCTATCATTGACTCTGTCAATGGCCGTGATTCCACTATTTTATTCGATGAACTCCATGAAAAACTCATCAACAAGGAGTTATCCCTCAACAACAGGACTAAACCACCTTCCCACCCGGCATCTGCCCATCCCACCAATTTTCGGACCTACAACCGACCTCATCCTAATCACACTGCCCAGCCGGTCGGTTTGCACCCACCACCAACCCTCAACCTCCCAGAAACTCCCCCCACCAACCCTAGAACTGACCGCCCACCTCCTCGTCCTTTTCTTGGTCGGTGCCAATGGTGCCACACTCATGGTCATGTGGTCTCCCAATGCTCTCTCTTCCGCCAACACTTTCCACGTGCGCACCAACCAGCCCGTCCCACCAACTCATCCAACCCTCGCTCAAGCAGTCCCTGGCAATATCAAGCTAATGTCATCACCACCACTTCCTCAGACCCAGCCTGGCTTCTAGACAGTGGAGCCTCGCATCATGTCACTACTGACCTCAACAACCTTGCTCTCCACAATCCTTATGACGGCACAGATGAAATCATGATCGGTGACGGCACTGCACTCCCCATTTCCCATCATGGTTCTACTTCTCTCAAAACTCAGACTCACTCTTTCAACTTATCTAATGTTTTATATGTTCCCACTATGAAACGTAATCTTATCTCCATTTCTCAATTTTGCAATTCCAATAACACCTCCATTGAGTTCTTACCCTCTTCCTTTAATGTGAAGGATCTTCGCACGGGGGCAATTCTGTTGCAGGGTCGGACTAAAGATGGTGTATACGAATGGCCGACCTCCCCCACTCGGTCCCCTCTAGTCGCCTTTTCAAGTGTCAGAACTACTATACCTGAGTGGCATCATCGGCTCGGGCACCCATCCTCGTCGGTCTTCAAAAATATCATGTCTTCATTTAATTCAGATGTTTCTCTGTCCTCTTATCTTAACTTCAATTGTAATTCGTGTCAATGCAATAAAAGTCACAAGCTACCGTTCTCTTCGTCTACTCTTACTACAACTACACCTCTTGAGGTTATATACACAGATTTATGGACCTCCCCGGTCTACTCGTTTGATAACTTCAAATACTATATAATCTTTGTCGACCACTTCACCAAATATATTTGGCTTTATCCCCTCAAACGAAAGTCGGACACTCGTGATGTCTTTGTGCGCTTCAAGGCACTAGTAGAAAAATTCTTCAACCGACCAATCCTAACACTTTACTCTGACAATGGGGGGGAATATCAAGCTCTCTCTTCCTTCCTCACAATCCATGGGGTCTCACATCTCACTTCCCCTCCTCACACTCCAGAACACAATGGGTACTCTGAACGTCGTCACCGACATATCGTCGAAACAGGTCTCTCTCTCCTTACCCACTCATCCATGCCTCTTTCATACTGGCCCTTTGCCTTTTCCACTGCCGTCTACCTTATAAATCGCATGCCTACACCGACCTTAAACCACAAATCACCTTATCTCCAACTGCTCGGCCATAAGCCGAACTACTCAAAACTGCGCAGCTTTGGCTGTCTCTGCTACCCTTGGCTTCGTCCTTACACATCTCACAAACTCGAGTCCAGGTCCTCTCCCTGTGTCTTCGTCGGATATTCCCTCACTCAGCGAGCTTATCTCTGTATCGAGCCCTCCACATATAGACTTTACTCCTCCCGACATGTCTGATTCGTTGAGTCAATCTTTCCCTTTGCCACATCACATAAGTCCCCTACCCGGACCACCCCGTCCACTGTCTCTGAATGGTGCTCCATGACCTTCCCGGTACTAAACTCAACATCACCGACTACCGACCCTGCACCCCCACAGCATGTACCACCCACTGGTGCTCCTATCCAACCCCGCATACCTTTACACAGCAATTCCACAAATACCACCACTTCACAAGTAATAGCCGATCAACCAAACCCCGAACGACCATATGAACCTCCCAGAATACCATCATTACCCGACCACACCACCCGACCACATAACGCATCGCACCATCAACACAACCCCGATCACATACGCAACGCACACCCCGACCTACCCTCCCTCCCCATCAACACAAACCCCGACCGACCACATGACCAATCAACATCAACCAACATAACCGACCATACCAACACCTACCGACCACATGATCCCTCAACATCAACCAACATAACCGATCACATCAACACCGACCACCAACAACCACCCTCCAGTACAGCACGTGTCATTGTTACACGCTCCAAGAACAACCTTCATAAACCGATCCAAAAACTTAACCTCAACACCCAGCTTCATAACCCTACACTCGAACCCTCCACCATTACCCAGGCCCTCAAGGACCCTAAATGGCGCCAAGCTCTGTCAGAAGAATATAATGCTCTTCTTCACAATGGGACATGGGAACTAGTGCCACCCAGTCCCGACCAAAACCTGGTCGGTTGTAAGTGGATCTTCCGCACAAAATTTAATGCTAATGGTTCTATTGACAGGTACAAAGCTCGATTAGTTGCCAAAGGATTCCATCAACGTCCCGGTGTGGATTATTATGAAACCTTCAGCCCAGTCGTCAAGCCGACCACTGTTCGACTTGTTCTCAGCCTTGCGGTTAGTCAAGATGGTCCCTCCGACAACTTGATATCAACAATGCATTCTCTTCAAGGCACTCTCTATAGGACACAGGACATGGGCGACGCCGTTCCTAGGCTCGCGGCCTAGTTGGGAAGGATTACATAACATGGAGTCGCCACCCGGTGTGAACCGGGACGAAGATTTAAGGCCGCACTCACCCCTCGCAAGGGAAAACCTCAAACCGTTGGGTTCGGAATGGTCCCTTACTTATGTCACTTGTAATGAAAGGATTCATGTAATAATTTAAACAAGCTGAAGTAACACTTATTCCTAAGGGTATCATGCTTCTAAATTCACATTTATAAAATAAAATATGCGCCTAAATATACATGTATTTCACATATATCTTACATTTAAATTTGCATGCTTAACATATATCAAGATAGCAACTAACATATAATTTTACTTGCATATCACATTCAGGAAAAAAACACAAGCACACATATTAACCATACAAGCACACATATGGGCACTTTTCAAGTGGTACGTGGAATTGTGGCCCAAGTACAGACCGCACTACCGTCCATTCGGAATCGGCTACGGAATTTACGTCTGGGTTTCCATCCGATATACCGCAAGAAATAATGCTCAAATGTTATCATGACATAAGCATACGAATTGTGACACATTTGCATAAGAAAGATCAACTAATAGGCAATTATGCATGAATATAATAAGACAGACTCAGTTCAGTGTGGTGCGTTCGTGTAGCGTTCGTAAACGCGTTCGAACGGAAATGAAACAGAATGCTCACGTTCGAGTAGCGTTCGTAAACGCGTTCGAACGGAAATGAAACAGAATGCTCACATTCGAGTAGCGTTCGTAAACGCGTTCGAACGGAGACGAGACAGAATGCTCACGTTCGAGTAGCGTTCGTAAACGCGTTCGAACGGAGATGGGACAGAAAGCTCACGTTCGTATGGCGTTTGTTAACGCGTTCGAACGGATACGAGACCTGACACATAATAAGGCAAAAACACATGCGCGTTCGAGTTGCGTTCGTGAACGCGTTCGAACGGACACGGACCTGATGCAATACATAAACAGAAAGTAAAAGGGCGCGGCGAAACACTGCCGTAAAGGTGACCTTTTGGGGTTCTTGATCTCTCAAAGAGAGGACCTTTAGACCAACATGCTAAGCCCATGCGCGTCATATCACACATGCAAGAATAGAATCAATCATATCAACCAAGTATGCCCGATTGAACGCATCTTACATCCAATCCGAACACACGTCAACCGGCGCGGCAAAGCATCGTGGTAAAGGGCTTTTAGCCCCTCCCTATAGGGGATCTCACAACACACTTACTAAGCCCATGCGCTCGATTGACTTATACATACAAAAATAAAGATAATAATATCAAACTAAGTATGCTCGATTGAACGTATCTTGCGTCCAACCGAACATACATCAACCGGCGCGGCGAAGTAGTGTCACGAAGGTGGCCTTTTCTGCTCTTTGTCTCACAAATGGAGGACCTTTGGACTAACTCACTAAGCCCATGCGCTTGGTTGAATCATACAAAAATAAACAATATATTGAATTCAAGAGAAAACTAAATAAACAAAAAGCAACACAACGAAAGAGAGATGGTGCCGTTTACTCAAGCGGTACGTGGAGTTGTGGCCCGAGTACAGATCATATTACCGTCCATTCGGAATCGGCTATGAAATTTATGTCCGGGTTTCCATCCGATATACCACGAGAGTTGACACATCTCTCATTCATCTAATGCCCACGACATATTACATCTCATAATTCATGCATATTTACATACTCAAAAATCACAACACACATTTCAACATTACAATCATACAAGAAATACTTAATAACCAATGCGGAAAAGGAAAACAAGTGTGAAAGATACCCTCAGGTCTAACCTTTTAAGCCGTCTCTCGGACTCACGTTCCACGAAGATCGAAAGGGGGGTAAAGCTCCGCAACTTTTCTGGTCCCTGGTTCAACGTCCTAGCTCACTGCTTTGCTGCTTTGCTTATTGTTCGAACTCCGTTCTGCTCCTATTCGGCTCCTGTTTTGCTGCTCACTGCACGGGCTACCTGTTTCAATGTTTTCAAAGAACTATTCCAAGTTGTGTGGGTTCTTAGTGCAATTAAAAGTGATTATTTTTAAGGTTATCTATGTAGTTTTCTAAGTTACTGTTTTTTTAAGGATTTTGGGCTACTGTTTTAAAGTAATCCAGGAGGTTGTCTAGGCGTGTTTTAGGGTGTGGTTTTGTGGTGATTTTCGGTGGTGGAGGGCTGCTGTAGGGGCTGTTTCGGCTATGGAGGGTGGTGGCTTGTGGTGGTTTCTTTGTTTTCTTTTTGTGTTTGTTTGTTTAGTCTTGGGTGTGTAGAGAGAGTCTAAAGAGATTTCGAGAGAGTTTTTTTTGTGTGAATTGTGTTGTGTGAAGGAGATCCATGGCCTTGGTTAGGGGTTGTTTATATAGAGAATGGCTAGGGTTTACAAGGGAAGGGATTTTGCTTCCAAATTAGGAGAGATGAGAAAGGTATACCAAGATTGAGGGGGGACAAGATATTTTATATTAGGAAGTTGTAATATTTAATTTGTGTTGGTTTAGGAATACAAATATTTTATATTGGTAAGTATCTTATTAGATTAGGAAGTCAAATATGTGATTGGATTTAATTGATTAAGATTGATTTTAATTTGGTATGATTATATTTTGATTTAGTATGTGATTTATTTATTTTAGGCATGATTTTAGTTTAAGTTGGTAATTGTTTATTTTAATTGGTAAATGATTTAAATGTTTTATTTTAATGTTTAATATTTAATTTAATATTTAATTATTTAATTTGGGATGTGTTTTATGGGCTTTGGGGAGCTAAATGGGCCGGGTGTGAGGCTAGCAGCAAAACCAGAATTACCGACACCGTTCGAACGCTCCCTCGAATGCTACACAACACAACGCCCGCAATCTGTTTCCCGTTCGAACGAAGTAACGAACGCAGCACCAACGAAGACAGTGAGCTTGCTTATTCTGAATTTCCCCTTCCGATATCCGTTTCTCGTGGCATCCGTGACTCAAAAGGTAGTTGTCTCCAAATAAGACTCCTCATCGGGTTTCACATGCGAAAATGCAATGCCTACACTCTCACTGAAGATGTCTATATGTCCCAACCTCTTGGCTTCATTGATCGGGATCATCCCCATCACGTCTGTAAACTTAAAAAGGCCATCTACGGTCTCAAACAGACCCCTCGAGCATGGTACCATGAACTACGTCATTTCTTCTACAGTCCGGCTTCACCAACTCACACGCCGACACCTCACTCTTCATCTTCAACAAAAGCAACACCACATTATATCTCTTAGTCTATGTCGACGACATCATCATTACCGGGAATAATGTTCAAGCTGTCCACAGATTCATTACCAACTCTCACAGCGATTCTCTCTCAAGGATCTTGGCCAACTTGCTTATTTCCTTGGGGTGGAGGTCACTACTCACAACAATGATCTTTTCCTAAGTCAACGCAGGTACATTGCCGATCTGCTCACCAGAACCCACATGATTGACGCCAAGCCAGCCCCAACTCCTCTAGCAACAAGCCCGACACTCACATTACATTCTGGATCTCCTTTACCTGATCCGACCGAGTACAGAACTGTTGTCGGCAGCCTCCAGTATCTCTCCATCACTCGACCGGACATTGCTTATACAGTGAACAAACTTTCTCAGTTTATGCATCAACCGACCACTGATCATTGGCATGCAGTCAAGCGATTATTGCGATATCTCTGTGGCACTCTGGACCATGGCATATTCCTCCGCCACAACTCCCCTCTCGCACTTCATGCCTTCTCCGATGCTGATTGGGCTGGTAACAAGGATGATTACACCTCTACTGGTGCTTACATAGTATATCTTGGTCACAATCCTATTTCCTGGAGCTCCAAGACAACGCACGGTTGCTCGCTCCTCCACTGAAGCTGAGTACCGATCAGTAGCCTCCACTGCTGCAGAAATTAGATGGATTTGTGCTCTTCTTACCGAACTTGGCGTCACTCTCTCTCCCCAACCAGTCATCTACTGTGACAATGTTGGTGCAACCAATTTATGCTCCAATCATGTGTTCCACTCGCGAATGAAACACGTAGCGCTTGACTACCACTTCATCCGGGAACAAGTTCAGACTGGTCTACTTCGGGTCTCCCACATCACTGGAGCTGATCAACTAGCAGACGCCCTTACCAAACCACTTGCTCGGTCTCCTTTCAACACACTAAAGTCCAAGATCGGACTCTCTCCACGACCGTCCATCTTGCGGGGGCATGATAAGATTACACAATCAAGATGAGTAATTAAAGGGATAAAATCAAGGGATCTCAAATCTTTAAATTTGTAACATTTATCTAGTAATTAATCCTTTCCTTTTATTGTAATCTCTTTTGTATTTCAAATTTCAAACATTGTGTATATATAATGCTTAATGGCATTATGAATAGTAAGAGAAAAATATTATTCAAACTTGTCCTCTCTTCAGTAGGGTCCCAGCTCAAAAAAAAAAAAACTGAGAAAATTTTATTTAGGACCGTCTTTATAGTATTATCCAATCAGTAAATGATACGTGTTAGTGTCTTGTGAGAATTACCAAGAGAGAGAAGCATGACAAAGGCTTTTGCAAGAAGGGTAAAGTAGTACATTCTCGTATAGACCAAGAAATATCACCTACCTCAGAAAACACTCTCCCAATTCTACCCTTCCAGAAACCTTCTATCAAAACGCAGCGTTTCAAAGCAACCAGAAACACCCGGTAACACTTTGTAATTACCGGCTACTGACAACAGTATCCCGGTCACCTCTATAAATAAGCCTAAGTAGGGTACTAAAACTCACCGTATCACCAACCGTCTCTCATTCTCTTTCTTAACTCTCGATCACTCGCTTTTTCAGACCGCAAATCCAAACACGAACCTCTAAAATCCCCTCAAATTCAAGCATTCTTGATATTAAAAACTATATAAAGACTCTCTTTTAAAATTCTTCCTTCTTTAAAAGCCGCTAATTTCCCTACAATTCGTGGGTTTTTCTTTTCTTATCAGCTTTAAGAACCCTAGATTTCTTAAAATTTTAATCGAAATCAAACCTGATCTATCTTTGATTCAAGATTGCAAATTTCTTTGTGGGTCTTGATCTTCGAGCTGTGAAAAGAAAATCCAGAAAGTGATTTTGGATTCTCGTTGTCTTTTGACTTTGATCGAGATTATATAATTTGAAAATATATATAATTATTTGGAAAAAAAAGTGTAAAAATAGATTTTTTTTTTTAAATAATAATTTTTAGAAATTATTGATAAGTGAGGAACAATAACAGAAATGGCTGAACAAGGTGGCACGGAAGGGAGCCAGCCAGTGGATCTTTCCAAGCATCCGTCTGGAATTGTTCCCACTCTTCAGTAAGTCCCTTTTTTGATCTATTTATACAATTATGTATTTGTATTTGTCTCTGTCTTTGTGAAATACGTGTGTTCTGTTATTTGTTTGTTGTTGAAGGTGATTTGGTGGATGATGAGTTATGTGTGGAGTTAGGGTTAGTGGGTATGCCGAGGTGTTTTGAATTATGAAATGGGAATGTGAATTTGTAAACCTTCAGTGTCTGGGGTTTGATTTTTAATCTAGATTTAGCCTTGAAGGTTGGTTTATTGAGAAGGGGAATTGGAGGTTTGCAGTAAATTATTAAAGGAAAAATAATGCATTAGAGGTTTGGGTGTTTGTATATATGTTTTGGTTCAACTGATTTGGTATATGGTGAATTTTTTGATGCCAAATTTGTGAATTGGATTTGCCAAATGGGTCAATGTATGGAGTTTGATTTATCGATTTAAGGCTGAAGGGTTGTTATTAATAGCAAGACTGCATGGCAGAAGTGATTTGCTGCTGATATGACTTTGACTAGTTTATGTATCTTCATGGTGTGAAATGTTTATTTAGGAAATGAAAACACGAGTAATCTCGATGTAATTGAAGCTGTCTTTGGAGTGGATGTAGAAGACAAAATTTGTGAAATTAATAACTTTTTCTTATAGTTATAGAATTGTAATTCTACATGTGTAAAATTATGCATATTGTGAATGTTCATGGATAAATTTAGCTGGCATAAATTTTTGAATGCTGAAAATATCTTTTCATTTTAGGAAAAAATAGTGAGAAACGTGTCCTACAAGAAGCAAAGATGAGTGGATCCGTTTTGCATTTTTTGGAATATATCTTGTAATCTTGTATAGATATGAATGATTTTGTAGAGACAAAAGATAAAATCTTAAAGGTACAACAATGAAGGCAGGCATTTTTTGTTCCAACACGGAAAAAAAGGAAAAAATGCAGAGACCCAATGGTTTAATGAATTCTTGGATTCTACCAATACAAGTTCTGTGTTTTGCACCCTCTTTTGTTAGTGGGCAGAATTTTTGGATTATGTGCTTTAACTTCGACAAGATATTAAGCTTTCATGTTGATCTTTTCAGAACTCATTATTGACAAGGCCCTTTTTCAGTATTTATAACTCATTAGAGATTACTTAATGTGATGGCCGTTTCAATAATCAGTAGGTTTTTATTTTTTTCCACTGTGAAAATCAATTTTGTCAAAAAGAAACATTTTAGGCTCAGCCTCAGGTGAGGTGACACATTGGTATAACAAGTCCAATGATTATCATGAATATCATTCTCAATACTCATATAATCAATGCAGTTGACTGATGTCTATGTTGAGCTGATTTATGAAATTATAATGGCTGTTGATTTCTCTGTGCTGCTAGAAGATTTGTTTTCCAGTCATTTATACAGCTACCATATGATCTAGTTGGTGCAATGCCTGTTGTATCACTATATCTGTTTTTGACTAGTTAATGATGACGATGTCATCATTTCTATAATTGTAATTGAAGATTCTTTATGTTTATATATATTTATTGTAACTTTTGCAAAAGTTTGTTTCAAAATTAAAATCTTACCTTACATTTGCAACTGGTGTATTTGATTTTTTTTTTTTTTTTGTATGTTAACTATGACAAATATAATTTATAGTATCCTATGCAAATGGAATATCGACTGTCTTATCTTATTTGGTATAAATTTGATTGTTTATTCTAAGTTTGAAACCTAATTGTTATTCCCATTGGTTATTGTTTTCTAGAAATATTGTATCAACTGTCAACTTGGATTGCAAGTTAGATCTTAAACAAATTGCGCTGCAAGCCCGTAATGCAGAATACAACCCTAAGGTGTGTAGAAATTTGTTAGTAATATTTATTCGAGTATTATGCTAGATGTGGAGGAGTTTGATTGCCTACCCAAGTGTTGGGCCTGCTGGACATGGCACCAAGTATTGATGCATCTCTCTTTACTCTCTCTGTGTGTGTCTCTTTGCCATGGTTCATGCATTCATGCCTAATATTTCTTTTAAGTATTCTTTCAGCGTTTTGCTGCCGTCATTATGAGGATAAGGGAACCAAAAACTACAGCTTTGATTTTTGCTTCTGGCAAGATGGTTAGTATTTTACTGTCTTAACTCCTAAATCGTTGTTCTCACTACCGACAAGTTTACTTTTCCTGTCATTGTACTTTTATGAGTAAGCGGGGATTCTTTTTATAAAAAAACAAGGTTAAGCCATGTATGATTTCTCTTTTGCACTTCTGCACTCCCATTAATTGTGGTTTCTATTATGAAATTAGTTTCTACATGTGCTAGAATTGATAATTTAGTTTTCTGACAAGCTATGAGACGCATCAAGTTGTTGTGTTTATTGTTATTTTAGGATTATAGATTATCTTTTCATATCTGTAGTTGAATATGCCATCTCTTATGGAGGTGATGCTTTGTATCTGGAGTGATTTAATGTATTTGCTTTGCCTTTTGGCTGAAAGAGTTGCCTCTCTTGTTTCAGGTTTGCACTGGTGCCAAAAGTGAACAGCAGTCAAAACTGGCAGCAAGGAAGGTGTGTGTTGAACTGTGAAAGGCTTATAGCTCATAATCATATTCATGATAGGACTAATTCTTTTTAAACAAAATACTGATAGTAAATTAAATAAGTAGAAGTAAATGAAATGTGTTGCATCAATCTAGAATGATTTTGTTAAAGATCTTTCACTTGTATCGGTGAAGAGTTGTTTAGTGTGTTGAATTATCGTAGGCTTTCCTTCTTATTGCCATTGAATTCTTATCTATAAAATTACGCTGATTTGATCTTTATTAATGGAGATTTCTTGTATAATTTTCCTTGCATGACGTTGAATTGTATTTGTCAGTATGCCCGCATCATCCAGAAGCTTGGTTTTCCGGCGAAGTTCAAGGTAATCTCTCTCACTCCGATGAAATGCATTACACCCATGCTTGTCACATATAAGCTGCTGTCTGCTATTAAAAGTTAATTTATATGCTTTCCTCTCATTTTTATTGTGACGTAGGACTTCAAGATTCAGAATATTGTTGGTTCCTGTGATGTTAAATTCCCTATCAGGCTTGAAGGTCTTGCTTACTCCCATGGTGCCTTTTCAAGCGTAAGTGATAACTTTCATTATTTGATTGCCATCATTTAACTGTTTAAATATGGTCTTTGTTAAAATGCACGTTTGTGTTCATTGGACAATATCTGTGTACACACTCTTTACCAGGATTGGTTATATGTGAGCATGCATAGTTTATGCTGAATGTTGTTTGCTGATCAAAGGATGAGGATTTACCTTTGATTATTTTTGATACAGTATGAACCCGAACTCTTTCCTGGCCTTATATACCGCATGAAACAGCCCAAAATTGTGCTGCTTATTTTCGTGTCCGGGAAAATTGTGATCACAGGAGCCAAGGTACTTTGAACTTTTCTTGCCTATATGTTCTGTTCCAATGTATTTTCTGTTTGGCGATGAATGTATGCAGGCTGACAAGACAATTTTCTTTGTTTAACATTTGTAGGTAAGAGATGAGACATACACAGCCTTTGAAAACATATACCCTGTCCTTACCGAATTCAGGAAGGTCCAGCAGTGGTATAGTTCAAATCTTCTCCCCCGTTCTCTCATCTCCTCTTTTTACGGAAAAAAGATAAACCCCTACTGTGAAAATCCATTTATAGAGGGAAAATGGAACTTTTTGCTGATGTTTTTTTTTTTTTTTTGATTTGGTTGCAGAGTTATCAAGATGAATATATACATTTGAACGGGGCTTCAACTTGTGAAATGTGGATAATATTCTGTTTTTTCTTTCTGGGTTGATGTTGAAGAAGGTGGTGGATTCAAATGTGAATATGTGAAGCTTTGGGACTTTAGGGGACTGGATTTTAGTTGAGTCATTAGAACTTGGCCCTAGTCGCTTACCCACCATAAAAATGGAAAACGATGAGCTTCAACAAGTGTCCTTTGTAATTTGTTTATATTTTGGTTTGAGCGGGAAGGGCACCTCTCTGTTTCATGATTCTATGTTACTATGTAATGTGAAAGACACATTTTTGGTGGATTTTAGTAATAACAAACTTTTTTGCTTCCAATTTTGACAACGTTAAGGTCTTATGATCTCTTAAAAATTAGATAAATAAATAAACAAAATACTTATAATGCATATTTCAGAAAATAGAGATAAAATTGACCATTGATGGATCAAAATGTCAATAATTTTAAAAAAAATAATGACATGGCAAATGTGTCATTTAGCAACAAGATATTCCGAAAGCATATATGAAAATATGTGGCAACGGTTTTTTTACGTGAATCCTTTTTTTCATCATTTCTTGCACTTCAAAAAAACCTGTTCCTTCTTCGCTTAACTCTCTTCAAATTACAAGAGGCCAAACTTGTTAACAAATATCTGACAAAATTTAAAACACTTGTACTTGAATGATCTAAAAACTGAAACAAACATTTAACTGTCTTTCTGTTGATGGCTCAATTTACATCACAGGGTGGCTTAAAGTTGCTCTTTAATGGTGATGGAGCATCATTTGGTGTGAAACCAAGAGACCCTTTTCAGTACAAGCTGCTTGGTAGGGGCTTAAGATCAATCCAAGGTCATAAGAGAAAGCTCAATGGGTCTCGCACTAGAGTTTGGTCTTCCATGAATAAGAAGAAATCGAGCAAGTTTAGTGTAGAGGCAAGTCTTAATGTGAGTGATGAGGGAATCAGCGATGAGAGTGAAGAGTATGATAGTGATGGGGAGTTTGATGATTTGGCTTGTTTTAGAGGCCTGGTTCTGGATATTTCTTACAGGCAAGTCTTAATATTGTTACTGTGCTTTGATTCTTTCATTGATGATTTATTTTTGTTTGCTTTGCAATATGGGTTTTTGCTAAATTTTGATTTGGGTTAATGGTTTAGATGTTGCAGCTCTATCTACATTTGTAGTTGTACAAGTTATGTAATGGGTCTATTTCTGCTGGGTTTTAGGTAATTCAGTAATCTGTGTGCTGCTGATGATGTTGGATTAGTTTTGTAGAATGCTTTTCTTAGCAATTACTTGAAACAAGAACAAATTTTAGTGCAGCTTACAAGATGCCTCATTACATGATTGGATAATTGTTAAGGCTTATTGGTTGCTTGTGAAGTGTATAAAGTTTCATTTGTTTGCTTAGACATTGATAAAAGTTTATCAGTGGACAAAATGTGCTTTTTTCCTTTAGATTTCGTATTAAATTATTATCGAATAGCATGTGAGTGTAGGACGAGGTTAAGTCTGGCTAGTGAAATTTTATCAACATGGACTGAAATCACAACTTTTTGTTGCTATGATCAATATGCAAGTTGATAATCAATTTGGCTATAATGTGGATTCAATTTTATCAGTTTTAAGGATTCTTGCATACTTAAATTATCTCTTGGTTGCTGGTGTTGATCTCTTGGTTTGCATATGTATGACAATTCGCAGAACTTAAAGTGCTTGAGCCAGTTCTGTTCTCTCTCTTCGCTTGCTCTTTCTACACCTTATTTTAGAAAGAGCTGCATAGCTGTGCTCGTTAGTGGATCTGATTTTCAATTGACTTTCTCCAGGCCAGTCAATGTCGTCTGCTGGAAACGTGCTATCTGTTTGGAGTTCATGGAAAAGGTTGGACTAATGTGGCTCACTTCTTCATTTTAGATGTTTGGATACCTAATGTATAGCTTAGATCTGCAGCATTTGTTTTCAATTTCTTTCCTGAAAAATAATCGAAATATCTTTCCTGATTAGTATATCTGGTGTTACGAAAAGTTTATAGGTAGCATATATGAAATTGTAATAGTTGACTGATGAACCTTGAACATTACCTGTTGCTTCTCCTTGTCCAAATATATAAGATTTTCTATTTTTCAAATATATACATAGATCACTCACTCGTGTAAATAGTTCATTTTTAGTTTTAAACTTATTGTCATTGCTTCTGCCCAGGTTGATGTTCTGGAATACTATGATCAAACCATAAGCTCCCCGAATGGATCCTTCTACATACCAGCTGTGTTAAGGGTATGCAAATTAAAGAGAATTCACAATTTGTTGTGGTGTTGGTATTTTTTCCTCCCAGGTCTTCAGCGACTGTATTTTCTTCACCTTGTTTACGTATTGAAAGCTTTTCCTTCCTTTCTGACTGAACTTTTCGTTATCTTTACTTGTATTCCAGCTTACTTGAACTGGTCATATCCTTTTCTTCTTCTAGGTTCGACGTCTTCTGCAGGTGGTTAAGCGAAGAAGAATCAATAGCAACCTTAGTCGTAAAAATATACTGTTTCGCGACAACTTCACATGCCAGTAAGTACCCTTTGATCTTGTTGTTGAACTTGTTGATCATTGCTTCAAGAAGTAGACTCCACACAATAGTAAGTTCCGTGTGCTGATTTAGGTTATGTAGGTTGTTGCCAGAAGCTCTTTGTGTTACTAACACTCTCTCAGGCTTTGTCCCAAAAAAAATAGATGAAGAAGAAGGCCATATAGAGTCGGGATTCAAAAAGTTCTCTGAAGACCTTTGTATTAGAACTTGACTCCACTTATAAATTTATTATAAACTTTTCTGTAAACTGTATTTATGGCTTAGCTTTGCAATATAATGGTGGAAGAAGTTTATGATTGAAATCTCACTCGCATCAGGATTGAATAGGGACTTAATTTTTATGTTCTTCAATATTTAAGGAAAAAATTTGTGCAATGTAACGGTATTATTTCATGTCTTATAAATGTAGTTTTAACATATAGTTATTGTGTGCTAATTTAGTGTTTTCTTTATCAATAGGTATTGTTCTTCACGTGAGAAATTGACTATTGACCATGTAGTGCCAGCTTCAAGAGGAGGAGAATGGAAATGGGAAAATCTGGTGTGAATATTCTGCTTAGATGCATTTAATTGAAATTCGTTAATTTGCTTCCACTTTCTTTCATTGTTGATCATTTTAAACTTAGACACAATGCTTCACAAGCCTTCATTATGGATTATTATGAGTTATGTTTGAGTTCTAATGGAAATTATGTCAAAAGCAGAATGATAAGCTTCTAAGTTCTTGAATTTCGAGTAAAGCTCTTTTGAGTTGAGCGAAGTGTAGTATTTGTTGTAGTTAATAACATTCTGATATATTACCATTTTGGAGTAATTCCTTACGCTCATAGTTTCCCTAGGCCCTAAGTGTGCGAGGATGTTCACTTCCATTGCCAAAAGCTTCCTTTTCACTGCCATCCTGATCCTGTTTCTGTCATGTACATGACTCGACATCTGAGCGCAAAAACCTTGATTAAATTTTCCAAGTCCGCTAATTCTCAATGACTTGTTTTCTCCAGTGGTGAATTGGGTATGTTTGCTAAATGCTTACTTGGTAGCTCTTGTTTGCCACCACCCAGACCCTTCTACATAACATCTGTTGGATTAAAAAGCCACAGCACCTTAATCCCAAACATACCCTTAAATGGGATGCATACGAGTTAGATAACTAATAAGATTTCCTTTCATTGTTATTACCTGCAGGGGGACTGACTGAAAACGCCAATGAACAATGAAAAAAATTAGCTTTTTTTTGTAGATAATGTATGATAGACTTTATGTTTTTCTGTGAGATTTGTTGTCGTAATTCAGGAAATATGAAAACTCTTTCTGGAGGATGATATCCTTTACTATTGATATTTAACCACATTTTATTCCGAATCTTTATGATTCTTGCCGATGTTATTCTTGTAACAGGTTGCAGCATGCACCAAATGCAACTCAAAGAAAGGTAAGAAAACTCCAGAGGAAGCGAATATGCAGCTCCTCAAGGTTCCCAAGGTATTAGTCAGACATCTTTATCATGCTGTTCAAAATCATTTCATTGACAATATGCGAGTGTGGTTATCGGAAGAACCTCCTGATCTTGTAGGCACCGAAAGACTATGATATACTAGCCATACCCCTTACTGGTGCAGCAATAAAAATGCTGAGGGTACGAAAGGGGACTCCGGATGAATGGCGTCAATATCTACCGCAGCAGTCTTCAGAGTCATGACATCCATCAGTTGGACCATTGTACATTCCTACGCTTCATACATACAACTCCTGGTGCTCAATTCATCTGGAAGAGCCTCAAAAATATATGCATATCCTGATCTATGTAATGTAAATTTTACTTTCTTCTGCCTCACAGACGGAAAACTCACCTGTTGCAAATGCTTAATTTGAAATACAATGATGCATTCTTCTCTAGACTCGTTTATTCCCCTTGCTGTGACTTCTTGATGCTTCTCCGCAAACCAGGTACTCCATACCAACTCCTGATTTATACACAGCTTAAAAGATGAGTCTGTTTGCACGTTTCGTTTCCATACTAAACGTATGAAAGGAAATCATTTTGCGAGTCGATTCATTTAAATAACTTGAATACCATTTTAAGTGAGTGTTTTCTGATATTTGTTTACTGATTTTGCCTCCTTTTGAGTATGCTGCTGAACTTTTGAATCCTTTTATCTTGTTTAAAAGGAAATTTTTGCAGTTGATATAACAAGTTAGCTAATTAACTTCTATATGGATCACTTGTCCTGTAAAACCATTCATTAAATTCATAATGGCAAAGTGCTTAATTTCCAGTTGCTTCTCAAGTGGTCTAATCCTAGTAGTAGACGTTGAGATGATATTCCAAGCTCAAAATACTCTGCTTTTGTTTATTAGGATTCATATCCTTTTTAAAGTGAATTTTATTGAAATTACGGATAGGGTTGGCAATTTTTACATGTTTTCTTGTCCCATTTTCAAAATGGAACGGGATTAAAAAATTATATCGAAATTTTTAACGTGACGAAACTGGTTTTTAATGGAATGAGAAGTGATTTAATGAGGCAAGATAATTTTTTTTTCCTAATTATATAATCAAACGAGACCGAAATTAATAAATTTCTTCACATGCCACCACAATTAATAACCATAATATGAGAAAAGTCACCCATTGAAAATTAACTTGATTTAATTGTATCATCGTATTATTTTACTACATGTGTTGGCTTGGCTTGGGAGTCAAGTTAGCAAGAGGTGATTGAAGTGATGATATGATATGAATTATGATGATGATGATGATTATGGTGATGATGATGATGGTGATGATGCATGGAGTATGATGGAGACATGTTGCAGAGTAGTATTTGGGAAAACAACAAAACACAAGTCCAACCAAGTACTGTCCAAAACTATTACTGTTACTATCACTGTCACTTCTTTGGATACTACACATTAGTCAAAGCAATTCTTGGACATCACCCATGTAAAAAAAATTTATTAGTTAATTAGTTTTTGTTATTATAATTATTAGCTATATAGTTTTCAAATTTATTCTTTTGTTATGTAAAATATATTGTATTATAAATTTATATGTAAAATTAAGAGAAAATATCGATTAACTTATATTTTTATTTATATTGTTATGTTTGATCATAATATTCTATCACGACAATCTATTATATCTGACTGGATGACTTCACAAGTTTCATCTTCGATCACTATTCCACGATAATATATGTATGGCCACTCATATATCAATTTTGTAATGTACCATTTTAATTGAGAATGAATTAAACTTGACAATTTAATGAAGATTCAATGGTTATGTTTATTAAACTTATTTAAATAATTGACAAACCAAATAATTTTGTATCTAAGTTAAAAGACTATTTCCAAGGAAAAATCTACGTATGGTTTACTACAAGAATTCGATTTTTTAGCGTCGATGCTAAAAGAGACAAAAGTTGGCGCTAATTTTTTTAGCGTCAAAATAAAGTGACGCATAAAATGGATGGTAAAGGAAAATCGGAGAAAAGTTTTAACATTAAAAAATATATGTACTAAATATCCGTAAGAAATATGATAAACAACGCTAAATGGACGCTAAATGTTGTATATTTAGCGTCGTTGATCCTTACGACGCAATATGTTGTTACTTTTAGCGTAATAAGATTTTGACAACGCTAAATATATATATGGCGACAATTTTTCGGCGACGCTAAAGATCTTATTTCTTATAGTAATTGCAAATTTTAACTTAGTAATTCTATTTTTTCAATTTTGTTTTTTAAACACCATAATTATTAAAAAAAAAAAAAAAAAAAAAAAAAACTTGGTTGGTAAAGTCATTAACTAAAATTTATTCAAAAGGGGCAGAATATGATAAGAGCTGCAGCCAGCCTGATTACAATAGATCACAAAATCAAATGATATTTTTAACAAGAAAAACAAAATGATTAAATATATCAAATTGAGTAGCTAGCTAACTAACAAACAGTCAATCATTTATTTTATTTATTGCCTTTAAGGTTGACACTTATCTCCATTAATTTTTGAAATTGAGAGTTCGAATCTTTTCATATATATATTTTTCTTAATTTTAGGTAAGACGAGCAAATCCCTAATTCTTTGAATAGATTTCAGAATGAAATACAGCTTTCAAAAAAACTTCTAATGAATATTAATAGACTATTTCGACAAACTTTAAGGGAAATTATCATATATTATTTTACCCAAAGTTAAGCGAAAATTTACAAAAATTTGAAGACATTTAAAGTAGATAAATTTCTATAAATGAATAGTCGAAGAAAGATAATTTCCAAAATTGACAAACAATTAACAGTTTTGAAGTTTTCCGATTTAATTTAAATTTCAAAAAAACTGATAATAAGAAGCAAAGAATATAATAAATTAAACTCAGTAGGCTTGGGTTGGGCTTAGGGTTCCGTCTGCAGCAATTGAATTCTGACTTGTGTAAAAAGATGACATAACTTAACATTTGATCTGAACTCTGAAGGAAAGAATCTAGCAGTAAGAAGTAGCAGCAGCTATTTAATAATGGGGCTACTTTTTATTTGGTCCCAAAAACTCTCATTATTATTTATTTATTTCTTTTTATTTCTTTTTTTCTTTTTATTTATTTATTTATTTTACAGTGAAGAGAAAATAAAGATTAGCAGTAGCAGGCTCAGTGTTCACTGTTCAGGAAGCAGCAGTTTACTGTTTTGTCCCCACTCACAACTTCTTCACTCTAAATTATCAAACTCTCCTTTCCTCGATAATAATGATTTGGAAATTAAATGAGAGAGGTAATTTGAGTTATGGTTTATTTATTCGTTCTATTCAATTTGTTTTGAAGCGAATACAAGTTTGAAAAAATTGATTCATTTGATAAATAGGTTGATTCGATTCGTTTATTAAACAATTCGAATACAAATTTAAGCTCGTTTATTCGTTTATGATTCATTTTATTATTTTGTTTTACTAGTTATTGTTATTTTCAATTAAGATTCAAGAAATTATGGATGATTACCATTGAAAAACTAATATTGTCGATATTTGATGTGATATTTTTAGTAAATATGTTAATTATGTATTTCATATGTATATATTTATGAAGAATTAAATAAATAAATTATGGTAATTTATGTTATTGAATAATATCACAACTAAACGAATATTCGTATTCGATTCATTTATTAAACGAACATCACATTTTGATTCTATTAGTTTATGATTCGATACAAATTCGATTTATCAATTTGTTTGCCACATCTAAAACTAAACTAAAATTAAATAATGACAAAATCACAATTAAAATAGTATACTTTTTATTTTGATTTTGTTAATTTATCATTAAAATGAAGTCGCTTTTTTATTATTATTATTTTATCCTCTTTAATCTTGATATAGTCTCCTTAGTATTTTCAAATTTTTATTGATTTCTTTTTCTTTGTTGTTATATTTAAGAGTGGGTTTAATCTTATTTTTATTATTGTTATTAAAATTAAATGACATTTAAAAGATCCACTCCTATTATTTTATCTCTCGTTCGTGTTCGTGTCGAGTTAACAAGTCATGTCAAAAATTACCAACTCTACTCACGATTATGATATATTTTATTGTGTTGTAGACACATCAATGACAAATACCCATAAATAATATATTGACAAAATAAATAAAAAGGAGGAGAGGAGAATAATTTTATTTGTTGGGACACATCAATGACAAATACCCATAAATAATATAATGGCAATTTTGTGCCAATGGTTTAATTTTAAAATATTTTATAATTGGATTTCAAACACTTACAAAATCAATGTTCTAAAATGTATCGAAGCACAATTATATTAGAAAATTCCCAAACGCATATTTTTTTTTTAAAAATCCGCTGAAAATGAACGTTGAGACCAATCTTATCAACAACAACACTACTTCAGGTCAATTTATAAATGATACTCAACTAACGGTTTTGAAACTACTATAAAGAGATTTCAAATAATTTTAACATTTGAGAAAATACTATTTTTAATATGATTTTTAAACGCTCAACCAGACATTTCAATTCATATATTTGATTTTATTATTTCATTTTAATTTCAAGACATTAGACTTTATTTCTAATTTTATATTAAATTTGATTTATGATTTCTTATTGTATTATTTTGTAATTCATATAAGGTAGTACTAAAAAAAATAGTATCATTTTAAATTATTTATTTTTCATATTAAAATTATCTATAGTTAAATTTTTTAATTATACTTGACAAATATTGTAAATTTAATATAAAAGGATAAAATTGTCCAAGTAAGAAAAAAACAAGATATTCCTCTTCCCCCAAAATTCCATGTCAAATCAAACATTGAAAATTGAATTCTCATCTATTATATTCCTCTTCTTTCATCATATCGAACACCACCTCAATGTAACGGCCCATAATTTGCATTAAAGCTAATTAATGACCTTGATTAATAAATAATCCCTAATTAACCAACTACTCAATAATTTATAATTTTTTACAATAATATTTGTTTCTGAAATTTCTGTTAATATTTTCATGAATAAAGAATAAAGCAACCAACAAGTAAGAGTAGTAAAACAAGGAATTAGATTATGAGATGTGTTAAGTTTTTTATAATTAATTGATAGTTATTGGATAATAATTTAAATGTAATTAAATTTCAGTCGTATATTGCTATTACAATAGGTAAGTCAAAAATTATAAAAAAATTAACACAGCTCAACTAATATTTAAGGTGTAATCGAGCTTAGTCGAGTTGAGTACGAGCTCAGGTTTGAATCGAGCTTTACATATGATATGTTATTCGAACGTGACTTGTTAAAGAATATTATGCTCGATCTCGGCTTGACTCGATTAATTTAAATTTTTTTAATTTTAATTTACTTAATTTTTAATTTAAATGTTTGTGACCTATGTATGTATGTATGTCAATAAGATCTAAATTGAGTTTATTTTGAATAGTTTTTTAGAGTCAAAAATAAATTAAGTAGAGCTTTTGCGAATCGGTCTCGTTTGATAACTGAGTTATTATTTTTGAGTTCAAATACCTCATTTATTAAATAAATTGATCTTGAATCACGTCAAATACTAGTTAAGCTCAAACTGTTTATATGTTATTCAAACGTGACTTGTTAAAAAATATTATGCTCGATCTCGGCTTGACTCGATTAATTTAATTTTTTTTTAATTTTAATTTACTTAATTTTTAATTTAAATATTTGTGACCTATGTATGTATGTATGTATATGCGCGCGCGCATATACGATCTAAATTGAGTTTATTTTGAATAGTTTTTTAGAGTAAAAAACGAATTAAGTAGAGCTTTTGCGAATCGGTCTCGTTTGATAACTGAGCTATTATTTTTGGGTTCAAATACCTCATTTATTAAATAAATTGATCTTGAATCACGTCAAATACTAGTTAAGCTCAAACTTTTCATGAACGATTCGGTTCATTTACCGTCCCTAATTAAGACCATCTCTGTCCGAACGGTATTTTGCTGTTCGGTTGGAAAAATGGTGCAAAATGCATTTGTGAACAATGTTGCGCTAAATTTGGTGCAACATTTTTCATTGCTGCAAAATATATTTAATAATTTTTAAATTTTTTAATAACAAATTTACCCTATGCAATATTGATTATTTCAATTGTATCCTTTTTATTTTGTTAAAGTATTTATTTAATAATAACTCCTTAATCCCTTGTTTGATTCATATTTATGTCAATTATAACTCAATTATTATTTGATTATTTTTATAATTTATATATGTATTAATTTAATTATTATGTATATTAAATATTCTATTTTGGATACTTAAATTTCGTCTAATATTTATTTTTTATTTTGTATGTTGTTATTATTTTATAAATACAATGTTCGACTTAAATTTTTAATAAATATTGCAACATAAGATTCTATTTCACCGGTGCCCATTGTTGGGCTAGTTGTTCCCGTTGCAACAAAGTCAGTCGTTTTTGCCACTTCTTTGTGGGTATGTATTTTAGTAATTTTAATCTGAATAATAAAATATATTATCATGTTAGTTAATGGGTGAAAAATGTTAATTATTGATAAAAATAAATAAAAATAAATTTTTATTGTAATATTATGTTAAATACTAGATGAAATATTAATGGCTGAAAAATAATTAAAAATAGAATATTATAAAGAATATTTCTTTTAGCATAATATTTATGATGTGTTTACTTAAGGGCAATGAGAATGGAGGAATGAGAATTGTAGACACTGGTTTTCACCCGAGGTCCACAATCGAGATTTCGTTGAGATGGGGGCACTGGCGATCCTGCAAAACAAATGTAGAGTGAGCGGGAGTAGACTACCCACCGGTGTGGTGGGTGCCGGGGGCACTCCGACGCCCAAGTCAGTAAAGGGACTAAAGAAAGTAGTAGAAGGTAGGTCAAAGTAAGATATTACCTCGAGCTTCGTAGGATGCCGTGAGGGCGGTAGATAGCAGGTATGGTGACTTTTGTCAAAGTCCCAGAGCTGTGAGTAGGAGAGCTAGAGATTGGATCCCCTTCCTCTTGGAGTCATGTTCCTTAAATATCCATGGTGTAGTAACGTGTGCCTTTATTGATTGTCTTTTGATTATTTGCCCGTTTAGAACATAGTAACAGTCAACTTAATGAAGTGCCATTACTGCTTGCAGGTTGGAACGGATGGCTTGTGGGTGGCATTAATGAGCCTGGGCGCTACGTGGCTCCACATTGGCTTGGGCTTATGAATCTCTAGGCCACGATTCACTTTAATCATCGGGCTTCCTTCTGAGGTAGAAATTTCGGCCTGGAGTAAAAGGACAAAATTGCCCTTGGCCCAAATTTGGCCCGTACAGTTTGTCCCCTACTCTCTAAGTCAAGGAGTCCTTGGCTTGTAGAGTATTTGACGCGTGGGATGATGTCATATTATGTTGGTGTACTCGAGCGTTGATGTTGCCTTCTGATTGATCCAAACAAATGTCAAGTTATCAACTTGACTCTACAAGAGTCATTGGGGAAGTACCCAATCAATTGGACCCGATGAAGGTCAGAATATTAGTCATACGACATGTGTATGTCGACAACTTGATTCTACATGAGTCCGTGGGGGATGTCCCCGGTCGACTGGACTTGATGAGTCCCAGGAGGATATGAGTCATACGACATGTGTATGTCCACAACTTGACTCTACATGAGTCCGTGGGGGATGACCCCGGTCGACTGGACTTGATGAGTCCCAGGAGGATATGAGTCATACGACATGTGTATGTCTACAACTTGACTCTACATGAGTCCGTGGGGGATGACCCCGGTCGACTGGACTTGATGAGTCCAGGATATAAATCATGCGACATGTATTATCCATGTCTACAACTTGACTCGATATGAGTCTATGGGGGATGTCCCCAGTCGATTGGACTTGATGAGTCCAGGAAGGTATAATTCATACGACATGTGTAATCCATGTCTACTCTTTGACTCGACATGAGTCTATGGGGCATGTCCCCGGTCGACTGAACTAGATGAAGGTTCAGGATATAAATCATGCGACATGTATGATCCATGTCTACAACTTGACTCGATATGAGTCTATGGGGGATGTCCCCAGTCGACTGGACTTGATGAGTCCAGGAAGGTATAATTCATACGACATGTGTAATCCATGTCTACTCTTTGACTCGACATGAGTCTATGGGGGATGTCCCCGGTCGACTGAACTAGATGAAGGTTCAGGATATAAATCATGCGACATGTATGATCCATGTCTACAACTTGACTCGATATGAGTCTATGGGGGATGTCCCCAGTCGACTGGACTTGATGAGTCCAGGAAGGTATAATTCATACGACATGTGTAATCCATGTCTACTCTTTGACTCGACATGAGTCTATGGGGGATGTCCCCGGTCGACTGAACCAGAAGAAGGTTCAGGATATAAGTCATACAACATGTGTTAATCCATGTCTACAACTTTGACTCGACATGAGTCCATGAGACTACGGTTGAATGGACCTGTTGTATGGACTTGATGAATGCCTATCAAGGTCATTAATACTAGACCTATACTACAATGGGATGAGCTTGGTGAAGGTCATCACTCTTCACTATTTGTCGATTGAACTAGACTTATGGACTAGATGAAAGTCCAAGGTCACCATTCCTGACTCTACTAGACCTTAGGAAAGTCAAAGAGGGTTTCCCTCCTCATACTACGATACCTACTAAATACTAATGAGGGTCATTATTCCTCACGCTACCAGCCTTACTCTATAAGAGCCAACAAAGGTCAGTGAGGGTCTAAGGTCGAATAGACATCATGAAGGTCCAAAATAATTTTCACTCTACCAACTAGATGAAGGTCGGTCAATTGGACCAAGGGTTTTTTATACTACCTAACCAGAAAAATGTTGGTGATTGGACCAAGATTTTTCACACTACTAATCATGATAAAAGATTCCTTATGTAGTCTGGAGTTGGCGGTACTAAATCAATGTCATATGGAGATGATGACTAACCTTTCATATCGTCTGGAGGAGAAAATAATCCTTCAATATCTTTTAAGGAAGGTGACATCCATGTCTTGTCGAATGAGATACTCACTTATTGTCTGAAATATTATTGTCTGGGACAAAAAACCATGTAGATTGGATTCTTCATGCTGTCGTAGTGATATTCCGTCGAATGTCATCCTTTCCTAAATTAAAGGCATTCGTATTTTCTGTCTAGTGCGCCTATGGTTAACGAGTTGGTCAAAATGGGCCATGCGAGCCAACATCCAAAAATGAGCCATATAAGCAATACGAGCCAATCATCCGAAAATTGAGACATGCAAGCTATGTGAGCTAACATGTGTCGTGCCTGTATGAATACGCTAAAGTGCATGTTGGCTGGGCCATGAATGGTTCGTTTCATTCTTCATGAAGGGGTGTAGCGTGAGTTTCTCAATGTGGCAAATGGGTAGTTAACTTGCACTTTCTACAGTCGCATGATATTCATGCATGTGGGGTGGTTTGTCATTAAGCTTAGTGAATGATGGAATAAAGAGGTACATTACTTTCTTTGCACTTGTCGTTTGATGATCTTTCAAACTTCAGTTTGGGGATCATATCATTTGTGCACTCGACGACCATACATGGGCACGAGAAAGAGACCCATCCAAAAGGGCAAGCACAAAGGCCCAAAAGAACATAACTTCGAAGAGGTGTCATCAACTGGTGAATGATTCATCAATAAAACATGCGTTCGGTTTGTCAGATTAATCTCGACTGGGCAGATACACCAAGGCCAAAGTTTAAGAGTAGTCTAAAGCCCCACACAGATGGCCCAAACGGCAGTTCAAGGCTAGCCCATGCTCCGAAAGAAAAGTCACCAGACTAGTCATGCCGAGAAGAATTAGCAGCCAGAGAAAGCAGGGCCCGAAAATTATGAGCACCATGCCGAGATAACAAATTAACCATACAATCTAGTTGATAAACAATGTAACCCAGCCCCTAAAACTAGAAATTATCACATTTCAAACCTGAAAGCAATTGGGCCCAAGAAAGACGCGAGCCTACCTAACACCAAATTCAGTCTAATCGTCCCACATCGCTAATATTAGAGGGGAAGTAGCAAGCATCAAAAGGAAAACCATTTCCCACGACCCTTATTGGGGCCAGTCGACAAATCTGGGGATCAAAGCACCAAAAACCTAAGACTCTGTCTAGAAATCCCACATCGACTGTTGCAAAGAAGGGATACCAAAGCAAGTGAATAAATTGTGTTCCTCAGCCCATCATACTTGTGACGGCCGCTTGAATCTGTGAAACCGAGCCAAATCTGAAGGAGAATGAGAGAGAGGTGATATGTAAGAGACGATGATGCAAATGAGAATGAAGTGGATGAGCCTTTCGTATATATTATTTTAGCAGGTTCCCACACGATTGTCTGTGTTAGCTGTGCACAGAGCTTTTGTCGAGTGGAGCATCTTATTAGGCAGTACTGGAATTGTAGCCATTCGTCTTTTGCATGTAGCATGGCTGCACTACGAGTGATTTTTCATCATGATGGCAGTTGGTCTCATTTTATCTCAACTTTGGTTTACTTTTGAGGTTCTTTTTGTCGAGTGAATTTCCTTCAATATTCACATGGAGCTTGATGGGGATTGAAAGGTATTTTGAGCTTTGGATAGTTTGCAATCTTCTTGGGGCCATGCATTTTAGCTTTTGTGTCGATGGGCTTCGGGTAAGTGGGGTCGCCCAAAACTTGATATGCAAGCGTGTCGGATCAATCCTGTTATTTGGATTCACCCATGGAATGAGCACTTTGGCTCTACACATAGTCTTGTCTTTTGAGCTTTCTGCACTTAGAGGGGTGGTCTTTGTGAGATTTCTTGATTTTGGCTTACAATGATCGATGTGGGACAATATGTTTATTCGACAGTTTTGATATTTCCCTAGGCCGAATTTGGTTAGCTGAGCTTATTGGTTATACAAATAACCATTGGGCCCATTTGGAATATTGTGATTCTTCTACACTTAGGTGGAGTTGGCATTTTGATGGGCTGGTCTGCCGTATATAGGACTAGTTTTGTCGTGTGAAATGTTGGTCGTGTGAATGGTGGGGCAGGCGTGCTATTGGATCAAGCTTCTCGGGCCTAAATGGGCACTTGGCATTGATGGGCTAGCATGTGTACTGTAAGTGTTTGCATTAGGGTTGTCGGTTGGGCCGACATAATGAGGGCTTATGCATGTAGGCTGATCACGTGTCTCGTTTTGTGGGCTCGTTCTTTTGCGTCCGACAACTTGCTTATCTTGCATCCGTGGGCTGATCAGGTGCCCTCGTTACTGGACTGGACCGGTGCACTCGCTAGAAGGCTGAGCGCTCGTGGGGCTAATTTTCATATATTCTGTGTGGGCTCTTTACTTTGTAATTTTTTTTTTTTTTTTTTTTGCCTTGTAAGTTGTACCCTCCCTGGGGTATGTCCCTTATACTTTTATACTTATTATTTCATTAGACATGATGAAAGTTCGGATCATACCCATACCATGGGTCAAATGACCAAGGGAGTCATACATGTCGAATGTAGTGTCAAATGGAATCTGAAACAAGTGACTAGCTATATTTATAGTGATGTCAATTAGGACTCCCTCAACAACATACTGATGTTGAGTGGTGGATCCCTAACTAGTCTTATGTTAGACATTGCAAATGTCGATTGTGCAATCCATAACAATTATCTAGTTTTAAATTATAGTGTCGACTGGGACACCCATGACAAGTTATAACACCAATTATAAATCTAATGTCTTACTAATGTCGACTGAGAGATTCTTTTAAAGTGCAAGCCATACCTGGTAATGTTGATCGGGATGTCATCGCCAAATCTTCATTTGGGTATTGTCAAATGGGACAATCTCCTTATGTCGGTTCCATTGAAGGGATGCGCCTTGTTCCTGATGTAGGTCCATGAGACTGGTTGTAAAAATCATTGACAATCTATTTATATCTTCTGGAGGAGATGAGAATCATCTTAACGTCGTCTGAAGAAGATAACATTTCTTTCATGCAGTCTGGACGTGATGGCAATCCTCCTTTTATGTGGTTCAGAGGAGATGACAATCCTTTCGTGTTGTCTGAAGGAGATGGCAACCCTTTTAAGTCATCTAATGGAGTTGGTAATCCCCTTAATGTCGACTGCAGAAGATGGCATCGCTTTCATGTCGTATGAAGGAGATTGAGATTCGTCCCTGTCGTCTGTAGCCTCTGGCCTTTGGGAGGATGGCTAATTCAATGATCATAAAATATGGAGTCTGCTCGTTGTGTGACACATTTCAAGTATGAGTGTTTGAAATGATCGTAGATGGAGAGATCTTTGCTTGCTATGAACCGCTAGAGCCCCACGGTGGGCGCCAAA
Organism: Zanthoxylum bungeanum; assembly: GCA_019454045.1. Lineage (NCBI taxonomy): Eukaryota > Viridiplantae > Streptophyta > Magnoliopsida > Sapindales > Rutaceae > Zanthoxylum > Zanthoxylum bungeanum. The sequence continues at coordinate 80,824 of SKCR01022765.1, forward strand.
TTGTAGACACTGGTTTTCACCCGAGGTCCACAATCGAGATTTCGTTGAGATGGGGGCACTAGCGATCCTGCAAAACAAATGTAGAGTGAGCGGGAGTAGACTACCCACCGGTGTGGTGGGTGCCGGGGGCACTCCGACGCCCAAGTCAGTAAAGGACTAAAGAAAGTAGTAGAAGGTAGGTCAAAGTAAGATATTACCTCGAGCTTCGTAGGATGCCGTGAGGGCGGTAGATAGCAGGTATGGTGACTTTTGTCAAAGTCCCAGAGCTGTGAGTAGGAGAGCTAGAGATTGGATCCCCTTCCTCTTGGAGTCATGTTCCTTAAATATCCATGGTGTAGTAACGTGTGCCTTTATTGATTGTCTTTTGATTATTTGCCCGTTTAGAACATAGTAACAGTCAACTTAATGAAGTGCCATTACTGCTTGCAGGTTGGAACGGATGGCTTGTGGGTGGCATTAATGAGCCTGGGCGCTACGTGGCTCCACATTGGGCTTGGGCTTATGAATCTCTAGGCCACGATTCACTTTAATCATCGGGCTTCATTCTGAGGTAGAAATTTGGGCCTGGAGTAAAAGGACAAAATTGCCATTGGCCCAAATTTGGCCCGTACAAGAATCATTTACAATAAAGTTGTTTACTTCATAAAATTGAATAGAAATGAGAATGAGAATGAGAGTAAGGCCCACAAATTTGGGAATTGGGAATGAGAATCTCATTCCTACCACCCCATGGGAATGAGATTCACATTCTCATTATTAATGGGAAATTACAATATTGTCACTAAGATAATTAATTAATATTAATTTATAAATAATAAATAAAATTAATAATAATATATTATTTAGTAATTTAATACATTAATAATTAATTAATACTTAAATAATTAATAATTAATAAAAGTTATTAATCAATAATTAATAATAAAATAATATTTAATATTTTAATAAAAGAATAATTTAACATTGAGTAATTTAATACATCAAAAAATTAATAAAAATTAATAAATAATAAATTAATATATAATTATAACTAGATGTATTTTTGTAACTTTTTAACAATTCATTCCGATTAATAGATAAAGTAAACACATCAATGGTAATATTGTTTCATTCCGATTCTGATTCCTACAGTTAAGTAAACAATTTATTCTGATTATGATTTACCATTCCGATTTCATTTCATTCCGATTACGAGTACGAGTACGTAAACGCACCATTAGTATAATGGATTGGAGATGAAAATAATATTTATTGTACAAAATTATATTAATTTCGTACAAAATTTATATCAATTTAATATAAAACTTGCACCAAAATATAATAATGGGTTGAAAATGTCTCCAAATTCAAAAAACAATGCATAATTTATAAACCCAAGAAAGAAAAGGGAAAGGTTTAAGGAGAGCAACAAAATTCAAAAACAAAAGGTTAGCATAAAGAAATGGAAGATGTGAGATAAGAGACTGATAGAGAGAGAGAGAGAGAATTAGTTTTCAATTTTCAATTTTCAATTTTCAAAAGAGGGTTCTGAATTACAATAATGTCTGGTCTCGTTTCCTTTTCAGCTTTTTTATTTATCTGCTGCCGACAGAAACCGAAGCCATAAAGGACCACCACAACTCAAAAACACATTACCACTTTCATTTTCTTCTTCTTCACTTTCTCTCTATCAAGAATCCAAAAAAAGACATGGACTTTTACCGGAATGTGACTGTTTCCGGTGACCATCACCAGCAAGACCAAGTTCTTTCAACTAACCCCAAGCTCGCTAACCCTCTTGATGACCTTTTCTCTGCACATAACACTGTAACTTCTTTTTCTTTTCTTGGGTTTGGCTTCTTTCTTTTCTTGTTTTGTGTTTTACTTTGTAAAGGTGACATTTTTTTATTTCTTTTTTTGATTTGCAGGAAGTGGATGTGAGCTTGGAGTGGCTTTCAATATTTGTGGAGGATTGTTTGTCAAGTTCAGGAATTTGTCTCCCAGCTTCTGAATTACCCACAAAAAATGTTCAAAATAATGCAACAGCAACTACTACTAATACAGCACCAAAATCTCCAAAACCTTTGGAAAAACAAACAGCAATCCCACTTTCCCTGGGAAAAATATCTGTTCCTGGTAAGGCAAGAAGCAAAAGAAAAAGAGCAGCAGCCTCCTCTTCAAGTAGCAGCAAAAAAAATCAAATAAATTCATTAACTAGCTGGACTCATAACATAAACAACAACAACAACAACAACCCAGATACCCAACTCTTTCACTCTGACCCTCCTCTGCTTCAACAGGCCTATTGGCTTGCTGATAGTGAACTCATTTTGCCCAAAAAAGTAAAAGCCAATGAAGATGAGGATGCAAAGGAAGATGAGAAGGAAGAGGAGGAAGAGGATGTTGAAGCTAATAATGTGGTGCAGCAGCAGCAGCAGCAACCAAGGAGGTGCAGTCATTGTTTAGCACAAAGGACTCCACAGTGGAGGGCAGGACCATTGGGTCCAAAGACTTTGTGTAATGCATGTGGGGTGAGGTACAAGTCTGGAAGGTTACTGCCTGAGTATAGGCCAGCTAAGAGTCCTACTTTTGTTAGCTATTTGCACTCCAATTCTCACAAGAAAGTTTTGGAGATGAGAATGGCTATGGCTTTGATGATTCCTTCATCACTTCCCCCCAAGTAATCAGTCCAGTCCTGTCAGTCATGTAAAGCAAAAATCTTTAAAACCATGATGTGGTAGCTACTAGCTAGTGGTAGTAAATTGGGATTTTCTTTATATTTAATTTTAATTGGTATGAATTAGTTGAAAGTTTTTTCCATTCTTGAATTTTTCTTTCATAAAGGCTTAAAACAAGAAGAGTTGTGATGAATAGCAGCTGCAGCAGCAGGTTTCTGTTTTGGATTTTCTTGGGAAACAAACACATATTGTAACAATGTGCATTATCTATAGAAAGAAAAGAAATCTCATGCCAACTCACAAGGCAGCAAAAAGGACAAGATTTTGAATGATTTTGTGCCCTAATATTTTTGATCCAGAACAAGAAAGTAAAAAATAAAGCAATCTTTTTTTTTTTGCTTCCTTTGGACTGAAATGAGAAATATGAGAAACATTATTTTATAGTGATATTGAACAATAAAAATATTATGAATTAAATGGTAATTAAATAATTGAGATATAAAAATATTATAAATTAAATGGGTATTAAAAAAGGATGAAGATAAAGAAAAGTTGATGGAATCCAGGCTAAGGCAAGCACGTGAGTCATGTAATGTACCCAATGGATTCTCCCGAAAATGGATTACAGATTGAGATTGAACAGATTCTTGTCCTTTCTTTCTTCTTCAATACTATTTCACTTTTGGATCCGGTGTTCAGTTTAATTGTTATAAATTTTTTATAATTTTTTTATTATATATATTTTAATAATAATATATCGTTAAAATTTTATTATATTCAAATTATTATCTATTAACTAAGCATCATAATATAAAAATTCGATATAAAATTCAATTAAATATCGAATACAAATCCATTTTCATGAACCCATAATTTCCATTTCACCGAAAAAAGAAAAAGAAAAAATCAATGTTCTATTTCACTCAACCCATGCCACTCAATATATATATATATATATTAATTTAAATATTTTTAAAAGGATAACCTTAATTTAACATTTCATACAATTATAATATTATTACTGAAAATATTGTCTTTCTTGTATTTTAACTTGTATTTATTTTTGTAAAATCACACATTATTTGAAATGGATCATTTGCTTATGAGTAGTGATAGATGTACTCGGTATTACATGAGTATAAAATGAGTACATAATTTTAATTTTAAATCAATTAGGAAAAGTTAGCACATTTTTTATTGGCATGTGTCCGTGACAAAACAAGTTCAATTGAGTTGTAATCTTTCATGAAGATCTTTGTGCAATTGGACTGGTTTCTGGCTGCTGTGCATCAGACATGCGCTCGTGGTGCGTTCGTTGCAGTGTTCGAACGATTGGCGTTAGTGCTGCGTTCGTTTGTGGGTTCGAACGTGTGGCGTTAGTGGCACGTTCTTTATTGGGTTCGAACGGGAGCATTCCAGAGAGCAAACGTTCGAGGCACGTTCTTGTGGGGTTCGAACGGGAGCATTCCAGAGAGCTCACGTTCGTTGTGCGTTCGATTGACGTTCGAACGAGTCTTCACAGAAAGGGCGCGTTCGTGTAGCGTTCTAGTAAGCGTTCGAACGCGACTGCGATCTGAACGCTTTTTTGGCCTGCAAAACCCTAGGTTTTCACCCTACCTATAAATATAACCCTTAACCGCCATTCTCATTAGTTGAAGCATATTTCTATTGAGCCAAATACTCTCAAAGCTTTCAACTCTCTTTAATTTCACCTTGAAGACTCTTTGAATCTCATGTCTTCTATTTGTTTGGTGAAATCCATTCTTTGATAAACCTTCAACACAACTTAACCCAAATTCCCCAATCCTTTAGAGTTCTTTAGGAGGAAGTTTGGTAGTCGGAGTTCCGACGTCATTGGTGATATAAACTACTCAGAGACTTCAGAGGTTCTGAAGAAAACTGTGGGTTGCGGGCTTGAGGAGTTGCTTTGAGTTCTTGCAGTTTAGAGGTACTTGAGTCGGTGGAGTTGCCACCATAGGTCTTGACCATCGCTGTAAGTTTTTCTCGATATAGTGGATTCGGGTGGTAGCCTATACCGGGAGTGGTTTTTTACTCGGAAGAGTTTTCCACTTCGTCACCAAAATTATTGTGTTGATTTTGTGTGATTGATTTACCTTTCCGCAATTTACATTTTGTATTAAATTAATATTGTGGAATCTATTGTTGTTGGATATTGTGGTGGTAGTTGATTTTCCATAGACACATTAATTAGGACTCGTCTCAATTAATTGTGATTATTTCCGCATAGGGTCATAACTTAGGATAACCCCGAATTTTCACATGAGTATAAAATGAGTACATAATTTTAATTTTAAATCAATTAGGAAATGTTGTGTACATAGAAATTTATGTAATTAGAAAAAAATTTAATTTAAAATCATAATTTAACTGTGATTCTATACTAAGGAGTATATATTCAGTACATCTATCGTTATTGTTTGCTTATAAGTGTTGAGTTTGCAATAGGTGAATTATAATATTTCACATAGCTTAGGAATAATGCTAGGATGTGCTTATAGGTTTTGAGCTAATGAGTTTTCAAAACTGATAATATTTGATTAGTTGGATTGGATCATAACAAATTTAATATTTTAATTAATAAAATGATAGCTTTATAGCTGACATTCAAGATAAGATTGACTCCAAAATGGACAATCTCCGACCAAGTGGATCGAGTCATCACAAATTTTAAATATTTAATTAATAAAATGAGGGCTTTGTAGCTATCATCACGAGATAAATTCAGCTCTTATTGTATTAGTTATATTTTTTTTTAAACGTTGAAATTCCCGCCTTCAAATCACCCCTTAAACGGAACACGTAAAATCTCTGATATTACAATATTTCATACCTCTAGATGAGGCAAGTGTTTAAGATAGATTATAAACCAGGCATAGACGTATTTCAAGCATTAAATTTTAATAATAAAACCGTGACGAATTGTGTACTTAAAAATCATAATATCTACTTCGTTATTAAGATAGGAAGAAATGTGAGATAGCCCAAAAAAGCTTTTGTTAGAATGTTTCAATAGAGAATGCAAAAAGTAAAAACTAATAAAAATGAGTTTTAAACAAATGATTATGTCCTCATATTAAGAAAAAGTAAACGGATGAAACTTTGAAAAATTGGTCATGCTAGTGAGAAGATTAACCAAAAATTCAACATTAAGTTTCTTGTAAGCATAAATTATGGACCAAATCATTAGACTTTGTACTTTTACAAATAAACTATAGTGAAAATGTGATGATGAAGTGATATTACCCAATTGGGTTATTAATTATTTACTTTGATAAATTCCATAGATGCTAAAAAAAAAAAAAAAACTTTTATTGCACAAGCACGGCAAAGACTAGGTCCTTTGACATATTCAAAAATTATTTAGATTAGATTAGGTCCTTATATTATTATTCCTAACTACTTAACTAATCAAAAAATTAGTTTAATCGATAAAATTGTCTCACCCACATAAAAATACTTCTCTACAATTATATCTGTCCAATGTGAGATATACCAGGACCTTTGCATCATTCACACCCTCTATAAATAACATACATCCCGTGTGTGTCATGCATCTCATATGTACACATGGACATGGTCAAGAATTTTGTACAGCCATGGTACGTTCAAAATTTATTATAATTATTTCAGATTATAATATATAATAAACAATAATAATAATTATTTTATATTATTTTCATTACTCAATGAGAATTCATGTAATGAAAACAATGTATAATAATTTTATTTTCAATTCATGCTTTGGATAGTAGGTGTTGGTGATTGAGAAATAACGATAATAGTGACGAATCAATATCAGTGAGATTATGAGATAAACTTAGAGTTTTCTTTTATCATTTTTAGATTTTTTAAGATAAAAAACTTAAAAGATCTAAGTATAACATTGAAAAAATGAAAAAAAAATCTCCTTTTTTTATTATACTAATATTCAGTACGTGTAATTGATTTTTATGAAATCGAAATAATTAAATAAATTTCAAATAATTATGTTGATGACTGATTTTGGTCTCAGAGGCAATAATGGTTTTTTACTCCTGAGACAATCCTCCTCAAATGTGAATTTGTTTTGTTTATGAGAAACCAAAAGCAAATTTGGCAAAAGACAAGTAAATACACCAATCGACAAAGAGATTTAACGTGGTTCGGCGGATCAGATCCAACCTACATCCACTGGCACAGAACAGACGATATTTTATTACCGAAATATGTTTCTCTGATCTATTTTGTGTCTACAAGTCTAATTCTCTCTTGTTCTCTTCTCAACTCTCACTCTCAACTCTCTACCCTCAAGCATGTTTTCCCCTCTTATTTATAATAACAAAGAAACAGTTTCATTTTCCCATAAGGTTTCCTAGTCGAAACTACCTTCACTTCCTTTATCCTATTAGGACACTGACTTATCAATTTTTCCCCATGAAAGTATGATAACTTATCTTCTTATCCGTAAAAATTGGATGCCTTATCTTCTGGAGCATATCTCGACATATTCTCGGTCTTCAGGAGGTCGGTCACAATGGTCATTTGGAATGAGAATGCTGCTATCGATCTGATAATGCCCGACCATCCGGGTTTAAGTGGTCGATTACCGATCAAAAGTGCTCGACCCCTCACTCATGTGGTCGGGTCGGCATTAACGATCTCGATCAACAAGGGAGTTACCCTTTTTACCCCTGCCGTACTGCTTAAATATCATAGAACCTGAAAATACCACCAACAAATTATAATATTAAAGGCAAGTTGAAACTTTTCAAAATTAATTGGATAATTACATCTATTTTTATGTGAGATAATATATATATATATATATTGTAATAAAGAACTCCACCACATACATACAATCACCTAATACATTACAAATATGGCCTAAATTAGTTATTTCTATGTTCAATATAAGTGAAATCCGTGAAACTTAAGTTAGCAATTCGCTTACGTCCTCAATGTTAAATAACAATCAATGAATGCAATACGTTCTAATATATAAATAATTTAAATGGTATCAACAACACAAATAAACCATAAACTTACAAAGCAAAACATAAACTTACAAATCAAACATAAACTTGTAATGCAAGTAAAATGAATTAATAACAAAACACTGGCTTGTATAGATTGAGACTAGTATATAATTTATTTGTCCTATAGCAGAAATTCACCCATATCCGTGTGCTTGTAGTTCAATGGACGTCTGCCACCAGGATTCAACAATCTGAAAATTGAAGTTTCTGCACTGAAAATCCGATCCCTGACGAACTTAATTGATATTTGTTTTCAAGATCAAAATAGTTTATCTATGAAAAATCACTTTCTGTTTCATGTATCTTTGCCTCTAGTCTTTTGTTCCAATTATATAGAATAAAATGAATTGCCACCAAACGTTTTTGAGAATTTCAGTTAATTTGGAAGAGGTGTGTTGATCAGACACAAATCTTCAGATTTAAAATGAAAATCAAAAAATAAAAAACGTTTTATTAAATAAGGTAATTAATGAATCACAAGGATCATCTTTGATTAATTAATATATATTAAATCTATTAATTAATTCTAATGTCATGCCTACCAAGCACACTCATCAAAGCTCAAGCTCAAGCTCAAGCTCAAGCTCAAGCTCAAGCCTTGTTTTTTCCAATTTAATATAAGTGTCTAGATAACACTTATAAATAGGGGTGTACATCGGTCGTTCGGTCGGTTAATCCTTGATTTTTTAACCGTAACCGAAAGTTTCGGTTAAATAAAAGTGTGACCGATTTAACCAATTTATGACACATAACCATTAACCATTATATTTCGGTCGGTTATGGTTAATTCGGTTATTAACCAATCCAATAAATTAAAATTTAATAATTTTTATAATTTTTAATTAGTAAAATTATATATGATGTAGGTCGGTTCTACCGATTTTTTCGAAACGTTTCAACCGGTCGAACCACTGATGCATTAAATTTTTTGGATCACTAATTCGATCATATATCTGATTCTAAAAATATTGATTCTAACTAACATTTGATTAAATAGATCTATATTTAATTACATTCGAGAGAAATATTTTTTAAACCCTCGATGATTGTCACGGCCTCAGATTTCCTTTCAAACCTGCCATGTTAGAAATTTTAAGGGTCCTGAATCCACCGCGATGCAAAATCTACACATTTGAAATTTTAAGTATTTTTACCTTTAAATTCTTGAGATAAATTAAAAAGAGTCAAAATCAAGCTGTTAATGCAGCTTGTCATTTGAATTTTATCAATTTTATTTTCGGATAGTATTATCAAATCAATATAACTACAACCAATTGAGGGTTTACATGCAGACTATCTTATCTCAAAAAAATTAAAGGATTCGCACATACATATATATGGTTTAATTTCGGTTAATCGGTTGGTTCAGTTATACGAATCTCATAACAGTAACCGAACCGAATAACCGAAAAAGTTAAAAAATTTAACCGCAATAACCGATTTAACCGAATTAACCAAACTGTAATAAAAAAAATAGGTCGGAACGGTTCGGTTAATCGGTTAAAACCGATTAATGCACACCCCTACTTATAAACCTTTCATTTCCCATTTATTTTTTCGATATGAGACTACTCCCTCTATTTGCTATACAAACTCTTACACTCAAGGGGTGTGGTTTGGTGGCAAATGACTTATAACTTTATTGGTAGGTCCTGGATTCGAGTCAAATGGTGTATTTCTTGAAAAATCATAGGGATTTTACTTGCTCCGTTTAAATTCGAATCAAGTAGTTTGACGACAAGATTTTCAATATATTTTTTTAAAAAAAAACTCGCTTTCAATTAACATTTCATCATTCAATAATCATTTTTGTTCGGATTAAACATTTATTATTATTATATACTTGATTAATAGCCTTTTGAGTATCTCCTTTTGGAATTGATGTTGATTATTGTTACATTTTAAAATCTCCTTTTTCATACTCTTAAATCTCATTTTCACTCATACTAATTTTGTCTTGTTCCATGAGCCAATTAATATTGGTGTTCAAACTCTGTCACTCTAACATTGGAAATCTTTTGTGGGTATTTTAGGTGTGCCAAAGATACCATCGAGCTAGTATTTGTGCATCTAAAATAAGCATATGACTTTCAATGACAAAGTCGAATCACGCCTCACAAGGAAAGCTCTAGACCCGGCCAACGGTTATCGGTTCGGTTCCGAACTGGAACCGAATTGAATGGTTCTCGGTTCAACGCTTATGAAATTGAGAATCGAAACCGAATCGGACAGTTATGGTTCATTTTAAAAAAAAAATTAATAATAAAAAATTGTAATTGAATATTATTACCTAATAAATATAAAAAAATTATTTATTTGAATTTAATTATATTAAATTAAAAATAAAATAAATAGCTTGAACTTTAAAAAAATATTTATTTGAACTTAAATTTTATTATATTAATATTGAAACCGTCCGATTCCAACGGTTCGGCTAGGGTGAGAACCCTAACCGAATAGTACGAAACCGGTTTCGTTTCCGGAATCGGAACCGGACTGTTTCTTTTGATTCGGTTCCGGTTCAGATTCGATTTCGAACCGTGACCGGGTATAAGACCTCATTAGCGAATATTGATTGACTCACGGAATAACAAAAAAAAAAAAAAAAAAAAAAAAACCTAACAATAGGGACCTCCACAATAAGAAGTACTCTATAATGTAAATAACCTCTCTTTTTTTTTTCCCCTTCAAATTGGCCTTTTACAAAATAAAAACCTCATTTTTTTTTTATATCAAAATCAAAAATGGTGCACTTCATTTTTATTTTTCACTTATAAGAAGAATAAAACATATCATGTTCTCTTGATAAATGTGACATTTATGCTTGAAGACATTGCTTGACAGGCATGCAGAGGCAAATCTTATCTTCCCTTTTTTCCTTTTAAACAAAATTTCCAATACCCAACTTTTCAAATTTGAATCACCTTACACTAAAATTATAAAAAAGTTGAAGTTATTATAAGTCATCTAATTTTAGGTGGTGGTGGTGGGTGGTTATGTGTTACAATCCCATTGGTTATGGCCTAGCTAGCAACTATATGTCATTTTCTTTTATGGCTTATTTTGACAACTACACCCCCTTTGCCTAATTAATACATTGATCCACATAAAATATACACATATAATATAATCGTAGGGCATATACCTTTTTTTTTTAAAATCGTTGAAAATTTTACCGTCAAACTACTTCTTTCGGGTTTAAGCGGAGTAGGTAAACCTCTCCGCTATCTCAGTTTCTTACAAGAAACGCACTCCCTGAATTCGAATCAAGGACTTCAATATGAAATCCTGAACCCTACATCATCAAGTCACGCCCATTATTTGAGTTGTAGAATTTTATTTCTAATATTTTTTGCAAATAATTTTGGAAGGCCTGAAATAAATTATTATTATTTTTTTCAAAATGCTGGATTGCAATCTGGTCTGTAATAAATTTCGAATAGAAATATATATTTATACCATCTAAAGTCTTAAAGAGTTGGACAAGTAAGATATAAAATGAATTCACATGATCTTTCTTGATATTAAACTAGGTCTCTTGTAAAATGTTTGACAATTGTGTATACTAAGTTATTAACTTAATCTTATATGTTCCCAAAAAAGTATCATTTGATGATGTAGGGTTTATAAGCTCATTTTGAGGTATTGGATTCAAAATCAAATAGTACATTTTTTATAAGAATTTAGGACAACCGTAAATTTCATCTACTCCGCTTAAGTCCGGAAGGATGGTTTGGCTTGATGGTATATTTTGTTGATGAATGGCAATTAAGATTTGAGATTTAAAACTCTTAAATAACAATGATTATATGTAAAAATTCAAAAACATCATTGTTTATGTTAGGCAAAATGAATTCATCATTTGTTAGGATTGTCCCAATAAATTTCTTGACTTGGACATGACATTTAGTATATATATCAATATTTTTGGGTTCTCGAGAGAATATGTAATGTCATTTGAGTATTATGAAAAATTAATATAACCATTTCTTCTAAAAAAAAAAAAAGAAGAGGAAATTATAATTTTTTTAATCTGATAAATATCGTAAATATAGTTAATTATGAACACTTAAATTCATTCTTTTTTCCACCTATTATTCGAAATTGTTTATTTTTCCACGTGGACAAATTATTTGTTATTTTTTTTTTTTAAAAATCCATTTTAAATGAAAAATGAACACATTTTGAATATGGAAAAGAGAACGAATTTAAAATTTTCACGGAAAAATAATTTCTCCAAAAAAAAAAAAAAAAAAACACAATTGTAACCCACCCTAAGCTAATATAGGAAATTTGACTACATTTAAAATTAAAAAAACGTTATGATTGCCGACAAATTTGTTGTGTTGCATGGGATGAAATGTTTTGAATTTGGGAATTTGATTGCTATGTGACATAAAATTAAACAAGCATTGACCAAAATGCAAGGTGGTGAATGGAGTGGGTCTAATTTTAAATTACACTTGTCTCTATCTCAATTATTAGCTCTATTATTAGTTTTTTTTTTTCCTTTTCAATTTTAATGAAGTAAAATTAAATATACTGATATTTTTTCAATCCCTCAAATAATGAAATTTTCTGAAATTTTAGATAAATAATTTGAAATTTCATATAATTAAAATATTTTTCCATCATCGATCTTAATTAGTAGACACATCAAATAATTCTTTCTATATGCTTAAGCTAAAATATATGTTGACGGCGGATTTTGGTCTCGGGGCAATATGAGAATATCACTCTCGAGACAATCCTCCCTCAATAGTGAATTTGTTTGGTTATGAGGGACCAAAGGCAAACTTAGCAAAAAACAGATAAACACACCAATCAACAAGTAGATTTAACGTGGTTCGGTGGATTTGGATCCGACCTACGTCCACGGGCACAAACAAGATGATACTTTTATTATTCAAAATGCGCTTCTCAGACCGTTCTTTGTGTTTTACAAGTTAGAGCTTGGTGATTCTGATCTCAACTCTACCTTGCTCTCAACTTGTTCATCTTATTCTCTCTTTTTTGTTCTCCTCCTCTACACTCACTCTACCCTCCTATTTATAATGGTGAAGAAATCATATTCCTATTTGTACAAGAATTTCCTAGTTGAAACAATTTCCTTTTCCCATAAGGATTCATAGTCAAAACTATTCTCTTTTCCCATAAGGATTCCTAATTAAAACTACCTTCACTTCTTTTATCCTATTTGGACACTGACTCATCAGTTTTCCCCATGAAAGTAGGATAACTTATCTTCTGGAGCATATCCCGCCATATTCCCGGTCTTCATGAGGTCGGTCATGATGGTCATTTGTGCTGAGAATGCTGCTACCGATCTGATAGTGCTCGGTCATCCGAACCAAAGTGGTCGGTTATCTGATCATAAAGTTCTCGGCCACTCACTCATGTGGTTGGGTCGGTATTAATGATCTTTGACCAAGGAGAAAATTACTCTTTTGCCCCTGTCGTGCTGTCTTAAATACCATAGTGCCTAAAAACACCATCAACATATGTCCCCTAGTTCTCGGTAACAACGAGTTTGCGAGTTGATGCCGGGAACTATAAAAAAGATGGTGTGCCGATGAATCCGTCGGTGGTCACTCCAGGAATCGCAGAGAAAAATACTTTGGCTGCAAATCTGGTCATTCCTGCCACCCTCATGTGCTCAGTCAACGAGGATCCCGATATCTACCCGTGGAGACAATGCTTTGCCCTTATGCTGACGACGACCGACTCGGTGGGACGTAACCCGACCCCGAGCTGAAATGAACACTTGGATCCGGGGGAAATGTTACGTCCCCAGACCAAAAGGACGGACTCGGTGGGACATGACCCGACCCCGAGCTGAGAAGAACACCTGGCCCTGGGGGGATGTCACGTCCCCAGGCCAAAAGGACGGATTCGGTGGGACACGACCCGACCCCGAGCTGAGATGAACACTTGGCCCTGGGGGAATGTTACGTCCCCAGACCAAAAGGACGGACTCGGTGGGACACGACCCGACCCCGAGCTGAGATGAACACTTGGCCCTGGGGGAATGTTACGTCCCCAGACCAAAAGGACGGACTCGGTGGGACGTAACCCGACCCCGAGCTGAGAGAAACCAAGTGACCTCGGCGGAACGAATCCAGCCCAGAGCTAATTAACCAAGTGGCCTCGGCGGAACGAATCCAGCCCGAGCCTGATTAACCACGTGGTCTCGGCGGAACGAAATCCAGCCCCGAGCCAGGTAATCTTTGGGACTTGCTCAGAAGGGAATTGAATCAACCTTGTGAAGCCCTACCGAATCTGGCACGGGCGTCCCCTTGCCAGACCAGTGAAAAACAAAATCAAAACTTTGAAAAATAAGACCAAAAAGGTGGGGGTGACTCGGCACTTGTCCCAAAAGAAAACTTTTTACAAATGTAAACAACAGCACGGATGCCTCAAAACAGCGTCCTGCCCGAGGCCTCCAAAACACAATTCTGAATCTTTCAATTCAGTGTCCCGGCGAACCAGGATTTGGATCAGTTGAGCGTTTGAATGGTGAGGGTACATCCTCTACACGTCGGGTCACTGTGGAGCCTGTGTATTGTATGAGGGCTCCTCCTTACCACGCTGAAGCATGCACACGCTACAGGGGCACAACGCATCCCCGTGCTGCGCCTCTCTCGGATCCAAATGATGAATGGATCAAAGAGCGTCCGGGATACTAAGGGCACATTCCTCCTTAGGTCCGGCATCACTGGAGTTAGCAATCGTCACGGGGGCCTCATCACTCCTCGTGCTATGCTTTCCCACGGATCCATTACATCGGGTAAGTGATGATCAAAAAGTGTTCGACACATTAAGGGCATATCCCTCCTTATGTTCGGTAACACTGGAGCAAACAATCGCCACATGGGTATCATCCCTCCCCGTGCTATGCTTCTCACGGACCCTAAGCATCGAGTATGTCCCTAAGGACCTCGAGCCAAGAGAGATACTTGGTTCTGGGGGAATGTTACGTCCCCAGTCCGAAGGGCTGACTCGGTGGGACGTACCCCGACCCCGAGCTGAGAAAGGCACTTGGACCTGGGGGAATGTTATGTCCCCAGTCCGAAGGGCTGACTCGGTGGGACGTACCCCGACTCCGAGCTGAAAAGGCACTTGGACCTGAGGGAATGTTACGTCCCCAGTCTGAAGGGCTGACTCGGTGGGACGTACCCCGACCCCGAGCTGAAAAACTAAGTGTCATCGGCGGAGCAAAAATCCTGTCTCGAGCCGATGGCCGTCCCCCTTCGGGAGATCTTTTCTTCGCTTTCTACTAAGACAAATTTCCTGACTACCTCTAGAGCGGTGGCATAATCCGGTGTGTCTTGGATTCTTAGATGAGTCCACAACTTCCCGACCTTCAAACCTCCCTTGAGACTTTCTAGCGCTTCAGGTGACTCGTATGCTCCGATCTCGAGCACCAAAATGTGGTATCTTTCAATAAAATTTTTCAGGGGCTTGTCATCTTCTTGTTTCATAAGCCTTAGTTCTCCAATCGTTTTCCTGGGGACACAAGCCCCTTTAAAGTGCCGTATGAATGACTTTCTGAGTTGAGTGAAGCTGCTGATGCTTCTTGGGGCTAGGCTTCTATACCATAGGATGGCCGGTCCGGCCAGGGTTAAGGGGAACACTTTGCAAATGGCGTCCCCCGTTACCCCTTGTATCTCCATTAGTAGGACGAAACCTTCAACGTGGGTTTTGGGATCGGTATGGTCTTTGTATGGCGCCATGGTTGGCATGCTGAATCTTTTTGGGAATTTTTCTGACCTTATTTCTTCTGTGAGGGGGGACTCATTTTACCGTCCCCGACATCTCCTATGTCTGTGTTGGGGAATACTCCCAATTTGGCTAGTTCCTCCCGCAGCCAAGATTTCATGCTGCTGTCTTTGGTTCCATGCCGCCTCTTGTGACTTCCTCTTTTTCTGTTATCTTGGGCGTGGTGCTTCTCAGGTTCGGTATTTTCCCGTGCTCTTTCGTCACATTCTTTCCCTTTTTTCCTGGCATCGTGATGGCTATTATAGGAGGAGTTTGGTGACGATTTGTCATCTTCTTCCTCCCACATGTTTTCAGTTTGGGAGTCTTCCTGAACCACTACAGATTTTACCCTGTAGGGGCCCCTTCTCCGGGGTCTGTCGTCCTCACTTGTATCAACAATTCTTTTTCCCTCTGCTATTTCGTTCCTTCGTCGGCTAGTCCCGGCCTTGTCGTGTGCTCCCTCTATCTTTTCCAACCGGTCTACTATGGTTTGTAGCAAGGTTTGATTTTCCTTCCTTTCTTTTCTTAGGTTCTCCTTGATCTTCTCCATCCAATCTGCGGCTGAGTTTCCTGATGATTGGTGGTTTCCGCCTTCCGCCATTGTCTTACTACACGAGTTGCTTTTTGTCCAGTTCCCCACAGACGGCGCCAACTGTTGACGGTGGATTTTGGTCTCAGGTGCAATATGAGAATATCACTCTCGAGACAATCCTCCCTCAATAGTGAATTTGTTTGGTTATGGGGGACCAAAGGCAAACTTAGCAAAAAA
This sequence comes from Zanthoxylum bungeanum, assembly GCA_019454045.1. NCBI lineage: Eukaryota > Viridiplantae > Streptophyta > Magnoliopsida > Sapindales > Rutaceae > Zanthoxylum > Zanthoxylum bungeanum. The sequence continues at coordinate 97,044 of SKCR01022765.1, forward strand.
CAGATAAACACACCAATCAACAATGAGATTTAACGTGGTTCGGTGGATTTGGATCCGACCTACGTCCACGGGCACAAACAAGATGATACTTTTATTATTCAAAATGCGCTTCTCAGACCGATCTTTGTGTTTTACAAGTTAGAGCTTGGTGATTCTGATCTCAACTCTACCTTGCTCTCAACTTGTTCCTCTTATTCTCTCTCTTTTGTTCTCCTCCTCTACACTCACTCTACCCTCCTATTTATAATGGTGAAGAAATCATATTCCTATTTGTACAAGAATTCCTAGTTGAAACAATTTCCTTTTCCCATAAGGATTCCTAGTCAAAACTATTCTCTTTTCCCATAAGGATTCCTAATTAAAACTACATTCACTTCTTTTATCCTATTTGGACACTGACTCATCAGTTTTCCCCATGAAAGTAGGATAACTTATCTTCTGGAGCATATCCCGCCATATTCCCGGTCTTCATGAGGTCGGTCATGATGGTCATTTGTGCTGAGAATGCTGCTACCGATCTGATAGTGCTCGGTCATCCGAACCAAAGTGGTCGGTTATCGGATCATAAAGTTCTCGGCCACTCACTCATGTGGTCGGGTCGGTATTAATGATCTTTGACCAAGGAAAAAATTACTCTTTTGCCCCTGTCGTGCTGTCTTAAATACCATAGTGCCTAAAAACACCATCAACAATATATTTTCATAATCGACCACAAGTTCAGATAAAAAAAGAGGATTGTGTTAGATTTTAACAATCAACGTAAAAATTTTCAAAATTTTATAACATCGATCATAAATAAATTAGTCGATATCTATAAAAAAAAAAAAAAAAATAGAAAACCTTACATTTCTAACATCACGCAAAAATATGATTATTATATATTTAAAATATCTTCATCATCGATTTGTTTTTGTTGGTTTATTAAAAAATCCTATAATGTTTCCGTTATTAATGAAATTTGAAAGACAGATAAGTAAACATATACATAATGGTATAATTTTGATATATCAATTAATGAAGAGGCTAAATACAAGTTAACAATACCTATTTTAAAATTTCAAAATTCAAAAAAAAAAAAAAACAATATAAAACAAGAAACACAAACAAAAAAAAAACCTTAAAATAACAAAATACACCCGCCACTCCCATTTTAAATGATATATTTTGTGTTAATAACAATACCATCTTTTTAAGTCCCTACTAATCAAATTATATTTTAAAATTTGAATATAAAGTTAAAATAGTCAAAGGTCATGGAAAATTATTATCAATATAATAATAATTATCACTGGTGGTTTTTTACCGTGAGGAAGATTCAAATGCTGATGAAGGACATAATTGATAGTATACTTAGCCAAAAATGGATAATAATGGTCTACGAGCTCAGATAGACAAACAAAATTTGACAGAAGAATCCGACCCCATTATACAAATGGGTTCATGCAAGGGCTGAGTGTGTTGATGATGAAGTAGGTTGGTAAGCCGACCCGACCTAGATAATAAATGTTGGGATTTGGTTCATTTGAATATTTGTGGAAACCAATCAGAAGGGGTCCATGCTTAGCAACTCGACTTGATTGAAGAGGTCAGATGGAGTTATCAGTATCATCCACCTCGGTATGCTAACCCAAATAACGAAGATGGGATCACAGACCAATATGCGCTTGAGTCAAGTGCATAAGCTCTAAAGTGAGAATATATATTTCTAGAAGGTTAATGATAACTATGAGAAAGTAGTGGTTCACCGTGAAATTAGCCATTGCCAGCCGTCATAGGGCGGTGCAGTGGTAGGTAAGTGACATATCAGAGCCATCATAGACCGTTAGAGGCCGCCATAGGCCGGTACAGTGACAGGAAAAATGACTAATTTGATTGGTCAAATTGTGGGTAATTGAGGAGAGTTGCTACTGCAATGATGATAAAGTGACATGAGCTAACGTCATGTGTGGTGGAATGGATTTGGAAGCTTATATAAAGTGGCCCAAGTTTCAGGTTCAAAGGTGAGCGAAATTTGCATCTCAACACTTGAAGAGAAATCAAACGCCAAAAATCTAGTGATAGAGAGGAAGTTGGTAGGTTGTTTGACTATTGAGAGAATTGTAATGGGTTAGTGTAAAACCCGAGATGTTATAAACTCTTTGTAAGTTCATTACCTAACTTGTAACTCGGGTCGGTCTTGACTCCGAGTAGTAATAAAACACATCATATTTCTCCCATGGGCGTAGGTTGAAGCCACTATCCACCAAACCACGTAAATTATTGCCTCTGTGATTTATCTGTTGCTTGCTGAGTTTGTATTTGATTTCCTACTAACCAAACAAATTCATTATTGATGGAGGTTTATTTGAGGAATAAAACTCTCACGTTACCCTTTAAACTAAAAACAACTATCAACAATAATAATTAAAATTATCACAGAAAAACTTTTAATTATTAATCAGTTATCAAGGGTGATGAAAGATAAGAAAATGAATATGCATTATTGTCTAATGTGTGTTTCAAAAGTATATCTTAAAATTTTAAAATAATAAACAATAAATTTTATGAAGAATTTAAATCTATCTACATGTCAAATATGTACCACTTCTTAAGTTTTCTATTACATTTTTCAAATTTTTAATCAACATGGTTGATTAGTCAACATTATATTCCTCAATAATCTTGGTAGATTTTTTAAAATAAATAAATCAGAATCTAAACTAGACAAAAAAAAAATCACTAAAATATAAAAATGATCCGACAATAAAACTTGTGCATATTTAAAAAAAGGAAATGTAAAGTAAAAGAAGAATATATATATTTTTTTTTAAATGACTGTAACCTGAATCAAAATCTTTATTTTTCAGGCAAAAAAATAAAATAAAACTTTTGTATATAATACTAAAATATGTTATGATAATTTCTGTACATTATAATTCGAGTTTTAGAAGGAAAAGCTAAGATGAAGAGAAATAAATTGAGATGGAAATTGATAAAATAAATAATAATTGAAAGATTTGAAGTCACATGCAATATGAAATAATTGTAATTAAAAGGGCATGCAAATTTTAAATTCATCCAGCCTAACATTAATTCAATCTCCTCTTCGCTCGCCCCTCTTATATGGAAATTAATTAAAAGATTAAAAAAAAATTGAAACAATAAGAAGTTGTCAACGACACTAACAAGCAAAATGTTTGATCATTGCATTAGCAAAAATAGACAATAAGATGCTAAAGTAAAGAAATTTGTTGGAAATGAATCGGATTCGGGTAATTTATGATGGGTTAAATCCGGCCCATATCATATGTGATAAGATTACATAATCAAGATAATTGAAAGGAGAAAATCAAGGAATATCTTTTTTTGAATCCTTTGTAATTATATCTTTTATCTAGTAGTTATTCTATTTCCTATTTCAAATTTCAATCATTGTGTATTTATAGTACTAAATGTCATTGTAAATAACAAGAGAGAATATATTCTTCTTCAACTTGTCCTCTTCAAATTCTACATGGTATCAGCGCCCAGATCCCTTCTCTAATTTTTTTTTCCCACAAACCTCCGTTCCAATGGCCTCCGACGGTACCCAAAATGTAATCCCCAACATCCAAGAACCTACAAAACCCTTGATCATAGTTGCCATCCACAACTCAATCAAACTCACATCAACAAATTACCTCTCCTGGAAAACCCAAATTGAAGCCATTCTCATCGGCTACGATTTACAAAAACACATTGATGAAAATCATCAAACCCCACAACGTACCGTCACCACCAATAATGTCACTTCTTTAAATCCCGAATATCATACCTGGCTACGCCAAGACAAACTGATCTTTGCAGCTCTGGTCGGCACCCTATCACCATCGCTAGTCCCTCTTATCACCCAATCCACCACCACCTATGAAGCCTGGCAAACACTTGCCAACACCTATGCCCGTCCATCTCGGGGTCACATCAAACAACTCAAAGATCATCTTAAACACATCACCAAAGGCCCTAAATCCATTACCGAATATATGCAATTCATCAAAACCACAGCCGATCAACTTGCCGCCCTTGGTAAACCTCTTGACCATGAAGATCTAATTGAAAAAGTACTTGACGGCCTTGACGATAACTATCAATCCATCATCGACTCTGTCAATGGCCGTGATTCCACTATTCTCTTTGATGAACTCCATGAAAAACTAATCAACAAGGAGTTATCTCTCCGCAACAGGACCAGCACCCCTTCCCACCCGGCATCCGCACATCCCACCAATGTTCGGACATACAGCCGACCACATCCAAGTAACACTGCCCAGAGCGGTCGGTTTACACCAACCACCAACCACCCACTTCCCAGAAACACTTCCACAAACACTAGAACCGACCGACATCCTCCTCGTCCTTTTCTTGGTCGTTGCCAATGGTGCAGCAATCAAGGCCATGTGGTCTCCCAATGCCCTCTCTTCCGCCAACACTTCCCCGGAGCACAACCACTAACCAGGTCGACCAATTCCTCCAACCCTCGCCTGCCCAGTCCCTGGCAATATCAAGCAAATGCTACCACCACCTCTTCATCCAACCCAAACTGGCTTCTCGACAGTGGAGCCTCACATCATGTCACTACTGATCTGAACAACCTTGCCCTCCACTATCCTTATGACGGCACATATGAAATAATGATCGGTGACGGCACTGCCCTGCCCATTTCCCACCATGGTTCTACCTCTCTTAACACTTTAACTAACTCTTTCACCTTATCCAATGTTTTATATGTACCCAATATGAAACGTAATCTCATCTCCATTTCTCAATTTTGCAAGTCCAATAACACTTCAATTGAGTTTTTACCCTCTTGTTTTCATGTGAAGGATCTCCGCACGGGGGCAGTTCTGTTGCAGGGTCGAACTAAGGATGGTGTCTACGAGTGGCCGACCACCCCCACTCGGTCTCCTCTAATCGCCTTTCCAAGTGTCAGCACAACTGTACCTGAGTGGCATCATCGGCTCGGGCATCCCTCGTCGTCCATCTTCAAACGCATCATGTCTTCATTTAATTCCTCTGTCTCTAATTCTTGTTATTCAAATAATCATTGTAATGCATGCCAATGCAATAAAAGTCACAAATTACCGTTCTCTACCTCCACTCTTACTACCTCTGCGCCTCTTGAAGTTATATATACAGATTTATGGACCTCCCCGGTCTACTCCTTCGACAACTTCAAATACTACATAATCTTCATCGACCATTTCACCAAATACATATCGGCTATCCCAAAAACAGATCATAAACTATCGTAATCACCCAAGTACGATGGCTCTATCCCCTAAAACGAAAATCCGACACCCGTGATGTCTTTGTGCGCTTCAAGGCACTGGTCGAAAAATTCTTCAATCGCCCCATCATATCACTCTACTCTGACAATGGGGGGAATACCAAGACCTCTCTTCCATCCTAACAATCCATGGGGTCTCCCATCTCACATCTCCTCCTCACACTCCTGAACACAATGGTTTCTCTGAACGTCGTCATCGACATATCGTCGAAACAGGTCTTTCTCTTCTTACTCACTCCTCCATGCCTCTCTCATATTGGTCCTTTGCGTTCTCCACTGCAATATATCTTATAAATCGCATGCCCACACCGACCTTACACCATCACTCCCCCTATCAAAAACTCTTCGGTCATATGCCGAACTACTCAAAACTTCGCAGCTTTGGCTGTCTCTGTTACCCTTGGCTCCGTCCATACACAACTCACAAACTTGAGTCTCGGTCCTCTCCTTGTGTCTTCGTAGGATATTCTCTCACTCAGAGGGCTTATCTCTGTCTCGAGCCTTCCACAAATCGTCTTTACACCTCCCGACATGTCCGCTTCGTTGAGTCAATTTTTCCCTTTGCCACATCTCATTTGTCTCTTTCCCGGGCCACTCCTTACACCATCTCTGAATGGTGCTCCATGACCTTACCGGTCCTGAACCCACCATTGCAGAATGTCGACCTACACCCCGACAGAATTCCACACCCATCAATGCCCCGAGCCAACCTCACCCTCCATCTCACATAATTCCCACAGGTCAACCATCACAAGCATCAGCAGACCACAGAAGTCCTATCGGGCATAACCAATCCCGAGCATCATCAGTACTTACCAATCCTGACCGACCACAAACAACTCCACAGTTACCACAACTCGCCGATCAATCTAACCAAACCGACCTCATACACACAACCGGGTATCACCCCTCCCCAAAAGCACAACCAGCGACACTCCACCTGATCACTCCCGACCACAACCCAACACCGACCACACAAAAACAAACCGACCACTTGCACACTCCCAGAACACTGACCACACAAAAACCAACCGAACACATGACCCCACAACTACAGCATCCCAGACCGACCACACAAAACAAAACCGACCTCTTGCACTCTCAACTCCACATCCCATACCCGACCAAACCGAACCCGACCACCCGAATGAACCCTCCGACTTACCCCGTGTCATTGTCACACGTTCCAAGCACAACCTACACAAACCAATTCAAAAACTTAACCTTCACGCCCAGCTTCTGCAACCTACACTCGAACCGACCACCATTACCCAAGCCCTCAAGGACCCTAAGTGGCGACAAGCTTTGTCGGAAGAAGAATATAATGCACTACTTCGCAATGGGACATGGGAACTGGTGCCACCCTGTCCCGACCAGAACCTGGTCGGCTGTAAGTGGATTTTTCGCACCAAATTTCATGCTAACGGTTCTATTGACAGGTACAAAGCTCGATTAGTTGCCAAGGGATTCCATCAACGACCTGGCGTGGATTATTATGAAACCTTCAGTCCAGTCATCAAGCCGACCACAGTTCGGATTGTTCTCAGTCTTGCGGTTAGTCAAGGATGGTCTCTACGACAACTTGACATCAACAATGCCTTTCTTCAAGGCACTCTCACTGAAGATGTTTATATGTCACAACCTTCGGGGTTCATTGATCGGGATCACCCCAATCACGTATGCAAACTTCGCAAAGCCATCTACGGCCTCAAACAAGCTCCTCGAGCATGGTACCATGAACTGCGTCAATTTCTTCTACAATCCGGCTTCACCAACTCAATGGCCGACACCTCACTGTTCATCTTCACCAACGCCCAAACCACACTATATCTCTTAGTCTATGTCGACGACATCATCATAACTGGAAATGATGTTGCAACTGTCCGCCGATTCATAGAACAACTCTCTCAGCGCTTCTCTCTCAAGGACCTTGCCCAACTTTCTTATTTCCTTGGGGTGGAGGTTATTAGCCACAACGATGATCTTTTCCTTAGTCAACGCAAGTACATTGCCGATCTGCTCACCAGAACCCACATGATTACCGCCAAGCCAGCCTCAACTCCTCTGGCGACAAACCCGACACTCACGTTACAATCTGGATCTCCCTTACCTGATCCGACCGAGTACAGAACTATTGTCGGGAGTCTCCAGTATCTCTCCCTCACTCGACCAGACATTGCTTATACTGTAAACAAACTTTCTCAGTTTATGCATCAACCGACCGATGACCATTGGCATGCAGTCAAGCGTCTACTACGAATCTCTTTGGCACTCTGGACCATGGCATATTTCTCCGCCGAAACTCCCCCTCTCACTCCATGCCTTTTCCGACGCAGATTGGGCTGGCAACAAGGACTACTTCACCTCCACTGGTGCTTACATAGTTTATCTGGGTCATAATCCCATTTCCTGGAGCTCCAAGAAACAACGCTCTGTTGCACGTTCATCCACTGAGGCCGAGTACCGATCAGTTGCCTCCACTGCTGCCGAACTTAGATGGATTTGTGCTCTCCTTACTGAACTTGGTGTCATTCTCTCTCTCCAACCAGTAATCTACTGTGACAATGTTGGGGCAACCAATCTATGCTCCAATCCTGTTTTCCACTCACGCATGAAACACGTCGCGCTTGACTACCACTTCATCCGAGAACAAGTTCAAAATGGTCTACTCCGGGTCTCCCACATCTCTGGAGCTGATCAACTAGCGGACGCCCTCACCAAACCGCTTGCTCGATCTCCTTTCAATTCCATCAAATCCAAGATCGGACTCTCTCCACGACCGTCCATCTTGCGGGGGCATGATAAGATTCCATAATCAAGATAATTGAAAGGAGAAAATCAATGAATATTTTTTTTTGAATCCTTTGTAATTATATCTTTTATCTAGTAGTTATTCTCTTTCCTATTTCAAATTCCAATCATAGTGTATTTATAGTACTAAATGTCATTGTAAATAACAAGAGAGAATATATTCTTCTTCAACTTGTCCTCTTCAAATTCTACAATATGTTGGGAAACTTTCTTATAAGTTTGGATATACACATGAGGAAGTTAAATAACTTCTCTATGTGTCCTCATCCTCCATATCCCTATATGTATGAACATTTGCTCATTTAAGAAGGTTGATCAAAATTGGATTTTTGATTGATTAATCTCTGTCGCAAAAGATTAGTAATTATGTTGTGATCGTATAAATTTATTTCAATGTGTTTGTAAAGTAATGTATGTTTAGTTATCACCTCTCCCCTATCATTACGAATAATTGCGTCAAAATCGGAACCGAAAATAACAACATTGAAATTCAATTTAAAAAAACTAACGTGGGAGGAGATTGCCACATGGTCATACTTGGTTGCGTTGTTGGTACAGTATTGATTTTCGATTTGGTTTGAAACCAAATGTGAATATATTCTAACCTCTTAATTGAATATATCTAACCTCTTAATCTTTTGTTGGTACAGTATTTATTCTCACAATTGAATATATCTAACCTCTTAATCTTTTGTTTTTGTTTTTATTTTATTATTTTATTATCTAATCCTAATTTAAATTAAAAAATTTATTAAAATTTCATCATAAAGAATTGAAGAAGTAATTGCAATAATTTTATATTAAAATTTTAGAAAAAATAAATAAAACGTGAAAAACAACTTAAAATTTCCATAATTTTGTTAAATTGTATAAAAATGTTTTTAAAATATGAGAAAATGATCGCATGAATGTGCAAGAAAGAAAATGTGCAATTTTGATATTTTAAATGCACTAATGATAACATTTTAAAAACGGCTTAAGCCCATTGTGGGCCTCACATGGGTCAACCTCCGGCCCAATCCAATAATTACACAACTCTTACTTGGCCCTTACGAAAATTGATATTCATATTCATTATTTATAAACAATCATTTCAGTTAATTATAAAATGACTTGTGGCCGACTATAATCAGGTAATTTTTTTTCATGTACTTGATTGTTACTGGACTTGTACTCAACCATGATCGAGTGGTTTTTTATTTTATTTTTTTAAAAAGAAAATTAATTGTGACAAAATAAAAGATATAATTTCAATAGCCATAAAAAAATTATTTTTATAAAAAAATAAAACAAATACTAAAAAAATGTCGATATAATTGGGAGTGTTTAATATCATATTAAAAAATTTGAAATCTCATAAATAACGTTAGTTAAATAGCACTCTCAAATTTTTTAAAGATGAAATGAAAAAGTGCTTTATGCAAACTAAATAAAAGTGCTTCTAGTCAGCTGCAACTTTTAGCTCTCCCAGAGCAATAAGCACTTTTGTGCAAAAAGATATATATATCTATATTATAAGCACAATGGTGTTGGAGAAAAGAGAGTGCATCCAACGGCTCTCTTTATGTGGCTTAATTAACGGCTCAGGTCATTTCATTGGTAATTGGAGGAAAGAGAGTGAATTGATTGATAAAAATGGTCAAAATTTTCAAATTAAAAAATAGAAAGTTAAAATAAAATCATTTAATTCTGTAACACCGTGCCTTTCAAATATTGTAACACCGTGCCGTAGGCACGGACATCATTTAATTAAAAAATAAAATCATTTAATTCGGTAACACCGTGCCGTGCCGTAGGCACGGGCATCATTTAATTAAAAAATAAAATCATTTAATTCTGTAACACCGTGCCGTAGGCACGGGCCAAATACTGTAACACCGTGCCGTAGGCACGGGCAAAAACTAGTATATATATATAGATGAAGATCTAATAGCTTCACAAAACAAACAATAAGATGATAAGAGAACTTGTTAAGTGCAACTTTATTCAATAATCAAAAACAATAAATATAGCTCAGGATGTTGTCACCTACAAGAAACTATAACAAAAAGAGAAAAAGTACATAAATGGTATCCAAAAAAATCTATAATAGCATAAATGTGAAGATCATAATGAATGCTAAACTCACTAGTGAGGGGCTTGAAAACGAAGAAGAAGAGTGAGGAGAATAGCTTGGATCTAACTGGATGATGAAATTGCATTGCCCTTGTGAAAGATTCTGTGTAGTAAGCTTGCCCAAACCTTGAAAACCACAGGCCAAATCATCCTGATTCTTTATCTGATAGTACATATTAAATGCATACGATGCATTCCCGTTAGCATCCAAGTTATTGCAAGAAGAGCCGTATCCGAGGGATGTGCAGTCTGAATTGGTGCAAGCGTAATTTATGTTATCTACAAGTTTGCTCATATCCTTGGCATCCGGATTAAGCATACACCATTGGCTTGGCATATACTTCACGCCACTTGCACCTACAAGCATGTTGTTTTGACTCTGACCCGAAAGATCCATTGCGAATTTAGGTTGTCCGTCATATCTAAAGATTCCCCAGTGACGCTCGAAATTTCCAGGATCAATACTCTTTGCATCCTCATCAAGTAATCCAAACAAATACACCTCAATAAATCCAGGCCGCAGTGGGGTGCCTTTATTTGCTGCAAGTCTTGGTAAAAGCCCGTTATAGAATCTATAAGCATTACCATTGTTAGCATTCTTGTCCCCATCAGTAGGCCAACCCACCTCTCCTACAATAATGGGCATGTCTCCGTGGCCAACAGCTTTGATAGCCGAAACCAAAGTGTCAAAATTGGCATCGAAAACATTTGTGTACTGAATCCCAGTTCCACTATCAACAATGGGAGTACCCCCATCAAAGAAAGCATAGTTGAAAGGGAAGTCATCGTTTCCATAAAGACTTAGGAAAGGATAGATGTTTACAGTGAAAGGTGCATTGTTCTTGGCCAGAAACTCAACCATCTCGGTCATTTTTCCAAGGATATCAGTTCTGAATCTTCCAAAAGATGGTAAGGATTGTTTTCCGGGGATTCATAGACATCAGCATTCAACGGCACAGTGGCCTTTATAGAGTCACCAACCCCAGCTTCATTGAGAGCATTTTGAATGTTCTGAAGTGCAGGGAAGGTGGTGTTTAAGAATGTGCCATTGTAGGATTTGAGGAAAGGCTCATTCCCAACTGCAACATATCTGTCCAAAATTTTAAGAAACAAATGAGATTGCGCACTGAATTAATGGTACCGTTCCCATTAATCTACCAACACTAAAGTTAGAAATTAACTAGCAACAACAGAGAAATAAATTGTGAATTGATAGACGAATATAAATTTCTCAACCAAGTGAGAATAAGAAACAACTATTGAACTGTGATATCACTCAAGCATATTCCATAATTTTACAAGTAAACTAGAAGTACAACCATATTACAATATTGCCATCTTGTAATAATTAGTACTTTAAAAAGACAGGCCTTGAATCTTCTTCCTTTCACCATTGACGAGAAAGGTTTTCCTAAACGATTAGAAGTTCCCAAGTCTATTCTTCGACAGAGGTTTCTGTTGATAACACTGGAACAGGAATTGGATTCTTCATTTGGCCTTAGAGGTAAGGAGAATCTAGTTAACAACCTTCTTATATTGTGTGAAACATTTTCATGATACAGACAAAAATTTCATGGTTCGTTTTAACGTACAAAACAGAAGAACGACCTTTCCGATAATCAGATTTCTCTTCAATGAGCATAGAAAAATCCTTGGTTGAGGTCTAAAAAATCAATCACAAGTGAAAAGTCACAATATGAAAAGGACCTAAGCAAAAGAATCAGAGGCTGAGTTAGGGAACTTCAAATATATCACTCCTTTACATTACGCCACCAGCCAGCAAGCTGGCTTTTGTGTGAAGAGTTAAACCATTCATAAAAAATCACCCACAGTTTCAGCTGAATGTCAATACTAACTAGGTTATATTAACAGTATGCCTGAATTATATATACCTTTTCCACTAAAGAATCTAATGCCCCAGCTGACAACTGAGTTCGGAAAAGAACCTAATGGTTGGTACGGATTTCTTATACAATGTGAGACATCAACACTTCATCCAATTAAGTTTTGCTTGAAAAATTATTAAACTAACACAGAATCTAGAAACAAAAATTAAGCCAAACCAATCTTATTGTTAGTTTAGATCAAAAGGTACAATTTGCAAATAGAGAAAAGTATCTTCCTTGATGTCAACTCCTCTATATTTATAATCATTAGATTCTTGGATTAAGGCATTGGAATTATTAGCATTCAAACAAATACATAAGATTATATAAGAAAAAGAAAAAAGAAAAGCTTGCTTCACGTCAAATCCTCCACAAAAGCAAACTTTTCAAATCAACAAACCAAAACCATCATAGTTTCCAATAAATACACAATTCTAATGCATAATCAACTCAAGAATTTCAGCAATAACTACTCAGATTACCTCAAAATACTCTTTAACTATAGCAAAAAGAACTGAAACAACACAACTTCAAGAATCATTAATTCATAAAAAGAAAAAAAAATGTGACTTACTTGATACTATCTCCACCTTTGAAATTGTATCTAGTGACATTCCTCTTAACCCACTCTTTGGCTCTATCATAACTATTCATAGCCAGAAGTTCTTTATTAGGAATAGCAACCATGACTTCAATGCCAGAGCCAGCAAGAGCAGTCATGGTTTCTTGATCTGCATCAAAAAGCTTCACTTTTGATATCCCATTATCCTTTAACATTTGCACTATCGTTTTTGGAGGCAACTGGTGAGTTGTCTGAGTGCCCCAGTTGACCCCAAGACCATAAACACAAGACCCCAAAGCACCAACAAGCAATAACAATTTGAGAAGCAGGCGACTACCCATTATTGTGATTGTTTCCCGGGAAAAAAAATTCAGTATTTTTGTGACAAATATTGGGTTTTTGTTATATGGGTTTCAAAAAGGATAAGGCTTTCAGTAACAGCGAGGGAAAAGCAACGGTTTTTGCAAGGTGGGCACGAGAGATCAGCGAAAAATACGAGATCTAAAACAGAGGATGAAAAAAATTACAAAACAGAATGTATTAAAAACAAAATAAACCCAATACTTAGCCGTATATTTTCGTATCTTTAAGAGATTTGAGAGAGAAAAATAAAACAAAATTATCAGTTATTAAAGGAGCAAATAAGCGTTAAAGGTTAGAGGCTTAAGGCAGAGGAAAAACAGAAACAGAGAGCCTAACAATTTATTGTTTTGGAACACAAAAAGAAAAAATTTGTGCAACAAATTTGAGTATTGGGCAGTTTTAGAAGATGGATTTTGAATCAAGAATCAAAATATATGAAGTGAATGGCATGGTGTGGAAACAGAAGATGAAAACGTGTGATGATGATGAATACAGGGGGTTCAGAAATTTGAAGAATCTGAAGGCCAAATGATTAAACGACAAAAGGGGGAGCCTAGATTTTTGTGAAGGAAAAAAAAAACAAGAGGATTTTGATTTTGAGAGGTCTTTAACGGCTAGATTTTGACAAATATATATATATATAATGATGATGAATAACGCGTATGGAGTTTTGATCGATCAGTTAAACCGGAGGGAGGGAGGGAGGGTAAATGCATATTAAATGCAACATTTCATTTTTGTAATATTGTTAAATTTTGGGGGTGAAATTTGATAAATTCCCTCAGAGGTTCCTTCTTTTTTATTTTTTATTTTTAATTTTTCTAGAGGCATTTCTAGAGCTTTCTTGATCTTGAAACATCTCATCAGTTTCGTTTCTTGAACTAAATGCTCAAGACAGCCTATGGTTAGTTCTGTTTAGTTTTTGAGTTTTCAAAGTGATACTATTCAAATTTTGATTGATAAAATATGGGACTGTCTTATTTTTAATGTAAAAGTTCGAAAAAATAATAATTTTTAACTGTAATAAAATTAATTGTATGGGTGTCTTGAGTTATCTTTTAAGATATAAAAATTAAAGAGCATTTAGTTTAAAAAATAGGAACTAAACCAAAATTTTCACTTTTCTGAAAATATTTTATTCGTTTTACGTCGTTTGTGACCCTTATGGGAAACTTACTTAACGTAAAATGTTTTCTAATTAATGGAAATTTTTAAATATATATATATATATATTTTTGCAGAAAATGATTTACTAAATATAAATTCGTAACTCATTTTAAGTAAACTAATTTATTTTTTTCTCTGTTACAAAGCTTCCATAGCTTCAAATTAAGGATGACAAAATCCTAACCTGAATCTATGCGAATATGGGTCTCGATATATTTTGCTTTGGGTGAATTTGGGTCTACATTCAAATTCGGAAAAAAATATATGGACCAGGACCCGAATATACCAAATCTGGTTTGGATAGACCGGGAAGGGTCTGAAAACCCAATTTTTTTTACTTTTTTCATTTATATTTTTAATTACGTTATTTTGCATTTATTTTTATATTTTGTAATTTTTAAATAATTTTTAATTCTTTTTTTTTTTTGCATTTTATATATTTTTTATTCTATTAAATTATATTTGTATTTAATTTTTAATTATTTGATATATAAATTATCAAAAATTCCGGATTTAGGTCTCGAAATTTGAGACCCCAATAGATCCTGATCCATGCACGTCCGAATTTCTTTTTTTACATATCCGAGTCTTCCGAATTAAACCTATACTTTTTCATCAGTACTTCTAACCACCAGAAATTTTTGACAAATATATATATATATATATATATATATTATATATATATATATATATATATATATATAATGATGATGAATAACGCGTATGGAGTTTTGTTTGATCACTTACAGGAGGAGGGAGGGTAAATGCATAATAAATGCAACATTTCATTTTTTTAATATTGTTAAATTTTGGGGGTGAAATTTGATAAATTCCCTCAGAAGTTCCTTCTTTTTTATTTTTATTTTTTTTAATTTTTCTAGAGGCATTTCTAGAGCTTTCTTGATCTTGAAACATCTCATCAGTTTCTTTTCTTGAACTAAATGCTCAAGACAGCCTATGGTTAGTTCTGTTTGGTTTTTATGAGTTTTCAAAGTGATACTATTCAAATTTTGATTTATAAAATATGGGACTGTCTTATTTTTAATGTAAAAGTTGGAAAAAATAATAATTTTTAACTGTAATAAAACTAATTGTATGGGTGTCTTGAGTTATCTTTTAAGATATAAAAATTAAAGAGCATTTATTTTAAAAAATAGGGACTAAACCAAAATTTTCACTTTTTTTTAAAAAAAATATTATTTTTTATTACTTAAGAGTATGTTTGTTTCCTTGTAAATTTTTTTCGGAAAATATTTTATTCATTTTACGTCGTTTGTGACCCTTATGGGAAAGTTACTTAACGTAAAATGTTTTCTAATTAATGGAAATTTTTATTTATTTATTTTTTTTTTGCAGAAAATGATTTACGAAATATAAATTCGTAAGTCATTTTAAGTAAACTAATTTCTTTTTTTCTCTGTTACAAAGCTTCCATAGCTTCAAATTAAGGATGACAAAATCCTAACCTGAATCTATGTGAATCTAAGTATCGATATATTTTGCTTTGGGTGAATTTGGGTCTACATTCAAATTCGGAAAAAATATATGGACAAAGACCTGAATATATCAAATCTGGTTTTAGATAGACCGGGAAGGGTCTGAAAACCCAAATTTTGTACTTTTTTCATTTATATTTTTAATTACGTTATTTTGCATTTATTTTTATATTTTGTAATTTTTAAATAATTTTTAATTCTTTTTTTTTTCATTTTTATATATATATTTTTTATTCTATTAAATTATATTTGTATTTAATTTTTAATTATTTAATATATAAATTATCAAAAATTCCGGATTTAGGTCTCAAAATTTGAGACCCCAATGGATCATGATCCATGCACGTCCGAATTTCTTTTTTAACATATCAGAGTCTTCCAAATTAAACCTATACTTTTTCATCCGTACTTCTAACCACCAGAAATTTTTGACAAGTATATATATATATAATGACGATGAATAACGCGTATGGAGTTTTGTTTGGTCACTTACAGGAGGAGGGAGGGTAAATGCATAATAAATGCAACATTTCATTTTTGTAATATTGTTAATTTTGGGGGTGAAATTTGATAAATTCCCTCAGAGGTTTATTATTATTATTATTATTATTATTATTATTATTATTATTATTATTATTATTATTATTATTATTATTATTATTATTATTATTATTTTGAGTGGCATTTCTAGAGCTTTCTTGATCTTGAAAGGCATTTCTTCGAATTTTTTTAGGATAAATGATTGTTTAGTTTTATATTTTAGGCTAAATGTCTCAAGACACCCTATGGTTAGTTCTGTTTAGTTTTTATGAGATTTCAAAGTGATATTATTCAAATTTTGATTGATAAAATATGGAAGTTTCTTATTTTTAATGTAAAAGTTTAAAAAAAAATTAACTGTCATAAAACTATTTGTATGGGTGTCTTGATATATTTTTTAAAATATATAATTTAAAGAGCATTTAGTCTAAAAAATAGGGACTAAACCAAATGTTTCACCTTTTATAAAAAAAAATTAATTTTTTATTTTTTATGAGTATATTTGTTTCGCTGTAAATTTTTTTTCAGGAAAAATTTTATTCATTTTATGTCGTTTGTGACGCTTACGGAAAACCTAGTTAATGTAAATTGTCTATTAAATTATATTTGTATTTAATTTTTAATTATTTAATACATATAAATGATTAAAAATTCCAGATCTATGTCTCAAAATTTCGGACCCCAATGAATATTGATCCGTGCGGGTCCGAATTTTTTTTTAGCATACCCGAGTCTTTCAAGCTGAACCCAAATCTTTTTTCATTCATACTTCTAACTATCAAAAAAAAATTCTAAAAATATTAGACGCGCCAAACATTCAAAAACATTTTTTGTATAATATTTTCAGAAAACAGTTAAATATTGAAAAATATTTTCCTATCAAAAAAATTATTTTCATCGAAAATATTTTATTTATAAAAATCGTTTTAACCCTAAATATAATTGAAAGGAACAAACGACAATCTGTGATAATGGCCAAGAAAATCTCACATTTGATGACGTGGCCCATTTTCCCATGTTGCTTATGCACAATGGTTTATGTGAGTGGTGATCTAATTTGAGCTCAAGTGATTTTAAAAAAAAGGTGTTATTATCATTTTACTCCTTCAAAAATAAAAAAAATAATAATAAATGAATATAAAAAACATTATAGTATAATATATTAACACTATAATTTTATAAAACTTTATATTTTATTATAAAATTTTACATTTTATTACATAAAAATATAAGATTTTATAAGGATATAATAATACAATATAAGATTTTATAAAGATATAATTGTAAAATATTATATTCTTATATTTCATATATCCATTTGTAATTATTTTATAATTTCAAATAGTGAAAAGTAATAATCCTAAAAAAGAATCAAAACATAATGCATAGATCATCAAATTAAAAAATAAATATTTATATATATATATATATATTGAGTCACTTAAATTATCAAAATAACAATAATTTATAGAGAAAAAAAAAACCAATATCTTTCTAGCAAGACAATGTCTAAATATGACCAAGAGAGAATTGTATCATTTGTTCAAATGTTTTAATTTAATTAAAATTTTAGTTTTTTTTTTCATATAGCTTTAATGTAAAGTTTTAAATTCACTTTTGAAGTGGTCGGTCGCCGACAAGATTTGCACAAGATAAATAGGATTTATATTGGAGAATATTTTTAGGGAATATTTTTTTACGATATTTTTGTTTTAAATAATTTTATATTTTAAAAAAAAAGATTATAATATATAATTATTTGAAACAGAAATATTATTATAATACCACGAAAAAATATCGGTTAAAATTATTTTAGATTGGATGAGTTTACTTTTTGTTTTTGGGATTGAAGAAAAAGTGATGTGTGTTTGGAAATGGCGAGTCATTAAGGATCTGTTTTCCTTGCTGTCGTTGTTTTTTTTTTTGGTAAATGCTAACGAGTGCTCTTAGGGCATTCGTTAAGGATCCATTTTAGGAAAGTTTTTATGGAAAAATGGAAAAAATAATTAATGTTTTGACAACTTTTTACATTTCCCATAAAAAATTATGTGAAAAATTTCCAAAAAATGAATCCTTAACGAATGTCCTTAGGGCACTCTTTAGCATGACACTTTTTTTTTTTGGCAAGGAAACATTTGCTTTTCAAAACTACTTTTTGAAGGGACAATAACATTTGCATCCCTAATCTACTAAAATTTATCATTGTATAATATATATATTGTGTTTTCATTTATTTAAAAAAGGTTTTACCCTTATTGTATATACAACTTTTATTCCAACAAATTTGGTATGTGATGTGTCGTTTTATTAGTAAACTAGTGTGTGCCCATGCCTACGGCACGGTGTTACAGAATTTATAGAGAGATTAAGATTTTGTTATTTAATTTGTTTGTTAATTTTCAGAGATATTTTATAATGAAATGATTTTATTTTGTAATTAAATGATTTTATTCTTTAATTTATTTGGTAGTTTTCATTTTCCATTAATAAATGATTTTATTCTTTAATTTATTTGGTAGTTTTCATTTTACATTTTTATATAGATTCTATAATGGAATGACTATTTATCAGCCATTAGATTATAATGAAATAATCTGATACGTCAATTAAGTCACATAAAAATAGCATTTGGATACATTATCTCTCTTAATCATAACCATCTGTTACACTCTATTTCCTCCCACACCATTGTGCTTTATAATATAGATGTTGCGAGATTAGGGACGGTCTTAATATCATTGGGACTCAAATATACTTTTATATTTTACGGCCCTTTGTTATAGCATTTGGGGTATTTGTCTATTAGTTATGTGGTCTTAATATCATCGAGATTTATAAAAATTAGATCTAGCCTACGATCAGGACCAGCTCTATGTGAGATTACCACATTAATAATGGACCATTTTAATACAAATTATGGACTTATTTGATACTTATAGATAAATTATTTCTTTACTTGAAAATCATTAAATTACAAGCAACAAATATTATTAACTCATTTTTCAAATAATAATAATAATAATATTATGCTTCCCAAATATTTTTTAAAAATAGATTTTATTGTAAGTGGGTCAATCATTCATTTACACTAATAAAATACTTAATTAATATTTTTTTTAATAGTTGTCGTTTTGATACTAATTGTTATAAATCTATTAAGTAGAACTCCTTCGTTGTAAGGAGAGAGTGGCAATGAAATTTATATTCTTACTTATATTGACGGTATCGATTTCATACTTGACATGATGACGGTTATGATAACATATGTGTTGTTAAATAATTGAAATATAATATCGAACAGGCAAAAAAAAAAAATTTAAAAAGTGAAAAAGCACTCTTAAGTGATTGGTTGCACGATAATATGGAAGCAACTCACAAAATTGAAGAAGTGCAAAATGTGACACGGCTCCAACGCGATTGCATTTACTTTTCAATTATATATATATATATATGAAAATGTTAGAGTCATGATCAGACGAAATCCGTACGCTAATCAACATTATTTCGACTCTATTTCGACAATATTTTATATTATCGTTTTACATATTCGGATGAAATCCGAATTATAAGGACTGAACCGGAAGATGACTAGGTATATATGTATGTTATGATATTATAGACTTATGAGTCTCCCCAAATTTAGGAAGTGCATGATGATTGGTAATGTGTGACTTTCTCGAGAAAATAAAATAGAAAATTATCTTGCAACATAAGCATGGGACTACATATCTCAAAGTGCCAAATCCCTCCAAACTAGGAAGATAAGTGTGACCTCCCTTTCCATATAAATCTCCACCACACCGACCCAACAAAATCATCCACAACTTTTGTTTTAAAAAAATTAATTATTTTGATTCAAGTTCTATTTAGTGGGTCAATTGAGTTATGATATTATTCTTTTGAATTTTAATAAATAAAATTTTTACTAGCTTCTTAAGTTCTTGATGGGTTATGATTGGATATCCTCCTTTAGAAGAAAAAAAGTGCATGAAATTCCAAAATGAAATGCTTTAATTAAGTGGGACTAAAAATATAGATGCCACTCATTCTTTAGAGTAAATTTTCAAATGTACTATATTATAAGTAAAATTGAGATTCATGATTCTTTTTCTATCAATCAATTGTTTAATTATGTAAAGAATGAAATTTAAATTTTTAACTTTTTTTTTCCACTCAAGTTATCATTCATGGTTTCCCTCATGTTTGGATAAGTTGATGACTAGATTCCACATCAACTTCCACAATGGAAAAAAGGGAAAAAAATGATAATTTGTATGATTAAATTGGAAGTGTACTTTATTAATTATAGATGTCAAGATTATTAATGTAGTTTAAATATTAAATGAGATGTTATTACACTCAATAAACAAAAAAGGAATAAGTTCTGATTTTTTTATGAAAATAATATGATGTGAAGGAACCTACCCATTGGAAATGACAAGTAAATTTATCATCCATTTGTTGAAAGAAACAATTTGGTGGCTCTTTCAAGATTTGTATATATTGGGATTTGAAGAGTGATTATATATTAAATTTTATTAATATATGTTTGTATTATTTTGAATAGAGGAATGCATAAAGCCATGAATTGTCCAAAGTGACATGGTTCGGTGGTGTAGGGTTCAAGTTCTCATATTGAGGTCCTGAGTTCGAATCCAATGAGTACGTTTCTTATAAGAGTATGTGACAACCGATGATTTTATCTGCTCTAATTAAGCCCAGAATGAGTGGTTTGGCGGTGAGATTTCCAACAATTTTTATTTTTTTTTAGAATTGCATTTTAAAAAAGACTTGTAATTTTCAAAAGGATTGTGGGCCAAGAGTTTTTGTACCAACCAAGTAGAGTCAAGTTTTATGAAGTTTCTGAGAAGGATTCAAGGGAAACCCAATTGCTTAAGAACCCTTGTGATCAAAGGATGTTGATTAAAGAACATACAATTTTGATATAAATATATCCAATTTGATGGGTGTGCCACATTTGTATTCTTCTGACTTAAGATAAACAAAGAAAATTATATGATTCTAATTAAATTTCAAAAGCTTATGTGTCCTTGATTCACCAATTTCAATAGACAATGCTTCAAAATTTCTATCATTATTCTGCTTGGTGAGTAATTAATTGTTTGTTTATTATATTACAAGTTATGATGTAATCATCAAAACTTGTCTATCATACATACACATATTTACATCCCTTCTTTGATGTGATGCTTCCACTTGACACTATATAAGATAGTGATGAAATTATTCATTACAGTTGGTTTATGAATATCAAAATCAATTTGGCTTAATTCATTAATTAGTTGATTTATGAATCTCAAAATATGTGTTAAATTTTTTTTAATCGATTCATTCATCTATTTTATTTGATTCATTCATTACCTAATTCATGAATCTCAAATATAACTCTACTTTATACATTACTTAGTTCATGCATCTCATTATGATGATATGCCTATATAGGAGGATTGTGATATATTGAGAATACACGACATAGATTATAGAATATCATATTTTTATTTTGATAGACGATTCCATTTAGTGGGATAATAATCTTAACTTAGCGGCCTAAACCGATTTTAATTTTTAGAGAGGTGGAAATATTGTGTGCAGATAAAATCCGCAGTTAAAGACGTAATGAGTTTATTACCATTTGTGCTTAAAGAACCATACTCTAATGAGAGAATGGTTGACGTCCCTTTACATAATACAATATGTCCCGTTGATAAATAAAACAAATATGGTGCCGACCTGAATTTTTTCATATGATCCAAAGTTATTAGATAAAATTTTATATATAATTAAGTATTAAATATTTATTATTTTAAATACACGTGATAAAATATTATAAAAAAACTTGACACTAGATCCAAATTCTTTTTATACTCTCGTTGTAGACTCTACAGCAGTTGAAATTTTAGCAAATATACCTCTCATAAAGCGAAAATTATATTATGTGCCGGGTGTATATGTCATCTCTCTCGCAGCCCCGCCTGCTGTGAGAGAGATGACATATACACCCGGCACATGATATACCACCTCCTCCTAAAGATAAGAATCCTCTCCATATTTTTTTTTAATATAATTATCTATTTTAGTACTATAAAAGAAAAAATGAAAGATAATCTCAATTTCTCTAACATTAATCATGTAAGAATAAAAACACCAATGTAAATCACAAACATTAGAATACTGATTGAGAATATTAATTAACTTAAACAACAAATCCCAATTATAATTTGAGATAATTTTTTTACGTTGTTTTTTTTTTTTTAAATAGTAAAATCCGAAATACAGGAAAAACAAATCAACCCTATCCCAACTATAAATTTTATTTAAGATAATTTTTGCAACAATTAGCACTTTTAAGGGTTTTTTCTTTTACCAATAACTAGCACCACCTCTAGAAGATTCTTTTCTGAATTGCCAATTTTTATGCACGCGAAAAGAAGCAAGCAAGCTTATTATGTTTCTAAAAAAGGAAAATGAATTGATGATAGCCTTCACTTATCATCAAGTAAAATGAAAAACTCTTCAATTAACAAGTAAAAAATCTGGAAATCAAACACGCCCCAACAATTCATATACCATTATGAAGCAGTCTGTTCAATACACCGCAATTCCATTGCTAAGGCGCTGTTAAATCTAATAGCATCTTCGACACAGCCGCTATACAATAAGCTCGTCTTCAAGATAGTTATACTCAAAAGTGAACTCGGTCTTGATCCTTTGACACCTGCAAACCAATATGATACATTATGATTACCATCAGAACGGATTTGCAATGGAAACTAATAAAAGAAAAATATGTGCATTAGAAAGAGAATTATCCAGGTAATAATAACACCACTGTTACTGCAAAATCTGTCCAGTTACGAAGTGAGAAGCATACAGGTACAACACAGTAAGATATTACGACTATCAAATACCAAATCCAACTTACCATCCATGTTGGAGATCATCGTTGGCAATATGAAAGTCAAAGTACACATAAGTTCCCTGTTCAAATTCATCATTGGTAACTTTTGGTTCCTCATGCCGTTGGAACCATGTGTTGTATTTCCTGTGGTATCTCCAAGATTGCTTCTTTAGCTCTTTTGCGGCTAAATATTGTTGGTAAGTGTTCTGCAGACAAATAATTAATATGAGAACATTTTTTTTGGAAAGCTAATAACATTGCAGAAAAAAATTTATCGAATAAATGGGAATAACATTGCAGAAAAGTAATATGCAAAATCACCTGTTGATAGTAAAACGCAAAGAACAGTGTATCAGTGCCATAGCTGTCCATAGATAATCGTTCCCAGAAAGCAGGATTACTCACAATGGGCGCCTGAACTTGAGGATAGCTGGAAGGTGTTACTGCAGGACGTCTCTGTGGAAGACAAACAGATGATAATATTATTCAACCACATACTAGACAAAGTCTGAAGTCAGAACGTGCAATGATTTTAATATATCATGCATCCATACTGGAATGTAGCTCCTGGCACGTTCCGAATCCTTGGGTTGTGGAAGTTTATAAAATGCAGACTCAAGCATCTGCATAGTGTACATCTGATCATGCATGCCCCCAGAACTCACAGTTGATGCACTCAGGCTATCACCAATGGCACCAAGATCAGAAACACTTCTCCGGCCAATGACACCAAGGCCACCAGAAGGCTGACTGGGTTGTAAGGGTTGTCCAGGAGATAGATCGGTGTCCCTAACAACTTGAGCAGGCTCTGTCAAAGAGCCGGATACTCCAGTCTGCAGCAAAAATGGGTTTACAAGCAACTTTGATCATGCCATTTTTATGATAACAATTACAAGAAAACTTCACCTATTACTTATACACCAAAATTGTGTACAAACCAAATAACACGAGTAATAGTATGGACTATGGCAGACAGTTGATTATCCAGTGCTAATCGATACACTCTAAGCCTGTACTCCAAAATATTTAACTAAAAAAATATGGCATATTTCATCATCACACTATTTTATCAGCAACATATATAAATCAGCTCATAATAATCACTAGTGAAAAAATGAAAGAGTTCTAGGCAAAATTTCCATTACTTTATACTCTTAAAATGTAACTGAATTAATGTGGCAATTGATATTAAAAAAAAAGTGTCCTAAAATCTAGTTGTATTAACAGTGATTCTGATAGTCGAAAACACAGTTACATTTTGAAATACATTTATTCTATATCCCTGTTTTAAGAAACAAGGAATTATATCTGAAAACTAAATCAAATATTAGGGGTGGCAAAACGAATCAACGAATCGAATTTATATCGAATCATAAACGAATCAAAATGTGATGGATTCATATTCTATTCGTTTATTAAACGAATCCTAATATCATGATTCGTATTCAATTAGTCATGATAATATTCAATAACATAATTTACCATAATTTATTTACATTAATTCTTCATAAATACATACATATGAAATATGTAATTAATATATTTACTAAAAAGACATCACTAAATATCGATAATATTATTTTTCTATGATAATTAGCCATAATTTCTCGAATCTTAATTGGAAAATAACAATAACTAGTAAAAAAATAATAAAACGAATCCTAAACGAACAAACGAATCAATGAGCTTCAATTCGTATTCGATTCGTTTAATAAACGAATCGAATCGAATCGACCCATTTATTAAACGAATTCATTTTTTCAAACCCATATTCGCTTTGAAGCGAATCGAATCGAACGAATAAACAAATCCTAACCCAAATTGCCACCCCTATCAAATATGCCCTATGCTTCCCAAATGGACCTCATTTTGAATCTTAAGATACAACTGATAATACAATAAGATAGGCAGCACAAAACAATAGATTTAATAAATCTAAGTCAGTCGGTTGTGATACATATTTTGTTAACCAAAGACAGAACAGTAAACAATGAATAAGAGTTATTCAACTTACAGAAGAATCTCTTATAGACAAAACAGTAAACAGTGAATAAGAGTTATTCAACTCACAGAAGAATCAATTGCATATTGAGCTTTCAGATCATTCTCATTCGTGAGATTCTTTCCGAGCCCAGGACTAGGAGCAGCTTCTGGAGTCGACTCCTCCGATAAATTCTGCGGCTGCTGCTCCTCTACTTTCAAATGGCTAACATCTGCATAATACACAAACCAGCAGACACCATTCAGTTTATATATCATACTTCTCCATGCAAATGCAAATCTATATTTTATGAATCTTTCATATTCCCATGTAAATGTTAAATTCATGCAAAATTAACAATGCAAAACTTCCTTTTTTATCTTTCTCAAAAGATAAAAAACACTTTTGTACTATGGTACTCACAATTCATGTCAACTTGAGCCTTATCTTGTTAACAAGGGTAAAGAAAACAAGGTAGATGCAGAAAAGTAGTATATGTAATTGAAAATACAAATAAAGATGGGTGTTCTGCAGATTCCCAAAAGCAATCAACAGTGCATCCATCACAAAACTTAATCCAGAAAGAGAGGGTGTATCCTATTTATTGTTTTAAGAGACAAAGAGAAGAGGAAGTATATATGAAAAAGATGAAGACAAAAGAAAGAAATACCAGCATCTTTCTGGCCACCTGACATTAATGCCTGTTGACTAGACTGTTGGTGGATAGAAATTGGCTGCTGTTGCAAGCTGACAGCATTGAGACCTGGTGCCTGAACCCCAAGTCCCAGACCAGATTGCTGAGAGATGGATGAACTTTGAGTAAACTGTACAATACAATATCACATGAAAAAAAAGAAGCTGACAAGAAAAGAAAAGTACTTGTATATCATTGCTAAACGATTTATAAAAAACATGCAGGACAAAAATCAAATAAAATGTATATGAAAAGACAGTCTCAATAAAAATTACTCAGACCTATGAACAACACACACATAAAAATTATAGTTTCTACACTTTCTTATCTTGTTTAAAGTAACACTACATCACTTGATACTAGTCAATTATTTAAAGTAATTTAACATGTCAGAGATTATAGATTTAACTTGTCACTCTCTTAATGCTATGAGATCAAACAACAGCAGACTAAAAGTCTAAAACCAAACAATGCATATACAACAAATAGCAATCATTGCACTGGTCAACAAAACTCACGGATGCCAATGCACAAGAATTGCAGAGGATGGAGCGGAACTAATGTAGAGAGTGGTGGTTGAGAGAGTCATAATCCGAAAAGGGAGTTAAATTTACCATTATCTTTATCTATACAGTTGAATTTATCTTGTGCAACCAAAAAAAAAAAGAAAAAGAAAAAGATGTGCTGTAAACTTTGAGATACATGCTTCTTTGTCATTAAGAATTAAGTTTGCTTTCTCATTAATATTTGTAACTTCATTGATCATCAAAATATTTACAATAAACAGAGCAACTAGACCAATATGTATCAAAATATACACAATATGTATACCTACGGAATAATTGATCCAGATAAAGGACTTTCTGAGATTTCCTCCCAGGCTCCTTCCAAGAAGAGAAGTATAAGTGTTTGTTCTTAATGGTAACTTCATTACCCAAATTATGTAAACAAAAAGGGAAAAAAAGAAGGAAAAAGATAGATAGATAGAGAGAGTTTTGACCAGTGTGGCAATGTGTATCAAAAAGTATTAAAAAAATGCTATCAACACCAGAGAGAGAGACAAGAAATTTCAAATTAGTGTATACTTTTAGAATAACAGGTACAGATCAAGGTCATTCGAAAAGTATAATAGTATGCAAAGCATCTATGCTACCACACGCAATATGCAACAATGGTTGCATGTCGAAGATGGTGATTGTTTTTAGGTTCTACTACTCATATGGCATTCTAATAACAGAATGAGCATTATCTTGCAGCAAAACCCACTCCAGCTTCACAACTGAGAATAAGAAACATGCATGATATGAACAAATTACTTATCAAAGTTTGATTCAAACTATCAAATTAATGTCACAAATCCACATTCAGAAAAGTCAACTTGCAATCAATTTTTTCATAGATTTGACTTTATCAAAGCAAGCAGGGAAAACAACTGAGAATCTCTAGCACAAAAGAGCACCTGCTGCAAAAGCGGGTTCTGTTGTTGGGAAGAAAATTGTTTATTTCCTCCAAGAGGCATGCCAAGAAGGTTGCTGTGACCTTGTTGCTGCACTTGTTGGAGCCGTTGCAAAAACTTCTCTCTCTGATCAGGTGTAATTTCCGTCCTTCCACGAAACTGTCCCTGAAAAAACATAAATTTAAGTTCCAATGATAAAATAGCGTCATTTGATTGACGTACAGTTCAAACTGAGTTGTACTTTTTGCATATTTTTTTGGTTCCCTTTTGGGGTATATAAGGTAGATTGTCCTTGCTTTTGTGGACAAATCTTGTTTGATTTTGATAGTTCTCTTGTTTCTTTGAAAATAATAGGCAACAATGATAATAATTTATGTATTAGCAGTAATCTTACACGAGCATGTTAATACAATAAACAATGCACTATTTACAGATAAACCTAATTATCTATTCCAGTATGCAGAGCACACACAGGGTCCAAATTTTACAACCAACGGACACATTAACAGGTCACATTTACAAAATTTGACAGCATATATATGCAACATTCAAATGGGTGACGCATCTGACTTTCAAATTGAAATCTAAACCATTATCAGTTAACTATATTATTTTGACTACGTGTTAAGACTTAAGATCCTGAAACAATTTAATGAACAAAAGCAACACATGCTTAAAATCTTAAAACCAATGGAAATGTTAACAGGTCAAATGTCTAAAATTTGATAGGGTGTGTGTGCAACATTCATATCGTTAACACATCTAATTTCCAATTTGGATTCTGAATCATTGTCAATTACCTCTATTATTTTGTGTATGTGTTAACTTCCTGAAACAGTCCATGAACAAAAGCAACAATAACGTTCATCAGGAAAGATTTAACTATAACAATAATAGGTTCCTGACACCCGTTACCTACACAATTACAGATTAACATCATCCAATTCTTACATGTAAGAGGTAGGGCACTTTTTTTTAATATATATTTTATAAGAAATGAAACTTGAATTATATTAGAAATCAGTATGAGGATTACAAAAATGAGCAAGCTGTCCACAAAAAACCAGGATCAGCCTATGCAGAACCTTAAAATCTATATAAAAATTAATAATAATAAAACTATTCGATCAATGCCAGAGGCAGAGCACATAATTTGTGCACCAAATGGATTGCTATTTGTGTAGTGTGTACAGTGTACTTGAGATATTTCAATGCAATCCCCAAAATTTCAGCTATCTGTTTTTCAAATTAAAATTCTCTTTCAAGTCAGAGGAATACCCAATAGTATCCAAAATACCAAACACTACAAGAGCTAAGCAGCCTGCTACCTCATTATTACACAGCCTTAAACATAAAAATTATTAGTTCACTTCAATTTTTCTACAAGACCTTAGCAGCAGTGTTGTTAAAGGTGAGATGCACACTGAGGCGATGAGACCCTAAAAAGCGAGACGCGAGTTGAGATGCCCACGGCTCACAGACATGAGGCGTATATTTATTATTAATAATTTATATTTATGATTTATGCATTATGAAATTGGAATTATAAAATATAATACTAAATAATAAAATTTATGTTATATTTATTTTATTATTAACGATTAATGGTATTATTTGTCAAATAACAAAAATATAATCCATTATCGAATTTTTCTATTGGTCGCCTCACAGCGCCTCGCCTCAGCTGGCTTGAGATGCATGGTCAAACGCCTCATGCGCCTCTCACCTCGAGGTGCGCCTCGCCTCTGACAACACTGCTTAGCAGCCTATAACTCACTGTTCTAAAGATTCATACTTCTACAAGTACCACTTGTTTCCATTTATTGTTTTCTCAAATATTCTTATGCTCAAGCAAGCTGAAACGACGATATCATGAAAACAGAGAAATTGAAGAGTTATAAAGGTTCCAGAATAAGTTGAAAGAACGTGGTCTAGTTTAAAGCAGAGATGCAGATACATATGTACATGTAATAGTGCACGCAGAACAGTATATAAAAGCATGAAACAAAACAGTGAAAAATGACAAACCGGTTCATTCTGATTTTGAAAGGAATTCCCAGTTCTCCATTGCATGCCCATAGAAGGGGTAAAAGCCCTTCCAGTCATAGCCACAGTCTCTCCAGTATTATTAGAATCAACTGATCCAGTTCCGTCATTAGCTTTGGCAGCCTGAGACAAGATCATTCGGTTACTAAGTGGGGAAACCAGAGACTGTACCATGCCACTACTCCCAAGTCTTTCGTCAGCCCCCATAATATTTTTCTTTGCCACATCTGAGGCTGAAGGAACTGCACCAAGGTTGCCATTGCTTGGAACTGCAGTGGCAGAACTAAGAGGGATGCTAGATGGAGGTTGGCTAGAGAGGCCACCTCTACCAATTCCCCTTACATCTGTGAGAGATGGAGAGGATCTACGGCCAGGGAAGTTCGCAATATCTTCTTCATTTGTAGAACTTGTCTGATTAACAGGAGTTGAAGAACTAATGGAACCTGTAATATCAAAGACACCTCTAACAGAACTTGAACCTGGAAGGACTGGTGAAGTGTTTGATACATTGGAAAAACTCTGTGCTGGAACATTGATGGAAAGAGGAGTTGTCGCACCAATAGATGGAGTTGATGCAGTAGAAATAATGCCACTGCCTTTTGCAGGAGGAGTTCTAGCAGCTACATCTGAATTACTGTCCTGGGAAACTGTATCATCGCCTTGCTCCTGGACAGAGGTTCCCTGCTGATGCGTGGAAGTGACAGTGGCCTAGAGAGGAAACCAAGCACTTATGACAGAAACATATAAGAGCAAAACAAATTCATGAAAAAAAAATTGGGTACAATTAACATGCAGTATAATTAAACACGGAAACAATCAATCTCTCAAACCAGGGTTAAAAGAAGAGGGAGAAACTCAAGCCCCAGCCACCCCCCCCCCCCCCCCCCCCCCCAGGATTTTCAATCAAAAGAAACTAATTATAATAAATACAGCAGCCAAAGATGCCTTAAAATGTAATGAAACACATCAAAAACCAAATAAAATTAAGGCAATAACAAACAGAAGCTTAAGATCTGTGTGGAAGTCACTAATTAACCCCAGAGATAACAAGTCAGATAATACAAAAATTAAGAAAAGGGACTTTTTAATTCGGTAGCATTCAAAATACTAACCATGTTAGCCTGATTTAGTCAAACCTCTTAACTCAATAAGAATAGTCATTAACATGTCCTATGACCAAAAAGCTGGCTTGGATATTTTTTTTAAAAATTTTTTGGAGAAACATAAAAAAGAAAGAAAGAAAAAAGGACCAAAGGTTCCACATACGCAAAAGTCACTCAGGAAGCAAGTTCATTAAATGAGTAATAAATCAAGTCAGAGAGATGGAGTGATGGGCCATAGCCAGATGTTCCATCACCTTTTCGATATCTTTAACCCATCCAAAATTAAACACACACATCACCGCGATAATGCTAATTTAAATAACATTAAAGAAATGAAATAAAGATTTAAAAAAAAAAAAAAAAAAAAAAAAAAACAAACTACAGGCATCTGAGATGCTAATGCTGCCAACGAAGCCTTCAAGTTAAGAGTCGGTGCACCCTGCCAACAAGTTAAATTTTATTTACTGAATGTTTTCACCTAAATTAAAATGGAAGAATTGTCACTCAACTTGCTAAATCTCATGGAGATGAACACAAAAGAATCCCAAAGATCAGAAAAACAAGTCAGTTATTAACATAAAAGGAAGTTAGCCCAATTGCAGAGGCAAAAGTATATTACACATCACCGCGATAATGCTAATTTAAATAACATTAAAGAAATGAAATAAAGATTTAAAAAAAAAAAAAAAAAAAAAAACAAACTACAGGCATCTGAGATGCTAATGCTGCCAACGAAGCCTTCAAGTTAAGAGTCGGTGCACCCTGCCAACAAGTTAAATTTTATTTACTGAATGTTTTCACCTAAATTAAAATGGAAGAATTGTCACTCAACTTGCTAAATCTCATGGGAGATGACCACAAAAGAATCCCAAAGATCAGAAAAACAAGTCAGTTATTAACATAAAAGGAAGTTAGCCCAATTGCAGAGGCAAAAGTATATTACAGCAGGATGATATGCGTGAATAATCAAAACAAGATTCGAAAACTCGGAATGCGGTGCGAGGCGGATAGCCTTGAAGCGGTCAAGGCGATAGCCTCAATTTGGGAAAAAAACTAACAACATTAAAATAAATCATTCACAACAAATCCATATCAACTAATACATAAAAACATCCATAAAAATAAACAAAATGAAACATCACAAAATATGTTCATGAAATAAAATGACCGCTAATCTCTAAATACGCTATCACACGTGTCTGATAGCATGAAATGTGGGTTTGAAGTGCCATCCTCAAAAGAATCATCATCATATATAATTCATATCAAAAATAAATTTATAAAAACAAATTATAACTAATAAATAAAAATTATAGTAAATGTTGATTTTTTAAAAGATAATAATTATTTTATCATTTTCAGCAAAACGTTAGGGCCGAAGTCCGAACTACCCTGTCAACGTGGTTAACAACACTGCAGGTTAGGATTTCAAAATTGAAAATTTTGTTTTCTGTAGCTTTTTAGTTTATAAAGAAACTTAAGTGTCCCGACTTTTAACTCCCTTATATAATTTTCTTTTTAAAAAAAAAATAGTAACTTTAGGGCTTTCGGGTCCACCTCAAACTGCCTCATGTCGTCACGACTCGAGGCATCATGAGGCAGGCCGCCTTAGGCCTTTGGGGCGGACCTGTTGAAAACTCAGCCTGAGGCAACAGCATCAACGCGCCGCAACTGCGAGGCGGCACCTCCGGGCGCGCCTCAGATGAAGTTTTCAAACTATGATTCAAAATCCCAAGTAAAAGAAATCAGCAGACAGGATGACAGATTAGTGAATTGATCCCAGTGATTACAAATTTGGAAAATTTCAAAGTGTTGTCATTGTTGAATGTTAGTGCTAAGAAATAACTTGCTCTTTTCTACATCCAAACTCTTATTTTGCCACAGAAAGTCATGATGATGAATCTAAAAAGGATATATTGAACTAAAGTAGCCCAATGCATTTAATAAATGCAAAGACCAATCAGTTAAATTCATCCAGCAACAAGCCACGATTTACAAAAAAAAGACAATACCTAGAACAACCAATAATATAAAAAATAAAGCATCAAAGACGAGACAGACATATTATATGAATATTACATTAAAGTGTAGTAATTGAAGCATGATAATGTCATAATGCACACACAGATAGCAAGAACCCATATAGAGTAAATAGGATTTGTCGTATGTTAAACATTTTCAACAAGAAGTTGCCAACTGAGTATAAACTTTCTTCAAAGGAAAGTGATAACTTTTATTGGACATGCCATCTCTTCAGAGTTGGCCAATTGGGGAAAAAAGAAAGAGCTGCAAGATTGACATTGATTAAGCAAAATATTACTGTCAAGCCACCGCAATCAACAAGTGCATGACAAAGTGAAATAACATTCTTTAGATTCCAAAACCAACAATTATTTTTGATTTTTTTCAACCTTTGACATAATACAAGAAGCAGAATGTACACATGATGTGGCAGAAGGACTTCACCTTGACAAGACCAGGAGGACCGATTGTAACCAAATCTTCAAGAGATTCCACCTTGTCCAAGGGTAATAAGTGATAAAGCTCATCAACATCACTAAACTCTTCAAAATCCTCCTGCAACAAAGTGTATAGAAATTAACAAGCTTCTATAACTGACCCAAAAGTGAGCACATAAAAATAGTCAGTCATTGAAATAAATGAGACGATAAAAAGATAAATGAGGTGATAGGCAGATCCTCTTGACAATGTTGCAACTAAAACATGAAGCTTAGAGCAAGCAGAATGAATGTGACCAAAGTGATAAAAACCTGATTTCGTTCCACATAATCTTCCAATAAGTCTTTGACATCATTGATATGCTCAGGACTCAATTCATCATTATCCAGTAGCCTCAATACCAATTCTAACTTCATTATGTGAGCCTTGTGTCGAGTAATAGAAGTCTCTAAATGTGTCTGGAGAACAAAAGCAAAAACAATGTCAACAAAACAGTGAACACAAATTACTTCATTCTAAAGAATATGATTTTGCATTTTGTCTAACCAATCTCGGTGGCCTTTGCTTTCCTTTCTTCACAGTTAGCCCTTCAAGCTCTGCTTCAAAATTATCAATCTGGGATTCCAACTCTCCGACCTGCTCAAGGACATAACTTGTCATAAAGCTAACTGCAATAGAGCAATTTATATACTAAGAAGCAATGAGAATTTTTTTTCCACTCTTGCCTAATTGATAGTGCACAGAGTATAGCTGTATAAAAGGATAGTAATAAAAAGAAAAACAAAAATCAGTGGCAACCCAAATGCATGACATAGAATAAGCATAAATAAGACACACGCCAAATGATTGGTACTACTAACTGGAAAAAGCAAATTTTGGAATATGCAACTGCACCAAGTTATAGCCATTCTTTAAGACAGAAGCAAGAGACAAAATTTAAGCAAAAGGACTGGTTCCATACCAAATTGTTCAGCCAATCCCTCGTCTCCGACTTGGCCTTCTCCTTTGGATCCTTCATAAATTACAAAAGGATTTTACACAACAAAAAATTGGTGTAAAAAGTAAAATGATTACAGAAGCATTATAAAACGATTACCGAAACTACAAGGCATAGTGCATATTCTTAAAACATAATTATCAATTTAGCTGCAAGGTGCAGCAATGTACAAGGTATGCAAGATGACAATAAAGGATAATAAGGGGGAAAAAAGCAAAATAATGAGTGAGAATTTTCCACAGAAAACTGTCCAGTAATGCTCACTAAGGCACCACAGCCAGGAGTTACTTCTAACAGAGACAGCTATTAGAAGCCAGCATCACTGCAGTAAAATAAGAAGAACTATATTTAAACCAGAGCTGACCCATGCTCTTGTCAAAGGAATAAACGGGCCATTTATGGCCAGCAGATTTTATGCCTTGTACAGCTTTGACAGCTATTTTCTATAGTTGGAAATCTTTTATTATTTCCTTAGTTATGATATATATTAGCTGTGTATCTTTAAACAGATTTTTATATGGTAGTTTAGCTATGTATAGGGCTGGAAATCAGTCTGTAATCTTTCTATATAATGGGAATTCTCCACTGAGGGAAGACACATCTTTTGCTCAAAAGCATTCTTTAAGTTATCATGGTATCAGACTCAGGTTTCTGAATTCTCACTTGTCTCTTGTCTTCTTGTCCAACTCAGCCCTAGTTCAGTCCCTTATTCTTGGTTATTCTTGATCAAGTTTCTTCGAACTCATGTCTTCAGACAAGTATGATGCTTCCTTGATTCGTTTTAATGGCAAGAACTACTCAGCCTGGGCATTTCACTTCAAGATCTATGTCAAAGGCAAAGATCTATGGGATCATGTTGATGGCAGTAACCCCGCTCCTGACAAAGACAAAAATAAGGATGAGCATGCCAAATGGGAGGTCAAAGATGCTCAAATCATGGCTTGGATCCTAGGATCTGTTGAACCCAACATCATCTTGAACCTTCGACCCTTCCAAACAGCAGCCGCAATGTGGAGTTACTTGAAGAAGCTTTACAGTCAACACAACACTGCTCGTCGGTTCCAGCTTGAACATGAATTAGCCACTCTCCAACAGGACAGTCTCTCTATCTCTGAATTTTATTCTAGCTTCATGAATCTTTGGGCAGAATATACTGATATTGTCTATGCTAATTTACCCCCTGAAGGTCTTAGTTCTGTTCAATCTGTCCATGAAATTACTAAGAAGGATCAATTTCTCATGAAACTCAGATCTGAATTTGAAGGCACCAGATCCAATCTTATGAACAGAGATCCTGTCCCCTCCTTGGATGCATGCCTCAATGATTTGTTCCGTGAGGAGCAGCGTCTTCTTACTCAAACCACTATGGAACAACATAGATCTGCCTCTATTCCAATGGCTTATGCAGCACAAAGCAAGCCAAGAGGTAAAGACATGAGCACTGTTCAGTGTTTTAGTTGCAAAGGATTCGGTCATTTCGCTTCAAATTGTACAAAAAAATTCTGCAATTATTGCAAAAAGGATGGCCATATTATCAAAGAATGCTCTATTCGACCCCCCAGAGATCTGGAACAGCATACACTGCCTCAATTGGTCCTTCTAGTGCTGTGGTTCTGTGGATACACCTCCTCTGACACAAAGTGCTCCTGCCCCTGTTCAATCGGTGACCCCTGAAATGATCCAACAAATGATCATTTCTGCATTCTCTGCTTTAGGACTCTCAGGTAAACCCTTTTCTATATCACCTCCTTGGTATTTTGATTCCGGGGCTTCCCATCATATGACAAACAATGCTAAATTCCTCACCAATGTGAACAAATATTCTGGAAATTTCAAGATTCATACTGCTGATGGAAATCATTTACCTATTACATCCACTGGTGATGTTTCTTCTTCTCTAACCAATGTCTTAGTCTCTCCTGGTCTTACCACTAATCTTGTTTCTATCGGTCAATTGGTTGACAATAATTGTAAAGTGGAATTCTCTAAATCTGGTTGCATTGTGCAGGATCAACAATCCGGGAAGATGATCGCGAGGGGCCCTAAAGTAGGACGCCTTTTCCCTCTGCAATTCCCTTTGTCTCCATGTTTCTCTCTGCCATTAGTCACTTGTAATTTTGCTTATGTTGATTTCCGAGCATGGCATAAACGTCTCGGACACCCAAACTCTAAAGTCCTTTATGATTTATTAAAATCTGGTTTACTTGGGAATAAAAAGTCATTATCTCTTAGTGACGTTCAATTTGATTGCAATTCTTGTAAGCTTGGCAAAAGTAAGACTCTACCATTTCCCACTCACACACAAAATGTAGTCCAACCTTTTGATATGATACATAGTGATGTGTGGGGTATGGCACCAGTTACTTCTCATGCCAATTACAAGTACTTTGTCACCTTCATTGACGACTATAGTCGTTTCACATGGATTTATTTCCTGCATTCTAAAGACGAAATATTTTCTGTTTTCAAGCTTTTCCATGCATTTATTCAGACTCAATTTTCTGCCAATATCAAAATCCTTCGCTCCGACAATGGAGGTGAGTACATGTCTTGTTTGTTTCAAAACTTTCTGAAAACTAATGGCATAATCTCTCAACGGTCTTGTCCTTCAACACCACAACAAAATGGGGTGGCTGAAAGAAAGAATCGTCACCTACTCGACATTGTCCGCACCCTTCTATTAGAGTCATCTGTGCCCTCTCGGTTCTGGTGTGAAGCACTCTCCACTGCTGTCCACCTTATCAACAGATTGCCTTCTCCCTCATTGAACCACAACTCTCCCTACACTCGGTTGTTTGGTCACAATCCAAAATACTCAAATCTCCGTACCTTCGGTTGTGTGTGCTTTGTTCATCTTCCTACGCAAGAACGCACAAAACTCACAGCTCAGTCAGTGCAATGTGCTTTCCTAGGTTATTCTATACACCATAAAGGTTATCTCTGTTATGATCCAATTCTGCGTCGTATTCGAGTTTCTAGAAATGTGATATTTTTGGAAAATCAATATTTTTTTCCAACTCACCAAGATCCTCTTTCTCCTGCATTTTCTACTCTGCCTTTGTTTACTAATCCTTTTGAAGATCAAGCTCCTTCTAAGCCACTCCTAGTGTATCGCAGACGCAACACCATATCAAACCAGACCTCCGCACCTCCCAAGCCCCCTCAAGGTCACTCCCCGGCTGCTGATCCTGTTCTAGCAACTGCACCTGCTCCTCTCAGAAATAATACTCGGGTTCGTAGACCCCCAGATAGGTATGGTTTCACTCCTCCTTTATCCTTTACAGCCACATTGTCTTCTATTCCTATTCCATCATCTTATAAACAGGCAATGGAGCATGATTGTTGGCGGAAAGCTATTGAAACAGAATTTCTTGCACTTGAAGAAAACCAGACCTGGGATGTTGTTCCATGTCCCCCAAACATGAAACCTCTTGGCAGTAAGTTGGTGTTTTCTATTAAGCTTCACTCTGATGGATCTATAGACCGTTACAAAGCTCGATTGGTGGTTCTTGGCAACAAGCAAGAGTATGGCCTAGACTACGATGAAACATTCGCTCCAGTAGCCAAGATGACCACCGTGAGAACCATACTAGCTCTTGCTGCATCTCAATCATGGTCTTTACATCAAATGGATGTCAAGAATGCATTCCTACACGGTGATCTCAAGGAGGAAGTTTACATGAAACTTCCCACTGGTATGACTACTTCCTCTCCTAATGATGTTTGCAAACTAAAACGCTCTTTGTACGGTTTGAAGCAGGCACCGAGAGTATGGTTTGAAAAGTTCCGATCCACTCTCATTGGCTTTTCATTCACTCAAAGTCAGTATGACTCCTCTCTTTTCATACAACGGACATCTAAGGGCATAGTTCTCCTCCTTGTTTATGTGGACGACATCGTGATCACTGGTTCCGACACAGCAGCTCTATCTGAGACTCAACAATTGCTGCATTCTACTTTCCACATGAAAGATCTTGGCCAGCTCACCTACTTCTTAGGGTTAGAAGTGCATCATCATCCACAAGGCATCTTCTTGAATCAGCACAAGTATATTCAGGATCTAGTTCAGTTAGCCGGACTCACAGACACTACTTCAGTAGACACTCCCATGGAAATTAATGTGAAATATCGACGTGATGAAGGGGAACTTCTTGAGAATCCTACTTTCTATCGAAAACTGGTTGGTAGTCTTATCTATCTAACCATCACACGACCAGACATCTCATATGCGGTTCACACCGTCAGCAAATTCATGCAAGCACCTCGGCACCTCCACCTATCCGCAGTCAAACGCATCATTCGATACATCCTTGGCACACCTAGTTATGCCTTATTCTTCCCAACTGGTTCTTCACCCCAACTACAAGCCTACAGTGATGCTGATTGGGCTGGCTGCCCAGACACCAGGAAATCTACTACTGGATGGTGTATGTTTCTTGGTAGTGCTCTTATCTCCTGGAAATGCAAGAAACAAGATTTTGTCTCCAAGTCATCTACTGAAGCAGAGTACCGTGCCATGTCTGTCGCATGCTCTGAGATCATTTGGCTGCGTGGTCTACTCACAGAGCTTGGATTTCCTCAAGTTCAACCAACTCCACTGCGTGCTGACAACACTAGTGCCATTCAAATTGCTGCCAACCCTGTTTACCATGAACGCACGAAACACATAGAGGTAGACTGCCACTCCATCCGTGAGGCCTATGACCGCGGAGTTATCACCCTCCCACATATCTCCACCACTCTACAGATCGCTGACATCTTCACCAAACCCATGACACGTCAGCGCCACATTTTCCTTGTTCGCAAATTGACGCTTGTCGATTTACCAGCATCAATTTGAGGGGGGATGTCAAAGGAATAAACGGGCCATTTATGGCCAGCAGATTTTATGCCTTGTACAGCTTTGACAGCTATTTTCTATAGTTGGAAATCTTTTATTATTTCCTTAGTTATGATATATATTAGCTGTGTATCTTTAAACAGATTTTTATATGGTAGTTTAGCTATGTATAGGGCTGGAAATCAGTCTGTAATCTTTCTATATAATGGGAATTCTCCACTGAGGGAAGACACATCTTTTGCTCAAAAGCATTCTTTAAGTTATCAGCTCTCTTCTCCTAAAGTTTCCGTTGGTGAAGATGCAAAAAACTCATAAACCTTAACACATAAACAACAATCTAGTAACTTTTGGACGAGCTGTACAAAAATCATGAATCTGCCCAATGCCATCTATATAAATTTCTTTAAAAAAGAGGAGATAGAGAGAACAAAGCACGCAACACTTACAGTTTTAGGTTGTTGTCCCAGCCCTTCCTTGGAAAATGCTTTTGTCTTAGTCTCCTTTTCACATATCTTAAATCTTTCCATTTCACGCTCAATAAGCTTGCGAGCATCCACCAGTGCCTGCTCATAAGAGGCACTGACCTAATGTCAACATATACCCAAAAAAAAAAAAAGATTAACAGCTGACCACAACTCCAAGAAAAATAAAAACATAACTTCTTATTAAAACGTTTCGCGTCAGTTTAATCCGAGGTAAATAAGGACCAAAAATAGCTCAGATACTAAATCATCACATGAATTAAAAAATTGAATCATCTGTGGCAGAAATGGAATACCAGACGTGTATAAACATTTTCAACTCTAGTCGATCTTAAAATGAATCGTGCCAGGGTTCAAATTAAATAGGGAAAGAAAGAAAATGCCAACATCATAACACAATTTTCCCCCTTTTGTGCGCGCGCGCATAGTGTTTATAGGAACAATCCAACATAAATACTCAAGTATTACAAGACATAATGGCAGTAAGGATTTTCTCAAAACAAAAGGTACAACAAGCCTAGATTGCACAACTAATTCTCTAGCTCCTTACAGGTGGAAGAAAAGTCTAATTTCATTATCACTTTAGCCTAATTGACCATAAAGGTATTTGCTGGATAATTTTGAAATCCTAAATCTGCCTCATAAAGCTTTACTGCAACAAGGAGTTGTACACAACCCAATGATAAATTAATAAAACTTTAGACAAATATATTTAATATGTGAAACAAAGAAAATCTGTTGATTACACCAAAGTAAGATTTAAGCCACCAACAACTGTGGTGGAATCATAATAATATCTTCAATAGCTTTCTCTTACATTAATATACTAGCTTTTGTGTTTCTTATAAGAAAAAAATAACACTCTCTTACAAAATACTTCCATGACCAATCTCATTGTGGATTTCATTTCCCTCAATGC
This sequence comes from Zanthoxylum bungeanum, assembly GCA_019454045.1. Taxonomy (NCBI): domain Eukaryota; kingdom Viridiplantae; phylum Streptophyta; class Magnoliopsida; order Sapindales; family Rutaceae; genus Zanthoxylum; species Zanthoxylum bungeanum. The sequence continues at coordinate 137,186 of SKCR01022765.1, forward strand.
ATAAATCAAGTAAATCACACAGATGCATGAAGCAAGACTGTAAAAGGTACACATGATATTTTCCTTAGTTTTAAGGAAGGTTTCAAGTTTGAAAAACCACGAAAACATACAAATCTATAACAAAACAATTTTACAGTTTAAATGCTAATGCTATTCAAAGACAAGGATATTAATCTCCGCAGGACATTGAGTAAATCATAAATTGAATTTTTTATTCAAAACTATATATTTTGAAGGCCGCCTAAGGTCAATAATCAAGTGTACCATAAAGTAAATCAGCAGAAAGTGTGCATCTACTTCCCAACAAAAAATGGCATCATAACTAAAGTTCATAAATACTAAACTAATTTAAAAAATGGAGTTAACGCAATTAAGCATGATCAGAATTTAACTCATCCCAAACAGTTAAAAATAATAATTCACAAACAATAGCATGTCTCCTAATCTCAAATTATTCATTAATTTATTAACACAAATGAAAAGGAATGAAAGTATTATGAAAAAGACAGAGACTAACCTTCTTGTCCTTGATCTCACTTGACTGAATCCATGTCTTGATCTGGTCTCGGTACCTCTGCAGCTTCTTGATCTCCTTCTTCAAGTCGGCCTCAAACTTCTCTTTTTGGTTAGCATTGTCTGTATCATATACCTAAAACAAAAAACCAAATCATATGCAGAAACAAATTGAGAGCAAAATAAGTTAAATATACGAAGCAAACAATCACTTACCAATATCCTATAATTGCTGAAGAAATAATATTTAAAGAAAAAGAGAAGAAAAGAAACTAATTCTAAATTTAAACCACAAAACCTAAGTCAAGTGAAAAAAGAAATTCAGCACGAAAATTCAAAATCTAATCTTATAGTTGTCCCAAAAGACAATTAATAGGACAAGACAAAGAAAATTATGGAATCCAAATCAACTAGCCTAAAATGCTCAGGTGTGTCGACAAATCGTTTATGAATGTGCAAGCACTATCTCTTTTGCAATTAGTAAAGAAAAGAGAGAAACTGCAACCATTATACAAGTACATAGTCCTATTATTATTAAGCTTAGTTTGTAGACAAGTGATTAGAGTCAAGTTAATCCTTTTCATTTTTAAGTAAACAGCTAAATACACATTTTATGCATACATATGCTGATATAAATGTGAGTGAGAAAGATATTTTAACTTTTAAGAACAAAAAATAAAAAATTTAACCATCAATTTGACATAGGGCAGGTTTCAGAGTGCTCTCGTAAAAAAACACTTCACAAAAGTTGGAGTGAAATCACTTTTTTTAAAAGTTCTATTTTGAAAGCAACCTATCAAATGTTTCTCCAAAAAGCATCCCGATGCTACTTTCATATCAAATGTGTCTCGGGCCTCTCGGCAACCAACTGATTCTATAAACTTGCACCTTATCACATCTTACAATTCTCCATTTAATTTCATTTTGTAAAATTACCAACCACAAATAATGATTCTTCATATTGCAGACGGATTCTACCAAATTTCCCTAAATCAAAGAATCATACTTAGAGCATAGAGCCTTCAACACTCTAGCCATTAAAGAGCTCATGAATTGCAAGTTCCCTAGCACTCTTTAATCTAGTAGTGCGTGATTAAAAATCCTAGATCCTTGAAGCCAATTCCACCTCTTTTCTTGAATTCACAATTCATTTCCTTTTTCAATCATAACATTTTATGCATCAATAAGCAACGGAATACATACACATTGTTAAAAAAAAAAAAAAAAAAAAACCGCTCGAAAATTGAGTAAGCAAAATGCAAGGACAAGTGATTAAATATTCGATATATTTTACAGCATTTATTCATGCATAGCCATAAATTTATACGTATAATGTGCATATCATAAGCGTACAAATACCTTGTTCCAGATGCTATCGAAGACGTCGACGCCTTCTTGAACTTTCTTCAACACTCGATCGATCTCACCTTGTAGTTTTCGACTGGCGCCCATTTAGATAGAATCGTATAGAACCGAAAATCTGAATTTCGGAAGGGAAGTTTTAGCATCGAAGTAAAAACGGGGGGGTTAGGGTTTTGAGTAATTGAGTCAGTGCTGAGTCCTTCCTAGGGTTCGTTTTCTGATTGATTAATTGATTTTGACTGGGAAAAAACAAAGATGAGAGTTGCGTTTGTCTGTCTGTTTGGATTTTATTATTGGGCTGGGCTTTGAAGTTCCGGATGCCTTCATGGCCCAATATAATTTTAGTAGGAATTTCCTGGAAATTTTTATTTTTTTATTGCTTCTTTTGTTTTTGTATGGGTTCTCCACTAGTTTTTTTGTTTTGTTTTTTTTTTTAATTATTACAAACTACATATATTACAATATGCTATCAACTGGGATTCTCGATAGACCCGGCCACGGTTCCGATTCGGAACCGGAACCGAACCGGGAAGGTTTCGGTTCCAACCGGTTTCGGTTCTGGTTCCAACCGGTTTCGGTTCTGGTTCCGGAACCGAACCGGAATTGGACCGGTTCGGTTGGGGTTCCACCCCAACTCGAACCAGTCCGAACCGATGGAACTGTACGGTTCCACCAGTTCGGATGGTTCCAACCGGAACCGAACGGTTCCGGTTGGAACCGTCGGGTTCCTTACGGCCCCCAACGCTAGTAGCCGTTGGGGGGTGCATGGAGCCGTTTGGCTCCCTGCCAAAAAAAAATTAATTAAAAAAAAATTTTATTATATAAAATAAAAATTACTAATGTACCCCTAATAACGGTAATAAAACAGTTATATTTAGGGGCATTTTTGGTATCAAAAAAATTCTAAAATTCTATAAATAAGATTCATTTTTCATAATTTCATTTCAACTCTCTCATTTTCTATAATTCTCTTATTCTCAATCTTACTTCAATACAATTCTCTTATATTCTTATTCTCAATCTCAATTTATTTACTTGTTAATTTGTTATCATTCGCATCGCAATTATTCAATTTTCTTATTTTTCTTCCTAATTTCTCAAAAAAAAAATGACAAGCTCATCCGAGAACATAATGTCAAATATGCCAACCCAAGAGAGCGGCCCTAGTGTCAGTGCACAATCACGGAAAAGAGAAGTTAAGGCTCGGTCCTCCGATATTTTCAAAATTCATTTTACTTTGGAACGCCTAGAAGATGGTTCACAACGAGCAATTTGCAACTATTGTGAGGTTATCTATAAATTTTCTGGTGGATACGGCAATATGATCAAGCACATGGAGAAACATCATCCGGTTGAATTTGGCATTGATACGACGCATACTCAAATGGTCAGGTACGCATCATCTAGTAGAGGTACGAGTAGTGTAGATTTATTTAAATATTTTGATGCAAAAAAATAGAGAAGAATTTGCGAAATTAACTTGTATGGCACATCTTTCTTTAAGCTTTGGTGAAAAACTTCATTTTACTAATTACGTGCATAATGCTTTAAACCCTGCTGCATGTAGAATGACTCGAAACACAACAAAACGTCATATTTTCAAATTATATAAAGATGGTAAAATTATTTTAAATGAAATATTTAAAGAGATGAAAGGTCGTATTTCTATATGTTCTGATATTTGGAGTGACCATTGGCAAACACACTCATATATGGGTGTGACTTGTCATTGGATTGATGTATCATTTACCATGCAAAAACGACTTATTGCATTTAGAGTTTTTGATGACCAACATACTGCACATAATATTTATAGAATGATGAAGGTAATTTTTGATGAATATGGTTTAGGAGAAAAAAAATTTAACAATTGGATTTGATAATGCATCTGCAAATACTGCATCCATCAATGATTTAAAAGAAATATGTCAACCAAATTTAGGGGGTCGATTTTTTCATATTCGTTGTACATGTCATGTCCTAAACTTATGTGTGCAAGACGGTCTAAAATTATTATTTCCTTTCATTGGTCCAATTAAAATGGCACTTAACTGTATTTGGTCATATTCTCAAGTTAGGAGAGAATGGACAAAGTTTTGTAAAATAAATGGTATTAAACCGATTAAATTTTCTAGAGATGTTCCAACACTTTGGAATTCTACTTATTTTATTTTATGTCAAGCATTTCAATACAAAGATGCATTATGTAGTTTTTTTTCTCAACATGTTCAAAATATCACACTATATCCTAGTCAATGGGATATTTGTGAAATTTTTTTAGATATTTTAAGAGTATTTAATGATGTTACTTTAGTTTTTAGCGGTGATTATTATCCTACAGCACATTTATTTCTTCTTGAGAGTTTGAATATTGTTGGCACTCTGGATGAGCATGTTGATAGTGACGACCCTAATGATCTTGTTTTGTTCGAAGCCATTACTGTTATGAAGGTAAAATGGTTGCATTATTTTAGAGAAATTCCTTTACTTTATTTTATTGCTGTTGTTTTTGATCCTAGATTTAAATTAGAATGTTTGAATGGTGGTTTACAAGCTTACTATGGTTATTTAGGAATATTAGATGGCATTGATATTACGAGCATAATGACGAAATTAAGAAGTGATTTAATTATTTTATTTAATGATTATATTGTAAGATATAACTTAGGAACATTAGGTCAATCTAGTAGTAGCGAACCGGTAATTCAAACAAGACTTAGCGCAGGGGATCGTTGGTTATTGCAACGAAATAAAAAATATAGGGATACGACAACTAATAATCCTGAATTAGATAATTATTTATCTACAAATTTTGAGTTTTCTAATGAAAGTTTATGCAGTAAAAATTTTAAAATCCTTGAATGGTGGAACCGGCATCAAAATATATATCATGTTTTATCTATTATTGCTAAAGAGATCTTGGCAGCACCTATTTCCACCGTTGCGGTTGAACAAGCCTTCAGCTTGGGAGGTAATATATTAGAAGCTAGGCGATCTTCATTACATCCAAGCACTCTAGAAGCAACAGCTTGTGTGGATGATTGGACTCGAGCTGATCTGAGACAACAAGAAGATGCCCCCGATGATTTTGAAGATTTGTTCGATAATGCTTATGCAACAAGTGCAAGCGGAACCGGAGCCGAAGGATCAACTGATAATGATGATTGATAATTGTAAAATATAATTTACAAAGGGGATATGTCTTAAACTTGTAATGGAACTACATGAGCTTTGATTCCTCTCACCCTTGGAGGATACGTAGGCAACTTAAATTTTTAAAAATTTAAGCTCAAGCTCTTCAATGTAATAATTTTTTTTTATTTATAAATTTAATCTCATTTTTTTTAATTAATAATTTTTTTTTATTTAAGCTTTGATTCCTCTCATTTTTTATTTTAATTAATTAAAAAAAAAAAAACAGAACCGAACCGAACCGAACCGGTTCGGTTTTAGATTCCGGTTCCACTTAAGTGTGGAACCGGAACCGAACCGCCGGCCGTGTCTAATTCTAGATACATACAATTATAGCACTGCCCATATAGGAGAACTTCTTCCTCATAAAGAGGAAAATTTGAGTCCCCACTGTTTTTGTGGGGACTCGAACCCATGTCTCTCACCAATGAGGCCACTACCTCATTACCTCATTGGCATCTACTAGTTAATATATATATATATATATATTGATTTTTTTGGGGTCTCGTTTGGTTCTAATTGGATTATAGAGTTTTTGGCGATTAGAAAGCGTATTTTTGACTTGACCTGTAAAAATATGTCAAGTTGGGTATCTTAAGATATAGGATTTTGGTGGTGTAAGGTTCATAATCTCATCTTGAGGTTCTAGGTTCGAATTCAGGGAGTGTGTTTCATGTAAGAGTTTGGGACAGCATAGGGTTTCACTTATTCCGCTTAAGCTCGAAATGGATAGTTTGGTGATGAGGTTTCCAACGATTTAAAAAAAAAATCTACGGTTTTGAGTTTTCTTATTTATTTTGTACAATAAATAAAATAATTACTTTAGAAATGCTATATCTTGACTGATGAAATATATTTAAGGTGTCATGATATATCTCCTATCAAATTTGGTTGAAATATATATTGGTCCAAACAATATTTTTTTTTTCGTGAAAATCACCTAAAAATACATATCATATCTTAAATATAAAAATTGGGTTAAGATTTTAGTCTCCAACAATACTATCTATTATTAACTTAAATTTTCGGTGACCACATTCCTTAAATTTAGGATGAATAAATGATGTCCTACGAAATAACTAATATTATCATAAAAAATCAACTAATTAACATCGTATTATATGTACAATAAAGTATTTTATATTATATATAATAATTTATAATAATATTGTTAGAGTAAATTTTTCTACATGATTCGATATCATTTTTAGATAAATGCAGGGAACCATCTAAGGAGATGCTTTAACATTAGCATTTGTTTTTGTTTTTGTTTTTTTATGAAATCTGAATAGATATAATTGATCCGGAAAGACCTGAATATCTAAAAAAAAATCGCATATTTAATTCTTTTAGTTGTTGCATATCTAAATACTAGTTTTTACCCGTGCATACGGCACGGTGTTACAGTATTTGGCCCGTGCCTACGGCATGGTATTACAGTATTGCTCGTGCCTACGGCACTGTGTTACAGAATTAAATGATTTTATTTTTTAATTAAATGATGTCCTACAGTATTTGGTCGTGCCTATGACACGGTGTTACAGTATTTTCCCGTGCCTACGACACAGTATTACAGAATTAAATGATTTTATTTTAAATTTTTATTTTTAATTTGAAAATTTTTTACCCTTTCCATCAATCAATTCATTCTCTTTCCTCCAATTACCAATGAAATGATATGGGCCGTCAATTAAGCCACATAAAGAGAACCGTTGGATACACTCTATTTCCTCCAACACCATTCTCCTTTATTATATAGATATATATTAAATTATTTATTTTATATGAAATCTGAATAGAAAAGAGCCATAATTGTAACGTGTTTTTTAACGTCTACAAATATGACTTCAAAGTTAAAAATTAATTTTACTTTAATCAACATTTTATTTGACAGCTTTAAACACAACCATCATATCAATCAGAGGATGTTAATCACTTTGGGGATTAAGGTGATGGGAAATTACAAATTTGTAAGACAGGAAGAGTCCTAGGGCCAAGCGCACCTTGATGAAAGTGAGATGCAAATTGTAAGAAAATATATAAATATCTAAACAATTAAAACAAAAAGAAATCATTTAAAATATATAAAAATAATTATAATAATATAAATTAATTTGTTTGTCAAAATTTAAAACCAACCCCAAAACATATCTTAATTTATTGAATAAATATTATACAATTTGATTTCGAGTTGGGTGAGTCAATTCAGGTTGGAATTTTCTCACATTTTTATTAGGCGTGTCTAGGCGCGCCTAAAAGGCGCGAACCTTTGTGCCTAAGCACGCGTCTGATGAAAGTCATCTGACTTGACCCTTCATGAGACGCAATGATCTACCTAAGCATGAGGCTGGCCTAGGCGTGACAACTATGATCTAAACTTATGCTGAAGCAGATTAATAATAGTTTTCAATACCCACATATCATCATCAGCTTGAAGAATCTACAAAAGGAGGTCCAAACTCAATTTTAAAACATCAATCCAAAAGTTTGAATACAATATCATAAATTTGATGAAACTTCGGACTCTCATTCGATGAGAAAAAAATGACATGAGAAAATTTGATCCAAATCCAAAATAGATTAAACATCATTCTTCTATTAAACAACCAACCAGACAAACCACTCAGTGGTCTCCTGGAAGTGACTTGATGATATCAGAATCACCTACAAAGAAGAGAATGGAATGATTAATTCCTGTAGCTGCTGCATCCTACATGAAGCAACGATTAAGTACAAAGCATTGAATCGAGAACACAATGTGAGGATTATACCTGGATCGACAATGCTCAAGCAAGACACACGGAAGTACTTGCCACATGCTGTTCCCAAGTCAACATTGTCTGGAAATTTATCAGAAGAATGAGATAAATCCACAATGAATAATTGTGATTCTGTCAAGTGGGAGATCTAAGATCCACTGAGACAAGCTTTTGACCAAAGTGCGGAGGAGATAAAATACTAGTAAAAAAAGCCACAGCAAGCAGATTATTCATTAGCATGGGTGAAGATACCATTACATCTTTAAGCTTGCCGATGAGTGATGCCAATTCTAGACATTTACAAACTGTGAAACTTGCAAAGCCTATATAGAGGAGATCTAAGATCCACTGAGACAAGCTTTCGACCAAAGTGCAGAGGAGATAAAATACTAGTAAAAAAAGCCACAGCAAGCAGATTATTCATTAGCATGGGTGAAGATACCATTACATCTTTAAGCTTGCCGATGAGTGATGCCAATTCTAGACATTTACAAACTGTGAAACTTGCAAAGCCTATATAGAATTCCATATACATCCAACAATGAATGCCTCACCCTCCACAGAACTAACAAAGAAAATACAATCTGTGGTGAGCGCAAATGGTAAAACAATTCATTTTAAATCCCCACATGGATAATAGTTTCTAAATTTTCATATACATGTCCATCCTCATTTCATAATACCAAAAACAAACAAAATGTTATCGGCATAACAGTGCCCCAAAAAAATTGCATAAATTTCACTAAAATCTATAACAATCTTGAGCTATTACTATATCAATATTTGAATATCAATTTGTCCAAATAAATGCAATGACAATTTAAACTACACATCCAATTCAAGCAACAAGTAAATTCAAGTCGTCAGGAAAACAAAAGACAATACCAAGATCAACAAAAACAAAAGTAAACACAAAAAGCACATACTTCCATTATAGTGATGGACACCAACTTTAGCAAGCATAGCGTAGTATTCAATCTCGGATTTTCTCAAGGGTGGGCAATTATTAGACAAAATAATTAACTTCCCTGTCAATGAAATCAAAAAAAAAAAAAAACCTAAATCAAAAATCGGAACTTGATAACAACACACACAACTTTCAATCTAAGAACACATAAAATAAGAGACAAAAGAACAAACAAACTCACCCTTTGAGCTCCTGAGAGATCGAAGAACAGTTTTATAACCAAGCGTGTATTTCCCGCTCTTCATCACAAGCGCTAGCCTGTTGTTGATACTCTCATGAGTCTTCTTCTACAATAATGAAAAAATAAAAATAAAAATAGAAACCCATGAAAAAGATTAACAACAAATTTGAATTTGAACGCTTTAGCTGAAGTGGGTAAATGAAGGAGAAAGTGAATAAAAGTCTTTACTGTTTTCTTGCTGGTCACCATTTTCGGTTAATTGGTTGCCTGGAAAATCAGAGAGTATGAGAGAAAAAGGTTAGTGGAAATACAGGAATATGAAATTGATTCTAGGGTTTGTTTCAAATTTTAGCTTACAGTGGATCTACCAACTGTCGGTTGAAACCAAACCCCAGAGGCCGAGTTGCTGGCAGATTTATAATTTATACTCCTCTTCTAGGGTTTTCTTTATTGCTGCTTAATGCAACGTGCAAATCACGTGTTTTTTTCCTTTTTTTTTTTTTTTTTTTAATGGATTTCCTTTTAAGTGTAATTTTTTACCCAAAAAATTAGTAAATAAGGATATAAATGAATGGAGTCATTTTTGAACAGTTTGAGTTTGACTCGTATTTGGTTTATTTCGAAATCTATTCTTTTAATAAATGATCTATTCGAATTTGAAAACAATAACTCGATTATCAAATGAGATTGACTGTAAAAACTCGATTCAGTTTATTTTTAATTCTTGAATACTATTTGAAATACGCTCGACTCGGATCATATAGATACAACTTGACTCGATATTATAATATGTGTATGACAAACATTAAAATTTTATAGAAAATTTATTTAAAATTTCAATAAGTAAATAAAAAAGTACAAAATTTGATTTTTTTTTTAAATTCGAGCACTAGCAGAGCTCCACTCGTTAAGTAGTCGAGTTTGAATCGAACTCAATCTCAACATTATCCTAACAAGTCTAGTTCGAACTAGGCATATACAGGGTTAATGTTTCCAAACCTTACGGTTTGCGGTTCAGCCATACGGTTCGATTACGGTTTCAACAAAGGCTGAAATCGTAACTACTGTTGGGTCCGGTTGAAGGTTGAACCGTATTTTTTAATAAAATAAAATAATTTAAAGTGTTATAAAATAATAAAAAAAGAAAAAGAAAGATTTACTAAACCATACATAATTACATTGGTGATTGATGGAAAAAAAAAATAGAAAATGTAAAATGTAAACCATACATAATTATATTGATAATTACTAAATCATGCATAATTACTAAACCATACTAACGGTTGAAATAGTAATCGTTACAGTTACGATTTCAACTGTACCAACCGTCCAAACCGGCAGTCAAATTTTAAACCAACCTTAACCGAACCAGACGAGTTCGTTTCGGTTACGGTTACGATTTTGGTCAATGATTTTGTTACGGTTGGTCAACAGTTCAGTTACGGTTTGAAACCATAACTGTGTGCATGCCTAGTTCGAACAACACATATAAAGGTTGATTCGAGCTCGATCTCATATAAGTGTTTATTAAGCCGAACTCGAATAACCACTGTTCGGATCCATTACACTCCTATTAGTAAATATATTTATGAATAGTAACAAACATTAAAAAATTTACATAATTAATTAAAAAAAACTAATAGATTTATTATTTTGATGGTTTGGTATGTGTGTGTATATTATTGGATTTAATTTTATTAGATTTAGTAAGTTATACTCGAAAATTATCACTAGATGGCAATTGTTCGGGACAGATAAAGGTTAATTCTGGTCACGAAAAATCGTCATGAATTTTTTTATCGATTTTTAAATTGAGAAAAAAATCTCGAAATCCAAATCTTATGGTTCAGGATCCCAAATCATATTCGCGATTCAATATTTTTTAGATAAGAAATTGAGATTCGTAGCCACCATCGACAACTGCACACCATTATCAACCACGACCAACCATGGGTCATTGGAGACTTGCAGTTCCCTGAAGTCAAATTTGATACCATTGGAATCCTTAGGTAGGGGTGGCCACCGGTCCAGTTCGGTTCTGAACCGAAACCGAACTGATTCCACAAGTGTGGAACCAGAATCGAACCGGATAATGTGGAAACGGAACCGGAACCGAACGGTTCGGGTTCGGTACTGGTTTTTTTTTAATAATGATTTTTTTTAATAAAAAAAATTAAACGGTTCCGGTTCGAACCACTGGAACCATTCGGTTCCAGCGGTTCGATTTCGGTTCGGTTAGGGGGCCCTAACCGAACCGAAATATTACGGTTCCGATTATGGAACCGAAACCGGAACCGTGGCCGGGTCTATCCTTAGGCAACCATATAAAGATTACTCTAAATAGTGTATTGGGAATATTTCATTAATGGTTGGAAATATTTCAACATTAATTTTTAACATAAATAATGTAATGTTCTATTAATTTAAGTCAATCTAATTGTAAGTATATATAGTAAAAAATCTAGATATTATTAAATGATATTTAGACTTTAAAATTCTATCATTGGATTTGTTTAAATTAATGACTAGATTTGTGTCAAAATTTTGTAATGAAATATTCCCACCCTTCATTAATTTAAAATTTTGGAACAATAAATTATAAACTTCTTTTTTTCCCCAAACATGATGATGATATATTACTCTGCATTTCGTTCTGTTCAATTTTATTCCATTGAATTACATTTTTTTTTTTAATCGTTAAAAACCTCACCACTAAACCACTCATTTCGAACTTAAGCGGAGCAGGTAAAACCTCTGGTTGTCTCTGGCTCTTACAAGATACGCACTCCATGGATTTGAACTCAAGATCTCAAAGTGAGATCCTAAACCCTATACCACCAAGCTACGTCCCTTGGGACTCCATTGAATTACATTTTATTAAAAAACATCTACTTTCATCAATCTAAATATAATCTTAACCCATTAGTAAACTCTTTCAAATGGGCGCAATCACTTGAAGTGTTATGACATGACTCAAAACCATTCACCAGTCATATGTATTTAATTTTCTTCAACAATTTTAAGGTTTTATAATGTCAAGTTTATTTTTGAATATTTTGAATGTACTATGATTGATATTAAATTTATTATGGATCAAGTCCAAAAATTGAAAGCATTAGTAGCAAAGCTTGAGAACCTAGGAAGTTCTTGATTGGGTACAAGTGGGGGATGTAAAAAACAAAATTGCCTTTAAAGGAGTGAATAAGGCACAAGAATTAATTTTGGTGAATATACATGAGCATGAATTTGCTAGTTAAAAAGGAAACTCAAATTCGTGATAATAAAAAAAATTTCTTGTCAATATTTCTATATTGGAAATGTCTCAATAAAGTGTATTCAAAGCATTAAATACCAAATATATATAATGTTACAAGTTCATTAACCTATTAATTGTATAAAATTTGAAAATTTTGATCCCATGAGAGTAGTAGCTTAAACTGAAATTGCCTAAAAACACTCAAATAATAACAACTATACACAAGAGGAGTGAATTGGGTATGTGATAAAATAATACGGAATTAAATTTATTTTCAATTTCAATCTAATTAATTAGTAGTTTTACCAATCAAGTTTAAAATAAAACTCTCACAATTGATATAAACAATGATTAAAATGCTGAAAGTAATTATTAATGTTAATTTCACCAACAACAAGTTTTAAACGTAAAACTTGCTATAAATAAAAGAGTCTTGGATAGAGAAATTTGACAATGTATAGTGGTTCGGCCTCAATGCCTACGTCCGCTACTCCAAGTCGCTTTTGAAGCTTTCCACTATGTAAATTGACTCCACACTTTTCACCAAGAGTTTTCCACTGCTCACTCCCAAATCGTTACAATAGAGGTATTTGATCCAAAACTCTTATTAACCTTCACTAGGGTTTTCTTCCAAGGCTCCCCAACCTTTACAACAATAGATTTTATTACAAGACTTCTCTTAAATCTTTTACACAATTTCACTATTTTGAGTATTCATACTCACACAAGGGATCTCCACAACCTCAATTGTTTGATATAAAAAGTTTTACAACACAATTTGAGTACTCACAAAAGATAAAGAAGATTTAAGTGTGAGTTTTTACCCAAGTAAATTCAAGTTCACTAAATGATGAATAAGATGTAATGTATGACATTTTTAAGATGAAGAGAGTGAATGATCAAGAAGGTTTTGTTTATCTATTTATTTTTACGTTGAATAAAATATTGGAAGGTGTTATAACTTATCAAAAAACTAAGCAAAAATGAATTTTGGTATCAATTATAGTGAAAAGCAAAACAAACTATGTTTCAGTGCAGAGATCGGTGTGCCCGTGTCAGGGATCGGTATGCCAGTCTGCAAATTCAAACGGCTATAAAACTATAACTGTTGATCAATAAAAGTACGAGACCTACCAGATTACTGACCGATATGTAGACCGGTATGAGTCATGCCGGTTCCAGTAACGATGCAAACTCCAATCTAACAAGTATATGAGATCGGTATGGAGTAGTCAAGTTCCAGAGAGTATACAATCAGGTTTGATAGACATGTATGCCGATATTAGGGACCAGTATGTCGATTCCAATACATAAAACATATGTTTTGAAGATTGAAAATATTATATACTTGACACTAATATATCTATGTGAATGTGTATGAGTCTTATGAGCTTCAAATAATTGAATTAACAACTCATTAAAGCCTTAAGCTATGGGTGTGCATTAATCGGTTTAAACCGATTAACCGAACCGTTCCGACCATTTTTTTATTACGGTTCGGTTTTAATTTGGTTAAATCGGTTATTGCGGTTAAAATTTTAATTTTTTCGGTTATTCGGTTCGGTTACGGTTTTGAGATTCGTATAACCGAACCGACCAATTAACCAAAATTAAACCAATATATATATATATATATATATATATATATATATATATATATATATATATATATATTAGCGCGTGCAAATCCTTTAATTTTTTAGAGTTAAGATAGTCTGCATGTAAACTCTCAATTGGTTGTAGTTAATTGATTTTATAATACTACTCGAAAATAAAATTGATAAAATTCAAATGACAAGCTGCATTAACAGTTTGGTTTGACTCTTTTTAATTTCTCTCAAGAATTTAAAGGTAAAAATACATAAAATTTCAAATGTGTAGATTTTACATCGTGGTGGATTCGTGACCCTTAAAATTTCTAACATAACAGATTTTGAAGGAAATCTGAGGCCGTGACAATCATCGAGGGTTTAAAAAATATTTCTCTCGCATGTAATTAAATATAGATATATTTAATAAAATGTTAGTTAGAATCGGTATTTTTAGAATCAGATATGTGATTGAATTAGTGATCCAAAAAATTTAATGCGCCAGTGGTTCGACTGGTTGAAATATTCCGAAAAAATCGTTAGAACCGACATACATCATATATAATTTACTATTTTAAAAATTATAAAAAATATTAAATTTTAATTTATTGGATTGGTTAATAACCTAATTAACCATAACCGACCGCAATATAATGGTTAATTGGTTAATGGTTATGTGTCATAGATTGGTTAAATCGGTCACACTTTTATTTAACCGAAAATTTCGGTTACGGTTAAAAAATCAAGGATTAACCGACCGAACCGACCGATGCACACCCCTAGGCTTAAGCTATAAGACTTCACAAATGATATATTCGTCGAGCTCCATCTTCACATCCATTTTGCTTCAACATCTTTTTATAATGCTTTATGAATGTGCATCGAAGTCGCTTGTGTTGCATCATCAAAATCAATCATCGAGAATATGTCGCTTACATAAACTAGGGATGTGCATGCGTTGGGTTGGGACTCAACCCACCCAACTCGCAAATAGTGCAGGTTGAGAAAAATCTAACCCAATCCGACCCGCAAATAGGGTACAACCTAACCCGACCCAACCTGCATATTTGCAGGTCGGGTCGGGTTGGGTTATGCGGGTTGAGTTTTTGACCCAATTTTAAGTTAAATATTAAAAATAATTCATAAATAGATTTACTTAAATGTTAAAAAGACAGCAGCATAACAAATTAATAAGGTAGAATTAATGTTAAAACATCAAACATAATCAATTTCACTAAGTTTATAATCTAAATACATAATTAAATTACAAATACATAATTAATAAATAGTCAATGACATTAAGTACAATGTTAAAACATCAGTAGCTTGACCAAGAACATAAGGTTTTGTTTTGTTTATTTTAGAGTGATATTGTTAGGGTTAAATATGTTAAAAGAAATAAAAGAAAATATTTAATAAATATATGATGATTTGCGTTGAGTCGGGTACAAAGAATTTCAAGCTGACTCAACCCGCAACCTGTGCGAGTTGAGAATTTTCAACCCTAATGGGTTGAGTTAATTTTCCAACTCAACCCAACAACGCCAAACCCGCACGAGTTGCGGCTTAATTCATGGGTTGCGTTGGGTTTGCACACCCATAATTTAAACTTGTGTAATTTTAAAGTCTTATAGATATACATATTGATGCAATGAAATTATTGTATTGTACTTGAATTAATCAAGCCAAAATACCTGTAATTCATGAATTCCTAAGGAGATATGATAAATACATAATGCTTGGGATATATCTATGTCACCAAGCAATAGCCCTACTACTTTTGCTGCTGCAATTTTATTATTCCATTCCGATGGAATCAGTTGTTCTCCGGCCACCCTCCTGGCCCGAACAAAAGAGCAATCGGCTTTCATTCCGATTATCCTCATCCCCAGAGCCAGATGTAACACTGAGATATATGCACTCGTTTTCGCCCTCTCAGTTCCAGCTGAAACCATTCAAGTCAAATTGTTTGCACCCTGAAGCAATATCATTTTCTTGATCATGGATATTCAGGTCCAACTTTGTGGAAAAATATGGCAACCTATACTCTTGTAGAAGTTTTTCATTCTCTAGTTTAGCTGTTTCAGGTTTCTTGTTGGTTTGCTCCAGGAAAGCCTCAGAAAAGCTCCTACTGCCATTGCTCTTTTCTCCCTGGAACCCGACGCCAATTGATAATTCTCCAGGGCCTCTATCATTGCCTATTGAGGAAAGAAATTTACTCTGGTTTAGATCTTCGCGCCACTTGAGTTCTGTTTGATGCAGCATAGGTTGTTCCACAATCTCTTTGGGATCTAATGCTGAAGTGCTATGATAAGGCCTTAATCCGATCCCACCATTGTGTATTTCTTGATCCTTTTGAGATCCTTCACAGGATGTTAAGCAGCTGTCCATTGAGCAATCGGTGGGTTGGTTTGCTTGTGGTTGCTGAGGGCAGAAACCCTGAAGTTCTTTAATGTCCGAAAACTTAGAGTTTAGGCATTGAGTTGATACTTTGGAAACAAGTTCAGAAAGTTGGACCTTGGCAGCTTCCAGGCCTGCTGTGCCCAAGTTCTGTGTTCCAAGAGTTTCCTGAGCTTTCTCCAATACTGCCTGGAGATATTTTCCTTGAGCCTCCATGCGAAGCTGCAAATGTCGTTGTACCTGGTGGTTTAATCCAGAACACAAGTAATCAAAATGCAGCTAAAGCCATACTATCAGTAGTAGATTTGAACAAGTAGTTCCATTTTCAACTACTGTACCTCAAGCTGCTCATGTAATCTTCTCTGTACTTCGATTTGCATCTGTATTGTTTCGCTTATGTGTAAGCTCCTGGATTTCAAAATTCTCATCATTAGCATAATAATTCAATAATTAGATGACAAAATGTAAAATAATGAAAAACTAGTTATTCTCTTACTTGTTTGGTTGGGGTCCAATGCTTAAATTGTTCATATGAGTTGTGTTTGCTTCAGGTTCAGGCATCCTTTCTCCAGCCGCAGCACCCGGACCTACACCATACGACCTAAATTTCATTCCTCCGATCCCAATATGTGCTTTACAAGCTAAATATGCATTACAATTCTGTTCTTTCTGGTAATTTGCGGATTTTTGATATATTGTCCTCTTACCAATTTTGTTGTTGCCATTATTTGCTTGTACATGAAGATTCTTACTGAGCCTGTACTTCTGCTAGCCAAAAGGTACAACAACAATCAGCATATATTCGTTACAAAATAAACAGAACTGACTGAACCCGTAACCCCAAAAGTCCGTAAACATAATGAAGGTATCCGTATTTATGAACTGAAAAGAAAATTTATATCTAGGTAGTTTACCTGAAGATGACTCTTTAAGTGGTACAAGGTAAGTCCTGGAATCCCCATAAGTTTCATAACTGTTTTTGGAGTAGCCTCTGTGACATTAAAAGAAACTTTAACTGAATTCATTTATACATTTTCTGTGATAAAATATTCTCGAATGTTTGTATATACTCACTGTCTGCTCCTCCAAGCTGATTGACAGCTTCTATGAACCGCTCATGAAGATCAGGTGTCCATTTTAGTCTTGGCTTTGCATCGGTTGAGAGGACAAGGCCAGAATCTCCAGGGCCATTCCCACCTTGCAGGAACATATGTCCTTCAGTAGGGATAGGCATTCTTGAAGAAGAATGGATACTCTTTCCTGGATGCTGGTGATGATGGTACATCTTCTGTCTTTTAAATAATAAAATCATGTAAGTTTACTTGTCCTGGAAGGCACTACATAAAGCCAAACGATTGTGGTCAAGATCAGTTATATTTTTACCTGAAAAGAGTTACGATTTCTCTTGATCCAATCTGCAACCCCCTGAAATGTGTAACTTCACTATGCGATATTCTTCAAGTTGTACAATGACAAGCTTTGAGTATATTGAGAGAAATTTCAGCACTTGCTGTTACTCATCTCGTATCTCACTAGGCCAACTCTCGCAAGCCAAAGGGTATGCCGAAGCCTGGTTTATAAAGGAAATATGGGGGGAAGGGGGTGCTAGGAAAGCATAGAATCTTGAACAAAAATGACACAACACTCTATCCAATCCAATCAAATTACAATATATTCACAGCTACTTGAAAATAGATATTGTCCTTCCTACTTTGTTTATAGTGGGACCCTGAGCTCATAAACTCAACTTTCCATTCTCAGACAGAACTAAGCCAATTGAATACTTGTGCACTACTACTTTTCAGAAACACCTCAGGACTTGCATTAGGTACCAGAATTAATCCCACCAGAGTACTTTTTGTTGTGTGCATTCGTATTCGTTTTTCTTGCAAAGTTAAGAATCTTATTCCCAGGATTTTATAGAGGAATTTTTCTGACTTGGATTAGGGGAATCCACTATCTATCTTGTCTTGAGGCCTTCAAAGCTCACCCAGCACCTTTCCCCCTCTCACCTTCAAGGAAGATTCTTATAACTGATATATCTGTGTCCCTCTCTTTGTTATTGGAGTCACTTTTCAGTTGTCAATTACATAGTGAAACTAATGATATCGTAAATAATGTTTGTAAATGAATGTTATCTCTATGTTAAAGATTGCAGATAGCGACGCGAACACAAATTTTTAACTGGTTATATTTGGAGAATGTTTAAGGAAGATTCTGTTGACTGTAGCTCCTGGGGAACTTAGGAATTAGATACATACAAACAAGAACAAAAAAATAAAAAATAATTAATGGTGGCAAAAGATGCTTTTTCTTGGAGATTGTTTGGAGGCAAGGAATGGCATATTGGAATACATTCTGTTTTGTCTCCTATTGAAGTTTGGTACTTATTCAGGTCACACAGTATAAAAATATAAGGGAAGAGGGACCCAAATCTTTTTCATTCTTCAATTGGCATAAGACAGCCGGCCCCCTCTCCGGCGAATCCTAAGAAGCTGGGACCTCATAAAAAAAAGAAATGAAAATTAAAGAAAAAAGAATGAGAGGATATTGATATTGTACTTGCTTCAATACTTTCATTTGATGAAAGACATTACAAAGTCCTGGGAAGATGACCACCACTTGCCCTTGACCCATGCCTTTATTGCCTTTTCAGATTCTCTTTGTATCTGTATTAACTACTCTTACTGCTGTATTTCATTAACTTGTTTAACAAGGCTTCTATTTCTAGAGACTTAGGAGCATATATCTCAATGTCACCATTAGCCAATATTGAGCTCATGCATATTATATATACTCATGCAGATTCTCCTGAATGATAATGAACCCAGAAACTCTTTAGACGAGCCGCGGATGGCAGTAGCCTAATTTTCCAGTAGTTTGATTGTTAATCAGGAATCAGGATTTGAATTCCCATAAGCTATCTATGTGTCAACAGCAAGTTCATTATGGTGATAATCAGGAATGATGCTATGCCTATTTAAATAACAAAGAATGATATCTATCAGATCAATTTCAGCTAGCTAGCTATGTAAATGCAGAATAAATTCCCATATGAAGTTATGGAGATCAAATCTTCCGAATTCATTAAACCTACGCGACAGAGAAAATAAAATTTATTGACTAATGAGGACATATCTAATATGCTGATACCCATTAAACTGAGTGCTTTGAACAAGTTTTGATCATTTCTAAATCTGTAAAAAATGAAAATTCCTATTCCTTGACCAATATCTTCATTTTAGTGTCACATCTAGCCTTTCCAAAAATACCAATTGATTTTTCTTAGCAAGGATTTCCTTTTTTATTATTATCCAGTTTCTAGAGAATCTATCAAAGCCTTTGGGGTAAAGCAGTAAAGCCAAAAAAAAAAAAAAAAAAAAATTCCTGTATAGTTTGCTGGCATGTGGATAGGAGGAATAAAATTTCAAAAGAGGCACCATTTGAGTAGCTTTCAAGTTACAAACCAGCATAACAATGGCGCCACTGGAGAATTGTTGATGGATTATAACATGTCATAAAATCACCATATCATGGATATATATATATATTTGAAATCGTTGGAAACCCCACCGCCAAACCACCTCTTGTGGACTTAAGCGGAGCAAGTAAAACTTCCCCGCCTGCCTCAGACTATTACAAGAAACACACTCCCTGAATTCGAACCAGAACCTCAAGGTGAGATCCTGAAACATAAACCACTAAGTCACGCCCCTTAGGGACATCATATATATATATATATGATGATGATGATGATGAATGTGAGAGGCTAGCTTGACAGTCTAAACAAAAATCTGCATTAAAGATGTCGAAAATCGCCAGCTTTCTGATACATACATACCTTGGAGAGAGTTAATTAACAAATTATATGATGTTTTAAAAGTGATTATGTTCAACCACAAATAGAATCAAACATGGAGCTCAAGCCTTTCATTTCATGTCTACATAAACTTATAATATAAATGATCAATTCCAATAATGGTTTCATGGCCCCTTTTTTTTTTTTTTTTTTTTTTTAGTACAAGGGAATATTTTTAATTTTATTTTTGTCTCACTGCTATTACCTTCCTCCTCTCACAATGGATCTTGTTCTCTCTCACTTTAAGACATGGTTTTAAAAATTGAACAGGACCGCCGGCTGAATCGGTCGAATCAGAAACAGGTCGTGAGTCCGTCTAGTTGAATCCTCAAAATCGGAATGTTAAAAAATCGATCAAAATCAGTGAACTGGATCGGCCAGTTCCTAATTTTTTTAAAAACTAAAATTAAAAATATTTTTTTAATATTTTTAATTAATTAAAATTATTAATGACGTTATTCGATTTTTCTGGTTCAACCAGTCAAATTAATGGCCATTTGAACCTTTTAAATCATCAATTCGATCAACGATCCGGATTTTAAAACACTACTTTGAGATAGATAAGCTATAAATTTTTGTGTTCTTCCTTGTACTTACATTTCCTTCCATGGATTCCTTCCCATATAAGAGAATCGAATTAAAGACTAGTCAATCATAAACATGTACACGTGTAAGATGTTGATTCGTGGAGAATTTTTGACCACATATGATACCAATTGTTAGAACAATAATAATAAGTGAGAAATGACCACGGAATGTCATTCCTTGTAACACAAAGTTTAAAGTGAGAGAAGGAATTGAAATTGAAGCAACCAAAAAAAAAAAAAAAAAAAAAAAGCTATAAAGGTGCAATTCCATGGAATTGGAATATGAGAATCTTAACTCAATGTAAAGCAAATGAGTCATATTCACAACTCAAAAGAATTTTATTTTTGCCTTATTCCTTTCTACCCAAAACCACAAAAAATGGGTTCTCCATATCTTTTTCTTTTTTTAGTTACGAGCAATGATATGAAGACTAAATCATGATTAAAAGAGAATAAAATTACTATCAAAACGATATAATTTTGACATTTATTATCAATATTATTAGTATTTAATTTATCATCGATAATTTTATTCCTGTTTAGTTTTAATTTAGTCTCCTCATTATTTTCATTTAGCTAGTATAGTTAGATGCCTTTGAGATTCATGATTATAGTTGTGTGCTCATAAATTGAGCCACTTTTTGACAATATTGCCATGTTTAGAGATTGCTTAGGTTTTTGTGAAATTTATATTTGCTGTTGGATATTGTCTCCTAATTATAATCTAAGCATAGGCCAACAACATGAACAAGAGATGTTTGAACAAATAATAGTCTACATATCTTTTTTTAATTTTGGGGATTACTTAAAATGTTAAATGTTATTGTAATTCTTTATTGTTATTTTTCCCCTCTAGGTTTGAGTCAAAGACAGAACTATATATCAATAAGACTGGGACGATATTGTGATAGTCCTAAACGGATGACTGAAGTAAAAGTTTAAGATTTCAGATCTAAAAAAATTTCAATTTTTAAATATATTTAATATGATTTTTATATATTTTTTTATCTTTTATCGATAAGATCACTTTAAGAACTCGCATTTATGACCGTCAAAACTTATGACAACTTAGGATCAATCCTTAAAAAAAATGAAGTCACTTGTAGGTAAAACTTTCCAAATCAACTTGCAAATTTAATAAATTTGAAGAAAATTGTTATTAAAAATATTCATCTTAAAAAAAGGAAAAATAATTTTTATCTTTCTTAAAACCAAAAAAGTTATTCAATTTGCTGTAATCAATACTTTGTTCTAGCTCCATCTTGGTGCAAATTTTGCATTATCTCAGCACATTCATTATGTATCATTCCTGCAGAATTTTTTGCTTTCAATACCATCCATTTGTTCATATATACTTGTATTACAATTAAGCAATGTCAGTCAAATTATTACTCGAAGTCAATTGACCGTGAACGTAGTTACAGTTATCGTATATCAAAATATAATATAATTATATTGAACGCTATGTGAGTATGATCACGTACCTTTATTTTCAAAAGATAAATTCATTTCAACACAAAACAATATTCGAGAAAATTTTAATCACGTGAAAAATGACATACCGCGTCATCTATACATAACTATTCAAGATAAATCGAGACTATGCATTGTGATTATATGAAAATCATTTTCATAGATTCCGAGTCCATGATCATGATCACTTTTTGGTTACAAACACATCAAAGGACAATGACTCTCCCTACACACAAACCATTCATTTCATGTTTTAAATTCCATAAATGTGGGTGCATTATATTTGATATTAAATAATAATATTCCTACTTTTTTATAAATGGCCACATTCTCCTTGTAGCAAAGAGTCAAGCTTGTCAATTTCATGCATATATTCTAAGCCATTTTCATTTGTTGGCAACCCAACTTGTTCTCTCAAAATTACTAAGCTCACAAAAACTAGGCAGGCCATTGTAAAAGCAAACCTTTTTTTTAATTTTTTTTTTTTTGGCTTCCAATTTCTAGTTGCCCCAGCTCCTCCACCCATTCCTTTCACTTCAAAAGTTATTAAGCACCAAAAAAGTTCTTATTCCATTTATGTAATTAGGGCGGCTATGGGAATAATCCATATAAATCGTTGATTGTTTTGTTCTGAAATTAGAGTCTTCAAATCTAAGATCGATTGAGTTTTTATGGATTCAATTGTAACCCTCTCCTTGAAATATTAATAGGGGCAAGTATAATTAAGTATTGTTGAGAGTATAAATCTCCATGTCAAATAGAGTTTTAGCTTTTAATTGGCGTGGTGTGCCATGGTGGTGTAAGGATTCATGATCTCATCTTGAGGTTCTGGGTTTGACTTCAAGGAGTGCGTTTATTGTAAGGGTCTGGGACAGCCGGAGGTTTTACTTGTTCCGCTTAAGCCTGAAAAATGGTGATTTGGCGGTGAGGTTTCCAACGATTTTTTTAAAAAAAAATTAAAATTATGTCGGTAGATATTTATATTATAAATATATGAATTCAAACTCCTAATACATCCCTGGGTTTATGATATACTGATAATTTGAGCAACTGAATATTCCATGTATTGGGCCCTATCTCGATGCCCTTCTTGTGAATGGATCAGGCTGGGCCTAACTTGAGTCCAAACAACTGCTATTTCTCAAATGGGCCTATCACAAATACAATTATTATTATTATTATATTATTTCAGAAAAATATATAAAACTCTTTAGTGTTTTAACTTTTGGTGCAATTTTTATTCCAAATACTATTTTCATCTCCAACCCCTATCTGAGGAGAGGTATCTACAAATAGCCCTGTTTAAATATGTTTTTTTTTTTTTTTTTTTTTTTTTTGCTTTTGCAGTAAACAACAGAGGCTACTAGTGGCGTACAAATTTTCGAGTCAACCCGCGATCCGACTCATGAGGGTAAGGATGGCAACGGGCCAAACTTTGATAAGCCCGGCACGAGCCCGGAAATTTGAAATTAGGCCTGGGCCCGGGCTGTCACTGGGCCGGGCCGGCCCAGAATTTTTTCACTCCGGGCGGGGCAAGGCCCATGCCCGGGTTTTTTTCCACCCTTACACAAGGGTTTAGAAATTTTTTTTTTTGTTTGATTAACCCGAACCGACCCGATATTTACGGGTTGAGATCACGGGTTTGATATTAAAACCCGACCTGACCCTATTAGATTTTTTATTATTTTTCTATCAATTTTATTATTTTTCTATTATTTTTTAAAATTTTATTATTATTTCATTTGTTTATTACTTTTTTTTTTACCTTAAAACTTTATATATATGATAATTTTCGGAACATAAAATAATTAGTATTTATATTTCAAAATAATTAAATCATTAAAATTTTTTTTTGCCTATTCGACGATTCGACCGGATCGGATTTCACACTCAAATTTCAAGTTCGAATTTCCCGATCAGTGTGACCCAACCCCATGAATCTCACAAAATTCAAAACAACCCGACCCCGATTGGACCCGGAAGAGGCTGCAATGCGAATTAGACCGGGCCGGCGGTTCGGTTCGTTTTTTTTTTTTTTTTTTTTTGAAAATAAAAGTTAAATTACAAATAATTACATTAATTAATTTTTTTGAAAATAAAAGTTAAATTACAAATAATTACATTAATTATTTTTTTTAAAATAATTACAAATAAAATTACATAATTACAAATAAAATTATGTAAATTACAAATTACGTTAAATTACATTACATAATTACACTAAATTACAAATAAAATTCTTATCTAAAAAATAAAAAAAACATATTATTGTATAAATTCAAACCGGTTCCAACCGGTTTGGCTAGGGGAGGAACCCTAACCGAACCGGTTAGGTTCCGGACCGGAACCTTGGCCGTGTCTATGCGAATGATACAGTACAATCTCAGCCTCACGATAATCCGCTACTCTCCAGCGCACCGAATCCAAATACAAAATCAGCTAAATCGAGAAACGAACAAAGAAGGTTCTCACTCGCGCTTCAGAAGAGGTCTATCTATGGAGGGTTCTAGCAAACAACAAAGCGCAGTAACAAACAAAAAGAAAACAAAAACAATGGCAGCAGATTCAACTCCTGATCAAAAAACACTTCGATGTCATCATTGTGCAGGCCCGCTTTCAATGAAAACGGTATCTGTTATTATTAATTATACTTGTTTTAATAATTGTATTTTTTTTTTTTTTTTTGGGAAGGTTTTGGGCTGATTTGGAATTTGATTGCAGGAGACAAGTGACTGGACAGTGGCTCCTTTCATAAGGGATAGTTTTTCCATGGTAATTTTTCCTTTTTATTTACTTTGAAATCCATAGGATGATATTAAAAATAACTGAAGATATCAAAGTAAATGATGGTCAGGCAGTCAGCCACACCATAGGCTCTGAGGAGGATTCAATAGGGTAAGGCTACGTGGGAAGCCTCGTGTGGACGATTTCATATTTGAAATATGTGGAATTTTATTATTGTAAGGAGTTGATTTTAGGGATTTGTTGCACTTGGAATCTGGAGAGATATATTGTTTTTGTTGGATTTTGAGCTTTAGGGAAATAGTTTTCTAATTAAACTCTGTATGAATTGTAACTCAATCCAAGAGCCATGAAAAGCTGTTGAATTCCCATCTGTTGGAGGAAGGACTGACTACTGGTAGTGGTCGGCAGCTCTTATCTTATTAGTAGCGGTCAGAGGGAAGAAGCCTAGCTCTGGCTTTCAAGTGTGAACTAGGATTAGCTAGCGATAAGAAGAAAAACCTTCCTTTAGCAAGTAGTATAGTGAGTCCTTCCATCTATATAGTTAGATATAAGCCTGGTGGATTTGGTAATGAACTATCTGAGCCAATATTCGTACAATTAACATCGCCTTTACTCCAAATTTAGCCAACTAGCTAACTTGAACCACCTTAGGGAGGGAAAGAAAAGAGAAGGGTATGAAAGAGAAGCTTTGAGGAATTTTTTCATTAACTCTAATTGGGGTTGCTCGTGCTAAGAAAATATATAATGCTACATTTGGTGCCTGAAATCAGAGTTTTAGAATTCCAGTTAGTATAATTGGAGACTCTGATTTTAAATTTTTTTGTAGAAGAAGAGGACGTTTGCTTCTGCCTGATTCTAATTAAATGGCCAAATTTCCTAATGCCGAATGCAGCCAAAACATTTTTTATTTCATTTTTCTGTCATGGGATATTTGTTTTTTGTGGTGTTGCATCTTATTTCCTTTTTAATTTTTATTGCTGTGAATAATTTAGATTGGCACAGCTGTTGGTGGTACAACAAGTGCATTCTATGGATTCAACCATGGTAAAGTGTTTTCTTCGCCTATCACATTTTCCTTTTGTCGCTTAAAGTTTCATATTTTGATTTGTTTCTTTGTTTGTATTTCCAATAAATAAATATATTAAAATCCGAAATTATTAGAAAACCTTTAGAAAAATAAATGACAAGGAAGAAAAAGAAAAGGAAACATGGTTGTGACAAGCTGGAAAAGTGTTCTTTTGAAATCATACTAAGTGATTAAATAACTCCAACACTTCGGCTAACTTCTTGTCAACCTTCTTACTAATGCAAAGGGAAAGATAAGAAAAGGGAGGCAGAGTAAAGGGAAGGAAAATAAAAAAACGTGAAGGATTTATCTTTCCTATCATCATTTTGGTTCAATAGAACATAGAAGGAGAAGGAAAAAAAACTATTTTTTTATGTTAGATAAAAGTTGAAATATACATTGGTTCTCTCCTTTTAATTATTTTTCCCATCATTCTTTTGCTTCTAATATTATCTATCATCCTTCACATTTTCATCCTATTTCTCTCCTAACTATTGAATCGTACAACCTTAAGCTCATTTTCCTATAAGGGCTGACAGGGGAGGTCTTGCTTTCTAAGTTTCAGAAAATTTTCAGGCCTATCTTCAACATTATAATTTCTACAGTGGGGTATAAACCATGATGCTTATTCTGTTTGTACTTTGTATTTAATAATTAATAATCACTTACAGAATGCTTTTAGTATTCACACAGTAATATCTTTGAATTCTTGGCTGTTGAGCTTTGTACTTTGTCCAATGACACTTACTGTTGAGCTTTGTACTTTGTCCAATGAACTAATTGTTATATTTTCTCATTTCAGTTTGTTGGTGTGTAATATTTTTCTGTTTTATTTATTTATTTTTTACACTACTATTTAATAAATTTCCTAGAATTATCAAAATAAAAGAAATGGAAAAATTAAATAATTAAAATAGTTTTCTAGGCTTTGCAATGTTTTCTCTGATTGAGTATTTATGAATTTTCATTAGATAATTGGAAATCATACAATCTGTGTTCATTGATGCAGTGATGCCAATTGTTCGAAGATGGGTAAAAGGACCCATGTGGCTGCATTTCCTAGTCGGTGTAAGTGACTTGGTGCATTATTGTGTTTGATTATCCTTATATTTCACCCCTTCTTATGTTTGTTTAGTCCTCTCGCTCTCTCTATCTATTCCCCTTCAATCAAGAAACATGAAATGGTTGTTGTTTATGATTAACCAAATATTTATGAAGATAATAGATAAGCAGTCCACCTCAAAAAAGCAATTGTAATAAGTGCATCTTAGAAAACCAAACTTAAGACAAATAACATCCCAATCTGTGACTGAAAAAAAAAAAGTATTTGTAAAGTGTTTGAAACTGATGCCCCCAAAGATCTAAGAAGCAAACTTCACCCTAGAAGATATTGACCTCTCATTACTATCATTTTTCAAAATTCCTCTTATGCTAAGTAACCCAAAAGAATAGTGGTTTTCCGCTGATAATGAAACACAAGAATCCTGAACAGCCTTCTAGCTTCCTTTAAGAACTTAAACCTAAATCTTAAAGCAATAAACTAACTCGATGCTTCTACAGACAGATTAGGAGTCATGCATGCTTTAGGCCAACGTCTTTATGCAATTTTAGGAGTGTAGTCCTTCCACGAACCGAAGACCAAGAAAAGAATCAAATCTTACAAGGAACTTTAGCCTTCCCGACATTAAAGCTGGTTGGGATTGAGAAAAGGAGGAATCGGGAATTACCCACTTAAAGAAACATTTGCATGCAAAACAACATGAAGAGTCAAGACTCCAAACTGTACAGTGGGTTTATCTATCTTATAATAATTGTATGTTATACCTTGTCACAAAT
Source organism: Zanthoxylum bungeanum (assembly GCA_019454045.1). Taxonomy (NCBI): domain Eukaryota; kingdom Viridiplantae; phylum Streptophyta; class Magnoliopsida; order Sapindales; family Rutaceae; genus Zanthoxylum; species Zanthoxylum bungeanum. The sequence goes on from SKCR01022765.1 coordinate 164,971, forward strand.
TTTACGTTACACATTTCAACTTATTCATTACATTCTCAAATTTTGCGTTACACTTCTCAAGTTAAGGCATTACACTTATCAAGTCAAGGCTTAGGTTTGTAAATGTAACGAAACTTTGTGACCAATAATGAAAAATTTATGCGGTTGTAACATGCAATTGTTGTAAGGTAGTTTCTCCCATATCCTTATTCAAACTATTTAAAGAAATATTCTCAATCTAGGAAAGAAAAGAAGACTGCACGCCAATTCTTTTGGAGTTTTATTTCGAGTTCTCGTAGTTCGTCCTTTTGTTGGATGTTTATAATAATATTTCAGATCTTTATAAAGCTGTCCGTCTCTTTTGCCCAAGAGTGTTGTATTAACGGTGTTGCAACCATCTATATCACCAGGTTTCGTAGATACTATTTTTTTTTTTTCTGCAAACTGACACCATTTCCTGGCTATTAAATTGTCCTTTTACATATAATATAAGGTCTGCCGTTTTTTTAAGTTCATGTAAACTTTTGATGCTTGATAATATATGCTTTTGGGCTTGTGTTTTCATTGCCTTTGATCATGGTAAATTCACCAATCACTGCTTTGTGGACATGCAGGCACCTCCTGTGATAGTATTCTCTTCAGCATGTGCTGGATTGACAGGTTAGATGGTTACGCTTTCACATTTATTTGGCTTACTATAATGTGATTGATCTGAACATTTTGAATTGGAAGATTTCTTATTGTTTTATTGGAGAAGATATAATCATGTCAGTCATCATAGACAATCGCATAATAGAATTGTATATATTAGATATTGGTATTAATCTCTTTGTCAAACAATAAATTGATTGACCATTTGATTGAGAAATATAAAGAAGATTATATCCTTAATTTTGATATTTTAAATGCAATCTTTGACACATGCCTTGGTACGAAACAAACTGAGTTTCAGAAAACAATGCCAGAGTGATAAAATTAACATGCATTCTCTCTTTGAAATACGTAGGTGGTGCTGTTCCAGCCATAGCACAACTTGCTTCATCTTCTTACCATGCGGCAGTCTCACCGCGTTCACTACCTTCTCCGCCTTCACAGGACGATACGATGCGCAAATCTAAGACATCCTCTACTTTGTAATACGCTGGTGAGAGCCATGTACATGGCCAATTCAGGGATGTACAAAGCTTGGAAGCTCTTATTTATGGCAAAGCACATATTAGTCGTGTATTACAGTTTTGGTCTTTTTGTTATCAATGTGAAATATTTTGTTGCTCTATTCGAGTGTTTGCATAAAAGAATCTCGATGATGTTTTTAGATGCTTTATTTGGACACATTGACTGCAACTCAAATCTGCTACCACTCTTTTTGGGCTTTTTGAAACAGTCGCCTTAACTCATGGAAAATTACTTCGTGAATTTAATATTTCATATTACTGTGTTGGATAAACAAAACACCAATGTTAGTTTCCCATTTTTCCTTGTGATACTTCTGAAAATGTGATTTTACAGTGTCCAAATTATGGATGGTAATTAGGATGCCTAGACCCGCCGGTCTAATTCGGGATGAAAAAATCATTTTAAATTTTGATTGATTTTTTGAGTTGAAACAAAAAGTTATTTTGATTCCTTATCGAAATTTTTATTTATTCAAGATAATTTTTCATCTTGAATCTGGTATTGCACGTTCAAAGATCTCAAATTTTCGAGATTCGAGATTTGTTACCGACCTTAATCAAATCAAGTCCAATTTGTTGTACTCAGGGAACCACCAGTAGATGACTTCCCAAAAGATCAAAGTGTAAATTGTTGTTCAAATCAGTGTGAATTAACCCTAAAATCAAAGCACAATATCATAAATAATACTAGATAAACTTCACTTCTCTGGCAGTCTACGGACGGAGCCAAGAAATTAATTCAGTAGAATATTTTAACAAAATTTTAGATTGAGTGAGAGCAACTGAATTATGTGCCACCGTCTATTGGTCTAGCCATTGACATTGCAATTTTTAGGGTTAAAGACATGAATCTTTGAATTACTAGCATAATGTTTCAACGAACACAAACAACGTTCCCTTGATTTTTCCTAAATCACAAGCTATCTATAATACAAATTAAATTTCAAAATTCCTGCAGCAGCAACATTATCAGTACAAAAAACAAAAAACAAAATTTCTAATACTAATACTAAGTGAAGAGAGAAACCTATATTTTATAAGGCAGCACGTCTAACATGTACTGAAATGACCACCAGGGCTTTGTACCGCCGAAAGGTACAAAAAAGAACAGTTGCCCGAGTGCTGCAGTTCCACATGCTAATGAAAACCTGAAAACATATATTTCACAAACACAGGGAATTTGAAAACATGATGCCTCGGCCAAGGCTTTCACTGGCTGCGGCAAACTTTTTCTCCAATTTGACTTCTCCAACGGCTTGAGCAGCTGCACACAACTGATATTGGAACAAGAAGTGGTGAAGAAACAAGTTTATTAGGATCTATTAAAATTTTGAAACTTTTTTTTCCTCTTCCAGTTTCAGGCAACTACAGTTTCCGCACAACTCTTTGGAAACCTTGGTCTAGGACAGACCTTTGGGAGTAAAAACCACAGAACAAGAAAAGGGGAAGGATAGGTACTCTTCGACAACAGAGATAAAGTCGAGGCATCAAGAATTATATGCGCTCTGAGTAAGATACAACAATTCCTGTGACAATGAACTTCCACTGTGCATACATATAGTTTTGCTGTAAAATGTTTTAGATACTCTCGTTTTCCAGATACTTTCTATTCTGATTTATTTTTAATTTTTTAACAGCTATTCTAATTTTATTGACAAGAAAACTTTTATGTTTTTGCTTGTTCCAGGTCTGATAAATACGAGACAGATATTCTAATAAACATTACTCTCCGTCACTGTAATTCCAAAAGTTTTTATTTTACCTGATTCAAAAACTCATCGAGCCTTCTAGAACTCCTAATGATACTACCCTCAAATATATCGGTCATCTGTATAACCTCTGCAAAAGTTGCACCCTGGGGAACAGAAATGTGACCAGAAGATATAAAAGTGAAACGGATATGGAAACTAACCTAAACAAAAAATACAATAAAATAAAAATAAAGTAAGATCCTGCTAAGTAAATCATATTTTAATATCAAAACCTTAGAAAACTAAGCACATCTCTCAACTCGGTTAATACTTGGATAGGTTTGGTTCAGTTTGAGAGGTGTGCTTAGTTTTTCAACTACCCAAAATTACATGGAACTGAAGAAGACGGAAGCGATAATGTTAACGCTAAAAATATAAACTACTAACCTTCGACCAACAGTAAATCACATCCATCAAAAATGGCCTCTCAGTTGACTCCACGTATTCATCAACATTTACTTCCAATTTGCACTCGTGTTGTATCTGTGACAATGAGAGGTACTTTCAAGTATTGTTTTTAATAAATGAATCAACTAAATGAACAAGACATAAAAAGAAAAGGCAAAACACCTCTGCTATTTTTCTCGCACTCTCTTGAAGTTGTTGCAACGGTTTAGCAAGCTCCGTCCTCAAATTTATTTGCTCACTTGATTTGTCTACTGGAATGAAACAACTTGCAAGAGCTGCAACTTGGTGATGATCAAGATCATTGAATGTACCTGATCAAAGTTTCGGCAACAAGTTAGACAATAGAGGAAACAAAAGCGGGGAACAGATAGGTTAAATATTCACACCATTAAACATCAGTTCAGTGACAAGGAGTTCATCTCCTGTGTCTATCAGACATGCTGCTCGTCCCTTCAACTGGACAACACCATCAGCATCAATATGGCCAAGTTTTTCAAGACCCGTGAACGGTTTTTAAGTTCATCCCGGAATTTTTGGATCTGCAAATTAAATAAAAGCATTAAACATGTAAAGACAGCAACATGTAATTTCAAGTGGTCAGAACAGTGATAACGGCAAAACATTTACAAAAGTTCATAAGCTGGAGTTCTAATATCAATATCTTGAGAAACAAGGAGTTCAATTATCTCTTAAGAATCAGTTTGGTATTGCTGTCAGGGCCACAGCTGTAAATTGTTTGGTAAACACTTTCAGCTGTGGTTTGGAAGCTAAAGTGAATTTTTAGTAAAGATGTTTGATGAAAAATCTTATACCTTTAATTTTTATCAAAATCATTATTTAAAAGTCATATATACCAAACACAATAAATTTTTATTTCACAACTAAAGCTTTTATGTCACAGCTACGAAACCAAAATACCAAATGGAGTCTAAAATAATGGCAGCAGCGCAAAAAGAGGGAAAATGTCAACATTAAGCAATTGAGGCATGTTCTTTGTGCATGGTTGAAAGAAATACCATGAAATTTGTTGTTTTTTTTTTAAAATTACCATGCACTGATTTTTGTCTCTCGAACAAAATCTTCAAGCCAAGTTAAAGTTTTTCTTTTTTCTTATTTTGGTTTTTAATTTTTAATTTTCGATTTTTTTTGGACATACAATATGTTAATCCACCTTAAGAGGACTTAAAGCACCAGGAATTAATGCAAGCAGTAGTTTCATTGAAATCAAAAGTCCTATGAGTTGCAATTCATGCAATAACTTGGTAAAATTTCATTCCATAAACTACCTCATGATATGTCAGAATTATATAATAATGTATATTGCATTGCACCCTCTACAGATAGGATGGCAATTTCCGGATCCGGACCCGGATCCACATGCTCTTCAGGGGACCCGGGTCCGGATGTGGACCCGGTAAAACGCATCCGGGTGGATCCGGACCCGGATCCACAACTCCTCCATTGTTTTTTTTTTTTTTGTTTCTTTTATTTTTTGAAGCTAAAATAAAATATCAGCAAGCTAAAATTGACATTTTCTTTTTTAATCCATAACTCATACACATAATTATCAATCAAATAATTTTCTTTTTTAAGTAATAAAAGAAAAACATGAGAAAAAGAATCATGAAACAGTTAGTTTTTTTTTTTTTTTTTTAATTTAACGGGGTCCGGAACCACCCGGACCCGCATCCGGACCCGGTTAAATGCGGGTCTTCAAAATGAAGACCCGGATCCACAAATTTTTTTTGCAGATCCGGGTCCGGGTCTGCTTGCCATGCCTATCTACAGAGAAACAATAATCCTTCAGATTCTTGGTTCCAAGAAAAATCTCTCTTGATAGCCGTTGGGGAGTTGGAACCCTAGCTAGGGTTCCAACCGGAACCCAATGTTTAAAAATACGTGGCGGCGCCTCGAGGCGGCCGGCCATTGAGGCGCGAGGCGGACCGCCTCGATCCAAAACATCAGAATAATAATCAAAATAGTAAATTCATAATAATAAAAACATGTTAAATCCAAAATACATTCATTTCTTCATAATTCATAATGTTCAAAAAACTATTGATAACTAATCCCTAAATAAGCTATCATTTGTATCTAGCGGCATGAAGCTTAGGTCAAAATCTCTCTCATCATCAGATGTGTCATCCTCCAAAGAACTCCTTCACTTGTATTGTCTTCATCCACTAATTGTGGAGCTTTTCCTTTCCCTAACAAATAACATAAAGTCTATTATTTTTTAATTTATATTATATAAATTGCATTATTTGTAAATATTAACTTACTTTGGTCTCTGTTCCTTTTTTGTGCAGATGCTTTACTTCCACTCAGTTGTTCAATGGAAGTATTCTCTACAAAGCTTTCTCCGGCCACCCATTCATCATCAGAAGGCAACTCATCCTCAATCAAAGGATCATCATCCGCTTGAAATGAATGTTTTTTCATGAATTTTTGCTTCAATCGCATATTGTACATTATGTAAACTAACGAGTTCAATTTCTCGGTGGATAATCTATTTCTCTTCTTTATATGAATCTACAAAATATTTATTCAAATTATCATAAGTTCACCGAAAAAAATTATATTCACAAATTAGTAATTATTATTAGATCATATCATATTAAATGTACTCCAGTTGCGTTCACACCCCGAGGATGAGCATGTTAGACTTAAAATCTTTATTGCTAAAGACTGCAGTTGAGGAGTTTCATCGCCAAATGCATTCCACCAGTCAGCTATAATAAAAATAGAAAATTGAATAAACACTTTTCAAATTCATATAATATCTTATAGTGAATAATAACACAAAAGTGATAATTCACATACCAGGACTACGATTGAAGACGGTGTGTTTAGCAAGACTGAGGCCAAATAATCCTCGCTTATTTAGAAACGCATCCGCTTGTATATCTGCAGCATATTGATTCAGGATTGGGCAACAGTTTGGCCATGCAATGTATAAACCCATGCCTAATCTCCGGATGCCTGGAAGGAGGATTGTCTGCATATTGGATATGAGGATTCAAAAAATAAGCAGCCGCATGCAATTGGCAGTGCAATTGAGACTCCCACCTATCATCAATTATTTTCCATATCTCATTGTATGCACCAGCCTCATTTCCCAAATTTTTTGCTATCTCCTCTTTAGCTCCATCTATGGCACCATATAAAAATCCCATACAAGGAAATTTTTCTCCATCTGTCATCCTCAACACATTAACTAGAGGTTTGGTTGTTTTCAAAGCATAGGCAACACAAATCCAAAACCTATCACTCAAAATTATTTTTAAGGCATCTTTCCCTTCTGACTTTTTGGAGAAAGTAATGTCATCCCAATCTTTTGAAGTAAACATTTGCCGCAAGAGTTGCTTCAAACCATACATACTTTCTAATGTTAAGTATGCAGTTGCAAACCTTGTCGGAGCGGGGCGAACTAAATCTTTCGTTGTGAAACTTCTCATTAAAGCCAACACTGCTCCATGATTATAAATGAAATACTAACCTGTTAAATGACATCAACAATTACGAATTTCTGATTTGAACTAAGAAGAAATTTAATAAAATATGTAAGTTTACCTTTTTTGCTTTTAACAAAGCATTTTTATGTTGTGGTAGCTTTCCAATATCTTCAAGCATTAAATCAATACAATGCGCCGCACACGTCGTCCACCACAATCGTTTCCTCTTTTCCATTAAAAGTTCACCCGCTTTCTTATAATTGGATGCATTATCTGTAATCACTTGAATCACAATGTCTTCGCCTACTTCTTCCACAACGTCATCAAGCATGTTGAACAATAAATTTGCATCCTTCACTACATCACTAACATCCACAGATTTAAGAAAAATAGTTCCAGACGGATTGTTCACAAGGAAGTTTACCAATTGTCTTCCTCTCATATCCTTTCACCCATCCGACATAATGCTTACCCCTGTTTGGCTCCAAGTTTTCTTTACTTCATCAACAACTTCCTTCGTATTTTCTAATTCCTTTTTCAGTATAGTTGTTGATTACTTATATGCTGTCGGTGATTTTAGTCCACGGCCAAAATTTCCAATTGATCGCACCATATTGGCAAATGATGGACTGGTAGCAACATTAAAAGCAATGTCATTCTCATAAAAAAACCTACCAATATCTTGTATTGTCTGATCACGAAGATCTTGAACACTTCCTTGTGAAGGGCGTATCGAATTGTCCTCCAATTCTCCCTCATCAATATTCACTACAAACCTATCCATTGGCCCTCTAATGGTTCTCTTTGATATACTCCCTTGTGAACTATCAAAAGATGAACGGTGTAGAGAGACACCTTCATCAATTCTTTCTTCTCGATAAAGTTGTGCAGCCTTTTTTGTATCTTGTTTTTTCTTCATAAAATCATTTATCTCGGATTGTACTTCTAGAGGAACCATTGTACATGGCGCGACGTTACCCTTAATACCCGCAAGATGTTCTTTCATTCTATACACACCCTATTGTACTGCAAAAATTACATTCAATATATTTATATCCTCCCTTCCCATCTTCCACAGTAATTTCATGCCCGTACTTCCAAGCCGGATCAGATCGAGTTGACATCTTACTACATGAAACCAAATTAAACCACAAATTATCAACAACACAATTGAAACCATTATAAACCATCTTCCACACACATCATTCAACCAGAGATGAATCCATTAAACTACATTATGCTACAATTTAATTCACTGTCATTATAAACCATTATAAACCATCTTCCACACACATCATTCAACAGACCTACACTCATTATAAACCATCTTCCACCACATCATTCAACCAGAGATGGAGAGCCGAGAGATGTTTATCAACAGTATGTTAAATAAGTTTTAAGTATTGAGGCAGAGAGACAAATAATACACCACAGTTACAAATAATACACCACAATTACAAATAATTGAGGCAGAGACAGTTACAAATTTCCAATCGAGAGAGAGAAAGTGATTGCATAAGGCTTACGTCGAGAGTGAGACTGAGAGAGTTGCAGATGCAGTCGCCGAGAGAGATGCAGTCGCGCGAGAGAGATGCAGTCGCTGAGCTGAGAGAGATGCAGTCGCCGAGCTGAGAGAGATGCAGTCGCCGAGCTGAGATGCAGTCGCCGAGAGAGATGCAATCGCCGACAAGTTGGAGAAGCTGATTGCAGAAGGTCGTCGTTAGGTCTAAACAAATAATACACCACTCTTTTTGTTGATATGATGCAACCAAACGACGACGTTTTGGGTCCAAAACGTCGTCGTTTGGTCTAAAAAAATTAAAAAAAAAAAAAAAAAAAAACCCACTGTGACTGAGGTGGCCCGCCTCAGTCACAGTGGCGCGGCCGCCTCCAAAAAACCGCAAAAGGTGGCCGCCTCGAAGCGCCTTCGCCGCGAGGCGGCCGCCTCGGTCGTATTTTTAAACACTGGCGGAACCAAACGGTTCCGGTTGGAACCGCTGGAACCGTTCGGTTCCAGCGGTTCCTACCGGTTCGGTTAGGGTAACCGAACCAGTTATATTCGGTTCCGGAATCGGTTGGAATCAGAGCCGTCCGGTTCCAACCGGTTCGGAACCGAAACCTTGGCCGGGTCTAGGTCATAGGGCTGGATAAGTATAGTCTATCAACAATGTCACATGATTTGAAGTTCAAATGGCTATCAATAGAGATTTTTCTTGGAACCAAGAATCTATGTCAATGACTATATATATATATATAACTGCAAAAACAAAAAAGCCACTCAGATTCTAATTCCCCGTATAATGAAGAGAGATTTTCTTGGAACCAAAAAATAGAGTCCGTACCTTCACAATTTTGTATATGTCAGAGCCCCCAGAACCAATCCCACCTTTAGCCATTCTCCCGCTTGCTTTTCCATTTTCGCTCCTGTTTCCATTACCCATTTTCTGCTTTGAGAAAATATCCCGAAGCTTCACAAAATTATCCTCTCTAAATTGCTCTTTCTCATCAACCACAAGATACTACCCACTCCCACCCACCGGGAAAACATAATGCTGCAAAGGTGTTGGTCGAAAATCTATGTACACAACATGACAAGGTTGTTTGTGCAAATGACAAATCCACTCTGCAAACTCCGTGGCATTGGACATTGTCGCAGAAAGAAAAACCGTCTTAATAGCTGGAGGCAAAAATATTATACTCTCTTCCCAAACAACCCCTCTTTCCTTATCTTTCATGTAATGGATTTCGTCGAAAATAACCCAAGCAACTTCCTTTAAAACCTCCGACCCCCGATAAAGCATTCCTCGAAGAATTTCTGTTGTCATGACCAAACAACAAGCATTAGGCGAGAGAGTAACATCACCAGTCATCAATCCAACATCTTTAAACTCTTGATGTGACTCCCTGTACTTCTGGTTACTCAAAGCTTTCCAAGGTGAAGTATATATAACCCCCTGCTTCTCTTTGAAAGCCATTGCAATCGCATACTCAGCAACTGCAGTTTTACCTGCTGATGTATGCGCAGAGACAAGAACCGACTCATTTCTCTCCAAGCATGCAACCGAAACTCGCTGAAATGGGTCAAGCTCGAAACTATAGGTTTTTGCCATCTCACCATTATACACCGGATTAGCAAGTGTCCTGTGAATCGATTCATCTTTAGTCGAAGCATGGCCACTGGGGACTGCAACCTCATGTACACATGAGCATGTCAGGATTTGTTGCTTTTTGGTAGATTCTTCCTTAAGGGTTTCTGTGACATGCGAATCTTCTTCGGGTCCTTTCCTTTTCCCAGGCGTCAGTGATTTTTTCATTTCAAGTGTTTTAAGCCTATCTCATACCCCACTTCAATTAGGTTTGGGCTTACTTCAACACAACCTTCAAAAGTATAATTTTCCTTTCTTTTAGCTAAAACACTGTTAGAACAGGCAGCACAAAAACAAGAAACAAAATTCAGCTCTAAAATAGCCGCATTATCATCAATACTAAGTTTACAAACGTAATTTTAAAAAATATAATCCACTCATTTTATTTCCATATGACAAACACTTTCACCAGTCACCAGGCTTATTCAGTAGCCAAATGCTATTCAATGAATTTTTTTTAAAGAAAATAACATTAAGAAAATGCTAACCAACTCGTACCAAAATTACCGGCGGCGATCCCTAAGCGAAATTCTGACAGGGAGGCGCCGGCGAGATTCGATAGTTAGGGTTTCTTTGCAAAGAACGAATTTCCAGAAATCCCTAATTCCCCTTTAATTTTTCCTTTTCTAAAAAATAAAATAATAAATAATATTTATTGGGCTGTTGAGGTTGGGCTAATGAATATTGATTGGATCATTTTGTTAGTGGGCTTGGAATATTAGAGGCCTTACTGGCCCACTACATCATTTTTCCCTTGAAAAAATAATTGGATGCTTTTGTGTGAGAGGTTTAAGGCTTCATTGTGGGTTATATTTCCTATAATCTTTTGAAAATTTATTAAAACAGAATACCATTTTCTTATTAAAATATATTTTTGAAAGAATTAATGAAAAATTTAAGAACTGTGACAAAAAAAATAATTCAACGACTACAAATGCTTGCAAACATTATACTATATATTGACCAATTTTTATATAACTTAATGATATCTATCAAGAATTTAAATAAAAATGTATGAGTAGTCACTCAAGATATTGTCTCAATATCACCGAGCCTAGACCCGATCATCGGTTCGGTTTAAAACCGAACAGTTTACGATTCTATAACGAACGGGATCAGATGGTTCCGGTTCCATATATTTTATATATTAAAAAAAATTAATTTTTTTTAAAAAAAATAGTAACGGGATATTATTAGTAAATAAATTGAGAGAAATAAGAATTACAAATATCATAACAATTGAGAGATTTACAAATGAGATAATTATTGGTGTGTATACAAAATGAAATATCGCTCATATTTATAGATTTTTTGGTTAATTTTGTGATGTCTAAATTTTTCCTAAAACTAGTTGTCTTATTAATATTATTGAGGGTAATTTAGAGATTTAATTCGTCCAGGGTGAGAATTGGAAGAAATCAAAATCAGACGGTTTCTTCTGGTTTGTTTCGATTCCGAACCAAAACATTGGCTAGGTTTAACTGAGTCCTCATGGACGTGGTCGGATAATTTTTAAGTAGTTTTATTTGACTTATCACTTGAATTCGAATCTTAATAGAGACAATAAGATAAACATAAATTTGTGATTTGCCCACTCCTTCCCTCAAAAAAAATAAAAAGACATTGTCTCAATGGTAAGTGGTAAATCGTATAAAATGATGTAAACTTCTTAACATAGAAAACATATATTTTAGTTTGTGTATTCAAACTTTTAACAATGTTTAGAGAGTGGTCATCTCTTATAATAGGGTGGATGGATAATATCTTTTAACAAAATTGTTATATGTATTGTTTAAATCTAATTGTGTATTTGATAAAGGGGTGTGATTTGGTGGTGTATGATTCAAAATTTGACATTCAGGTATTGAGTTTGAATCCAAATAGTGCATTTATTTTAAGAGTATGGACAGTCGGTAATTTTACCTGCTCCACTTAAGCTTGAAAAAAATAGTTTGTCGACAAAGTTTCCAACGATTCAAAAAATGATAACTCCAAAAATATATTATTAGAAGCTCTTAATTGTTTATATAATATGTATGAAAGAGGTTGTAATATGTGAAGGATGATCCCTTATGCTCTATAGAAAGCACAAGATGCCTACCAATTAACGATGTTCTTAAGCAAAAGAATAATCATTAAGAAGCTTCTATTGTTTGTTTGAATATATTATTTGTCATGCACCACTCTTTTTTGGTATCTTTTCACACACTTCACTTCTTTTAATTACTATGCTTATAATTGCATACTTCACTGCGTCAAGATTGCATAGTTAAATTAGAAATATAATATTTATTTATTTATTAGATTAAATATTTCAAAATGCCTATGCTTATATTTCTCTTTGTCGTCTCCAAGTATCGTGTTTTGGTGGTGTAGGGTTCGAGATTTGAATTTTAGGTCATGGATTCGAATCCAATGAATGCGTTTATTGTAAGAGTATGAGACAACCAGAATTTTACTTGCTCCGCTTAAATCCGGAACAGATGATTTAACGATGAGATTTCCAACTATTATAATTTATATATATATATATATATATATATATATATATATATCTATATAATATATATATATATATAATAATAAAGGAGAATGATGTTGGAGGAAATATAGTGTATCCAACGGCTCTCTTTATGTGGCTTAATTGACGGCCCATATAATTTCATTGGTAATTGGAGGAAGAGGAGTGAATTGATTGATGAAAATGGTCAAAAATTTTCAAATTAAAAAATAGAAAGTTAAAATAAAATCATTTAATTAAAAAATAAAATCATTTAATTCTGTAACACCGTGCCGTAGGTACAGACAAATACTGTAACACCGTGCCGTAGGCACGGCCAAATACTGTAACGTCGTGCCGTAGGCACGGGCATCATTTAATTAAAAAATAAAATCATTTAATTCTATAACACCGTGCCGTAAGCACGGACAAATACTGTAACACCGTGCCGTAGGCTCGGGTAAAAACTAGTATATATATATCCCTTTGCTTTGTGCTGTCACAATTCTAGAAAAAGTGACTTTAGAATGTTGAAATCGTGGATAATAAGTTATTAAAAGAAAAGAACACGTTATTCATATGATTGGTGAAGTTCCAAAAGAAATTTATTTGAGAGACTTTTGTAAATATTAAAGCAAGTTTTGTAATTATACTTTTAATATATATTTTCAAATATATATATTTTTTAAATCATTTATTCAAAGTAAAGTTTTTTAAAGTATAACTTTAATTAAGTTTTTAGTTACTTGGATTTTATTAAAGATTATAAAATTATTTTAATAAACAGTTTTTTAAAATTATGTTATGAAAAATGAAATTATTTTGTGAAATAAAATAAAAGTATTTTAAATAATTTAGCTCTTTAAAAAAAGTTTACAACCTATATTGACATAAGCAAAAATTTGAGTTTCATTTTTTTTAATCATTGGAAACCCAATCGTTAAATCACCCCTTCCGGGCTTAAGCGGAGCAAGTAAAATCTCAAATTGTCCCGAGCCCCTTCCGGCTTAAGCGGAGCAAGTAAAATCCCAAACTGTCCCGAGCTCTTACAAGAAACGCACTCTCTGAATTCGAACCCGGAATCTCAAGGTAGGATCCTGAACCCTACACCACCAAACCACGTTCATTGGAGACAAAATTCTTCCGTTAGAGGAAAAAATAATTTTTTAAATCCCAACAAGTTTTACTTAAATTACAATCAAATAACATATAAAAAACTGAAAATAGATTTTGGTATTAAAAAAAGGAGAAGAAGCTCTTTTTGGTAAAAAAAAAAAAAAAAAAAAAACCAGAGGTAAGCATGTACAAAAGAAATATAACTTAATTTGTTACACATTTATGTCATTTTTTTATTATATATAATAAAACCCTAGAAAATTAAAAGAAACCATTTTTAATTAGTAATTTAGAAGTTAATCATAGAATCCATAAAATAAATCCTTTAATTAACCCAAAAAAAAAAAAAGTCCATAATATTTATTGCTCTGAGGATTTCAGTTTGCTAAACAAGAAAACTTGTTTGAACCGAAAGTAAATATAGTTTAATTATGTTGCTTGCGTCGCAAGTAACAGTAAAAAAAAAAACAGAAGCACCATTAAAGGCCAACATTTGCTAACGCTCTATATAAATACCACACGAACGTAACACATCGTGTGTCTTAAACTCATAAACCCTAAAAAAAAACTGCTGTTTGCTTCTCTTTGTTTCTCAAAACAATGGAGAAAACAATACTAGGAGAAGCAGCTGCAGCTTCAATGGCACTGGTGGGTGATCAAAAGAGGCCAAAGACAAAGATTGTGTGCACGTTGGGGCCGGCTTCGAGGTCTGTAGAGATGGCTGAGAAGCTTTTGAGGGCTGGCATGAACGTTGCTCGCTTCAACTTCTCTCATGGATCTCATTCTTATCATCAAGAAACCCTAGATAATCTCAGAACTGCCATGAACAATACAGGCATCCTCTGTGCTGTCATGCTTGATACTAAGGCATGTGTTCAGTTTTTCTGTTACATTTTCTTGAGTTATTTGTTTGCATAATTTTGTTATTAATATGATCCATGTTGGTTTTTCAATTGATATGATCCCATGAAAATATTATGTTCCAATTTTCCCTACAATATGCTTTGTTAAAATCACACCAGATGATTATGTTTGAAGCAAGTTGATATTTTTGGTTACAAATTACTATTTTTGATTTGATTAATTTATTAATTTAATTAAACATGACTCTCATAAGATTCTACATTAGTGTGAAAGCATATGGTTCGCGTTATAAACTTTAATTGTGCTTTTGAATAATCAATGCCAGATTGGAATAGCTTTAATGTCAATTTGGGTTTTAGTTTTCAATTTTGTACAATTTTTTTGGTTACACATGTCTATTTTTGATTGATTGATTAATTAATTTAGTTGTACATGACTCATGAGAATCTGAATTAGCTGCTTTATAGAAAGGCTAGTGTGAAAGATTGTGCTTTTGAACCATAAATGCCAGATTGGAATAGCTTTACAGAAAATCTAGTCTCAAAGCACATGATTTAATGAAAATTTTGGTCTTAGTTTTCAATTTTGTAGCTGGTAATGAGGAACTTGACTAACAATGATTTCGGGTACAGGGTCCTGAGATTAGAACAGGTTTTTTGAAGGATGGTAAGCCCATACAACTTGTGCAGGGTCGAGAGATTACGGTATCTACTGACTATAGCTTAAAGGGAGATGAGAAGATGATCTGCATGAGCTACAAAAAGTTGGCTGAAGATTTGAAGCCAGGGAGTGTCATTTTGTGCTCTGATGGCACAATTTCGCTAACAGTCTTGGATTGTGTTAAGGAATTGGGTTTGATACGTTGTCGTTGTGAGAACTCTGCAGTTTTGGGTGAGAGGAAGAATGTGAATCTTCCTGGGGTCATTGTTGACCTCCCAACCTTAACGGAGAAGGATAAAGATGATATTCTAAACTGGGGTGTCCCTAACAAGATTGATATGATCGCGCTGTCTTTTGTTCGCAAAGGTTCAGACCTTGTTGAGGTTCGAAATCTTCTAGGAAAGCATGCAAAGAATATCCTTCTTATGTCAAAGGTTAGTCAACTTTTCATGTTCAATGTGTTGGATTCATATTATGAGATTTATATATATATATATAATGTCTGATGCAATATTTTGTGTTCTGGCAGGTTGAAAATCAAGAAGGGGTTGCTAATTTTGATGACATTCTTGCAAATTCGGATGCATTTATGGTGGCTCGGGGTGACCTGGGAATGGAAATTCCGATTGAAAAGATTTTCCTTGCTCAGAAAGTAATGATACACAAGGCCAATATTCAAGGGAAGCCTGTTGTAACTGCTACCCAGATGCTGGAGTCAATGATAAAATCTCCAAGGCCTACTCGAGCTGAAGCAACTGATGTTGCAAATGCAGTTCTTGATGGCACTGACTGTGTGATGCTCAGTGGAGAAACTGCCGCTGGAGCCTACCCTGAAATCGCTGTTCAAACCATGGCTAGAATTTGCCTGGAGGCTGAGAACTTTATCAATTATGGAGATCTGTTCAAGAAAATAATGGAAACTGCACCAATGCCAATGAGTCCATTAGAGAGTTTAGCTTCTTCAGCTGTGAGGACAGCATATTGCATTAAAGCACCTCTGATATTGGTCCTAACAAGGGGTGGAACCACAGCAAAGATGGTGTCAAAGTACAGACCAAGTATACCAATTTTGTCTGTGATAGTGCCAGAGATCAAAACAGATACAATTGAGTGGTCATGCAGCGATGAAGCTCCAGCAAGGCACAGCCTTATTTTCCGAGGTCTGGTACCTGTTTTGAGCTCAGGGTCTGCAAGAGCTTCTGATGATGAATCAACAGCTGAAACTATAGAGTTGGCCCTTCAACATGCCAAGACAAAGGGACTTTGCAGGCCAGGAGACTCAGTTGTGGCATTGCACCGCATGCACATTGCTTCGGTGATAAAGATCTTGGTGGTGAAGTGATCTTGTAATTATGGAGAGAGTAATTTGTGTTGAGTGTACTCAACTTTGCGGCCCCTAATTTCTGTTCACTTCTTTTTACTTTTTAGATTAACTAAGATTATAATAGCAATAATGAATTATTCCATTAAATTCAAAAGAGAGTTTTAGATTAATTTTGTCAATGAATCTTGTTTTGCTGCAACTACAGAGTCCTTATCAATGGTTTTGCATATTCATTCACTCCTCTGAGTTGATGTAAAGGGCTAATCCGAGTTGAAAACGAAGAAAACATAACCCTCTTTCATATGCTTTAATGCAAAACAAGGAGGATGATAACAGAGACTTTATAAATACATCAAATATAATAATTACAGTGTTTCCTTGAACAAGGATACAACTTTACAGAAAACAAGCTTAAAAAGGAAAATGATAATCAATTTTGTTAGACAAAATTCTATACAAAGCTGAAAATCAACATAGGCAATAGTTTGTTACATGTAAATGCCTTCAAGTCTCATCTATATGAGCAGCAGTTCCTGCTTCTGGAATTGCTGCTGCTGCTGGTGATGATTCCGAATTAGAGGCTCCACCTCCCTGAGATCCTGACATAGAAAATAAACTGTCAAAAGGCCATGGGATAGGAATCCAATATCTCCTCCCATTTCCTGTTCTATCTTCTCCATTTGCCAACCTTAATCTATTTCGCGCATCCTCATTCCCAACACTCTCTTCTCTATTTCCAGATCCATTTCTTTCAATCTTGGAGTCATCAGATGGCAACTGGAATCTGCAAACGGGGCAAGAGCTATGAAGTTCCAGCCAAGGCATAATGCACTCTCTATGGAACTTATGTTTACATGGCATCTCCTTTGCTTCATCTCCCATCTCAAATTCCTCCAAACACACTGCACATTGCAAATTCTTATCAATGGTAACTGTTGGTAGTGCTTTAACAACTTCTTTTTGTGCCTTTGGGGTTCCATATCTGTTAGGATCATTCTCTAGCAAATGTTGTAGTAATAAATCCAAACCAGGTCCTATAAGATATTCACCTAATGAGCTAGCTGCATTGCTACCTTGAATAATTAATGCCTCTTCATTCATAGGATTAACCAAAATCAAATTACCACTCCTCTCCCTGATAGCTTCAGGATAATCTGATCGCGAAGTTATCCCAAAACGGATATCTTGAAGCATACGTGATAACGAAGCAGAGCTGTTTCTCCTCCTCCTCCTCCTCCTCAGCAAGGACTCAAATTCACTCTCTTGTTCAGCCTCATCGACTCGCGAGTTGTTACCGTTAATGTGTCCATGATCAGCTATTTGTGCACGAGAAGGGCCTAAACCACTCATCATACGAAGCAAAATTGGAGCCCATAGAGAAAGTGCATGGTCTGATCCTACATCAATGTCATTGTTGATTGAGTCTGCTATGCTGCTGCTGCTGCTCATTTGTTCCACAAATCCGCTCTCACAAAATGGACATTTGATCTCAGCTTCCATTCTTGGATTCACCATTTGGGAGCATATGTAACACCAGTAACTACCCACCATTGCATCTCCCATCTAATCAAATTCAAACACAAATCAATAAATACTCAGATTAAAAGAAAGAAAAAAAAAGATTCTACTCGTTGCATAAACTCCTGTTATAAGTAGAGTCTGGGAAAAGTTATGATGTATGCCGCCTTATCATTACTTTTTTCGCAAAGAGGTTGTTTCGACATTAAAATAAAGAATGCAAGAAAGCTTGATGAAGTTGACAAGATAGACTGATCATACAAAACATAACATCTAAAGAAATAAGAATGTCAATATGATGCATCCATTCATTTCAATAAAGTATTGTAAGCAAGAGAAACTTAAACATATGTTCAAAGTTTATACATTATGCATAACAAAGAGAAACATATAAAGTAAGTATAGTTTTTTTTTTTTTGGGTACCTTTTTATGGATTAGGACATGGGTTGTGATGATGTCTTGTATTTGTAGAAGAAAATGCAAATGTTGAAGTTTAAAGAAAGAAAGACAAGAAGGAAATAAGAATGGTGTCCTTTCTAGTTCTATAATTGATGAAGATTTTTTTGGTTGAGGGGTTTTATTACCAATCATTTGTACTTGATTATAACTAAATCTAATCAATTTCAAGTTGTTGATATTTCAAATATAGGGTTTTTTGTTTGCTTTTCTTGTGGGAGTAAATGGTCATTGGTTGGTGGGAATTTGTTTCTTTGAAGAAGACTGTAACACCTCTAATTTAATTATGAAATATTGCACATTAATCCCCCAAGAGTGTTGATTATACAATTCAAGAAATGATAGGATAAAAAAAAGTGATTAATAAGATTGTAAAAATGCTTGAATTTGATGAGCATAATTTTTTGCAATTATACAAGATAGGGTTATTTGTACCCTAAAAGATATTTGAATCAACCATATCTTAAAATAAAAATTTATTACAAGAACGTCCATGATGTAAATTACAAATATAACCAATGTATTAAGAATAAATTAGCTAGAAAATAGTTGTCCCCAAGGGGTGTGGCTTGGTAGTGTGGGGTTCAGGATCTGACCTTGAGGTTCTAAGTTCGAATCCAATGAGTGCATTTTTTGTAAGAGTCTCGGACAGTCGGAGGTTTTACTTATTATGCTTAAGCCCGAAAAGGGTGATTCGGCGGCGAGATTTCCGATTTCCAAAAAAAAAAAAAAAAAACTAGAAAATAGTCCTTATTTTTATCACTTTTCAAAAAGTGAAATTTGATCCTTTTTTTTTTACTCTTAATTAATTAATTTGTTTGTTTATTTTTGGCTGCCAAGGTAAGACTTTTCATTTGAAGGGCATTGACAAATTCCCTATCAAAGAAAACTTCGGAGTCATCTAATTTTAAGATTTTTCTTTAATATCATTGTTAGAACTTTATCCATCAACATAGTTTTTAATTTTTCGACCCATTTACAAGCTTATGTCTTCTATTTTAAGTTTTAGGTCATGTTTCACATGAATAATATATTAAATCATGACTTTAATACTAATTATTCACTGTTATATGTTGGTTGAATTTATTTTCCATCATTAATGTGATAATATTACTCCACGGCGCAAATGCAGACGCTTAAAAATCTCTGGTATTATATGAATCATTTAATGTCAAGTAAATTGACATGGTGGACTTGTTGATATATCAGTTTATTGAACCATCAAATGCTAACAAGTATCATATGTGAGAGAGACAAGATTGAACCTGCTAAAATACTTTTTGAGATTCATTATGATTCTTTTTCCATACAAATGGCATGATTAAAAAAGGAAAAGCCAAAAGCTAAATACAATGCACAATCTTCACTACAACTTGGAATGAAATGGATTAGCTTTGAACTCCATTTCTTCTTCCTTTTAAATGACTTTTAAACCCGATTCGGATGATCATATTTAACCGATGGCTCGATTCCAATCTGATTGAGGCGGATCCTCACGGATCCTGAATTCGTGGAGATTTTTACCATCCTAATAGAGACTATATCTGTACCAACCCTTTTGTTGGCAACAACATATAGTGAAATCCTTCAGAAATAGAAAACAAAGAAAAGAAAATTGGCATGATTATTGGGGTCATCACTAAAAGATCTTGTCCCCTGGTGACACCATTGTCACTATACACCAAATTTACATTTTTATGTATGCAAATTGCAGTCTAATACTAAGAAGAAGATATTAGTCAGTTTTTGGGACTGCGTTTAAATAATTTGTCTCCCAGTATAAGTTTTGCCAAAAGACCAATTGGGAGGAGCAACATTGTTAGAGATAACAGAGTGGCCATCACTTGTTGTGACCTTGAATGAGAGAGCTTGACCATTAAGGTAAGAATTGCTCTGCCAATTTTGGCCCCAGTTGCGAGACATGGGTTGCCATCTGGTGTTTGAGCCTTTGATTGAGACAGAAACAACATCACCAGCACCACCAACATTTGTTATGAGCACAAGGTTGAAGTATGAGTGACCATTTATTGTGAACCTGATCCCACCACTCTTCCTGCAAGCTACCCTGAAAGCACACAAGAAACCATTATGTTAACTTGTGCCGCAATGATCAACTGTTAATTTGCTATTTTCTTGTTACGCGTTCGAACCCTGAAAATATCTCTGTGAAAAGACAGAGATTTTTTTTTTTGGAAACGATGGAAACCTCGCCGCCAAACCACCAATTCTGGGCTGCGGCGCAGGTAAAACCACCGGCTGTCCCAGGCTCTTACAAGAAGTGCACCCCTGGATTCGAACCCAGAACCTCAAGGTGAAATCCTGGACCCTACACCACCAAGCCACACCCATTGGGGACGAAAAGACAGAGATAACGATACATACATCAAGACCTTCCCCATATCCCGTATATAGCGGGAGTGTTGAGCTTTACCTTCTGTATTGAACAGGAACAATTCCTGCCTTGTAATGAGCTATGTGTTGGAAAATAGGCTGAGAAAGATCAAAGTGATGCAGAGGAGGATTACACCAGCCTCCTGCATTACTTGGAAGAGCACTGTTTGGAGGGCAGAAGTTTGTTGCAGTGATTATGATAGATCCTGGGAGACACCACCTGTTGTCATTTACACATTTGATCTCAAAACAAGCTCCACAAGTCACCCCATTCTTAAACAAAGCAGTGCTAAGGGCTCCTGTGCTTGTGCCATAACCTTGGCTGTAAAGATTTCCATAACCACAAGCTCCTCCTGCAACAAATTAAATAGATGTTTTGCTTAGTCTTAGTACTATGACTAACAGTTTTGAATCAAGTCTAATATTTTAAGTGGGTTAGATTTGTTGAGGAAAATATCTCACATCGGTCAAGATGTATGAATCAACTTAAAATATAAACATTAAGTATATATTCTCAAGTTAACTTTTGAGTGGAGTTAGACCCATAGATTTTAACACGATAATAGAACCAGATCAAGTTAGTTTTTGGGTTGAGTTAGGCTCTCACCCATTGTGCCAGAAGCATCGCCTCCGCCATAGAAGGTGGCATGAGCACTTGACCACCCACCTGCATAGCCATGAATTGGCCTCAACATTGATAAACAGGCCACCAAACAGATCCCAAGGAAATCCATTTTCTGCAAATGATGGGATTGTTTGTGCTTACAAAGGATTCTTTTTAATGATAATTATGCAACTTAATTGGAAAGGTGAGAAAGATGAGGGAAATGAAATTGTATTTATAGAGGTTTCTGAAGGAACTGGTGGATGCATATGACTGAGGAAGTGATGATGTATGCTGATGTTGCAAAAGTTAACAGGGAAAAAATAAAGATTCAAAGCATTTGGAAGAACTGTTTCAGGACAAGTAGATGATTGGTTGACAGTAAAAAGTTACAAGGAAAGAAAGCATGCGAAAAGATTGAGCCGACAAAATTTCTTTGAATTTTAAATCCTAAATGGATAAGAGAAAATATTGCCATGAGTCCATGACCTTGCAATGGAAAATAAAAAGTAAAATACACAAAACTCTCATTATAAGTAAAGTTTGAGAAAGATCCTAATACATGAGGTTCTCATTATAAGTAGAGTTTGAGAAAGATCCTGACGTACACAGAATTAACTATTTCAGAAAGTAAAACTATGTCATTCATTAAAAATATAAAGTCGGTTAAAGGATATGTGAGCTTTGGATTGTAGTATTGATACCCTTTCTAAAATTTCCAAAGGTTATGCATTTGTCCAAAAGCATATAATAAAATCCAATAAAATATGCTTATACTAGTCATTTTCAAGCTGAAGGTTACTGTTTTGATGAACATCCTGTTCAACAGGAAATATATATATATATATATATATATTTTGGGGGGTTACCTTTTCTTTATCTTCAAATGTAAAATAAGTTTTATAAGGGAGGACCAACCAAATTCTGAAAGCAACCAGACCTGCAAAGAAACAAATATTCATTTAGTTAATGCATGCAAACAAATTTATCTTTGTTTAACCTAATTCATGTTACTGCCCATCTATTGGGCAGCCTGCTTTTTTGTCTAAAGTACTGGAATTAAGTATAAATTAAGATTCTATTTGGATATGTTCAAGTAGTATAATCATGGGCGAAGCAAGATGTTTCTTGAGGAGGGATTTTGTAATTTTTAAGGGTTTAATTTATAAATTAATGGGAATATTTATATTACTTACTTAGTATTAACTGTTGAAAAAATTTGAGAGGAGTCGGCTGACCCCCCGATATACAAGAGGCTTCCCCCTGAATATAACCTATTCCACGGAAGAAGTTTTAAACTAGCTATATATTTTCATATACTATGGTATTAGGTGAAAGACAATAAAAAATATAAGTATTGAACGATCATGATTGTCTCATGATCTGACCTTCTTTTGAGTAAAATTTACGTGGGTGATTAGTGGTTAATAAATAAAAGTATAAGAGCAATTAAATTTCAGTCATACACTATTAACAATGTACACAGCGTATGAGATTTTTATAAATTCAGATGAGCTCAGATCATGAGAAGATTCAAATATATGATAAGATTGTTTGAGATATGTGGGTGCACCTAATACTTAGTTAAATTGATAAGTTTGATTTTATAAAGAGATTTTGGATTCGAATCCCGCTTATATTAGGATAAAAAAGAGATGTGAATTTCATTTATATTTACTCAAAGAACAGAGAAAATGAGAGAAAGTCAAGCTAAATTCTTCAATTAGTGAAGGGCTATGTACCAAACTGCACATGGGGGATCACATGGCCACTTGTTGAAGCAATTAGAATAAGAATGAAAAGCAAAGGCTATGGGGCCTAATTGAGGTACCCTTTTTTTATTTTTTTTTATGCATACATTGTCCCACATTTTATCTGAAACACAGGCTCCTCATAATTCTGCAAGATTATGAATCTGCAAGAAAACTATTAGTCATTGCTTGCAAATGAACATTACATGGTGTAGTAATAGCACTTGTCAAAATCATGGGATTTTTGTGTTGGATTTGCAGTTTTAGCCACTCAAAGTTGGAGCCAGCATGCAATATTTGCATACACAGCTCTTCCTTTGGCACTTTTAAACTGGGAAAGCATGTGGGGATTATGTATAATGCAAAAATGGGACAGCCATGAAGATATTGGCCAGTAATGATATGGATTTGCATTACAAACCTTGTAGCTAATTTGCTTGGAGTCTAGCTAGGCTGGCTTTGGATTTTCATTGATTTTTATACCAAATCCACTACACCATTACCCTACTAAATCACTCATGGATAAACCATTGACCAGAAAAATAGGACTTTTATAACTTGAAACATTTTAAATTTTTAATCTTACATGTTAAACATGAAACATAAAATTCTTATACAGCTGAAATTGAAGAAATATATAATTTATTTCGAAAACTATCAATCATATTAGTGATAGCAATAAATGAAATGTATATGCATGATATCATTGAAATAAAATCTTAGGTCTAGCAACTGAGGATAAAGAAATAACCTGCAAAACTTCCACCCATGCTGTATATATGGTTGAGTTTTTACAAGTGACCACAAATCAAGATTAATTCACAGGATGGGTTCTTCTTCTTGAAGAAAGCAACCAGTTGAACTCCAATTGTCTATAGGATAATTATAAGTAATTGGTATTATGGATGGTAATGAGTCAGATGTGGTACAGCGATGTTAATACTCGTAATCGCTCTATTCAATTAATAAATATAAAAATTATCTCTTTATTTGTCCCTAACGTACGTACTGAGCCTTCGCTGCCCTTGTATAAGTCCCCGTTCACACAAGGGTTTTATTTCTATTTGAATGGGGCTATCAATATGTGTACCTGTTAGAACAATAAGCACAAATTAAAATAATTTTACCGTTCACCAAGGATGCAAAAAGTGAATCTGGGTTGAGTCGCGGATCAGTTCGCTCTCTTTAAGACGTTCCGCGGCTCTGCTCGGATTTTGTGCTAGCAGTAATCAGCCCCGACGTCCCCAGGATAAAACAAGCCCAGATAAACACTGTCTCAATCGATTTTGCACAAAATCGATTGGTATACTCACACCCAAAATTATTTGCTCGGTATCTTATCTTTAGCGGGGACTTATGTTAACAGCCAATTTTTGAAACAACCATCCAAAAAATTAATTAAAATTTATATTCTTGTATGTAGTATATATCCCAATGGAAAGAATCGTATTCCCATTTTCTACTAACTTTTTGGAACAAGATTTCATGAGAGCTTATAATTGGGATGAAACAAATCAAAAGGAATAGCGTGAGAATGCTATTAAAAGAAATCAGGCAATGGCGATTTCCTAGTGCACCACCAAATTTTTTTTTTTTTTTTTTTTTTTTTTTTGAAGAGACCAAGGAATAAGAGAAATAGGGATCTGGTTCTTGTGATTTCATATTGTTGTTTTTTTCTCAAGAAAATGAGAAGATGCAACTTGGGTTAATATAGTGAGGCTTTTGATATGTTAACCACAAAATGTAACTTATTCAATAAAATATAATAATAAAGTAATTTCAGTTATTGAAAATATAATAATTAATTTTTTAATTAAAACACATTAACACCAATTATAATGACAAAATTTGATAACTTAAATCATCATAATAATTTTGATTTTCTAACTTCTCCAAAATAAATTTTTGTAACTCATCAAAATATTAAAACCAATTTTTATAAAAATTCATATTTACAACAATCCCCCACTTGAATTTTAATAAAACATTTTCATCGAGCAATATGATATAAGGTCGTGCATAAATAAAAGTGTCTTTCGACTTGAACTTTTACATAGTGTTGACGATTCAGATTATACTAGAGTAACTCGTAGTTTTGAACTCTATCTCTGACAACGTCACACACACAAACCTTTCAGGTGTAGTCAAAAGCCCAAGCATTACGGCCGTGCTCGTATATCCCAGTATAGTGAATGCTCTAGAAATTTTTGCCTAAAATTTCATAAGAAGCGGCCACACTTCTACATTCACATAGGTGTGTCTATCAAGAGTACTCCTGTAGCTAGGTACTCCACTCTAAATAGAGTATAGAACACATTAAGAGTTAAATAACTCATCCTTCTATCGCTTCAGGATATCATGCTCTCAGTATGAACTCACAAATAAAATAATAGCATGATTCATCATCACTTCATGACTTGTTATTACCCATTGAACCTATTTCTTGGGATCTCCAGTCTATAAGGTTGGGTTACCATTATAAGTGACTGTCTAATGGCAATAGCTCCATTCTTTTCTAGGTATTGGATACCTTCTCTTTTGCTAGTCCTTTTATTAAAGGATAAGCTAAATCATCATCAGTTCATACATGATCAATTCTTACAACACCAGAAGAGAGGTATTCTCTAACTGTACTGTGTATCTCCAATCTCTTACTGTTATAATAACAGATTTGAGTATTTGTGATAGCCCGGTACTATTACAATGGATCAAGACAACTGGTATCAGTCTCTCCCATAAAAGGGTATCATAGTAAGCTGCTTAATCAAGCTGCTTCTTCACTAACTGATGTCAGTGGTATCATCTCATACTCAAGTAAATATATCCCTTGGCAACCTTGGAATCATCCGAAAAGATGTTCCAATTAACATCGATCTATCCTTCAAGGATAGCGGAAAACCTCTAAAAATATAACTCTAGGTTCATGGTCCTTTTCAGGTACCTTATAACCTTCTCAATAGCATGTCAATGCTCATACCAAGTCTACTAATAAATCTACATATAATCCTATAACATATGCAATGTCAAGTCTAGTGTTACCAAAACATAACATCAGTTACCAATGTTGTTCGCATACTCAAATTATCTAACATTGACAGCAATGTTCTTGAACAACTTTACACTAGAGTTATAAGGAGTACATGCAAATTTATTATTAAATTCCATTTTCTGACCAAGTAAATTTTTATTCCAAAAATTACATTAGTTTCTTCTAAGTTTTTTTTATTACAAATTTAGAAGACAACATATACACTTTAACATAATTAACAACATGCATATAGAAAAATAAGCATATATAAACAATTCACATGTTTTCAAACATTATAACAAATGTATTTGTCACTTTCAATCACTTTAAAAACATGAGTAAAACATTAAAGGTAGAACCCCCACTATTTCTAATTTTGATCCATCCATCCAACCAACAAACACATATAGATAATCTTATCCCCACATGGATTTTTGTCATCCCCTCTTAGTACTTAATACTTAATGTGAAATATCTTGTAAATAAGAACATCTATCATTCCATCGTGGTTCTCAACTCAATCTGTTCTTGATATGATTTGAGATGTTATGATATCGCACGAAATATGGATCCACTGGTAATCACATAAAGCGAGGAAAAAAAAAGACAGACGAGACATTTATGTGATTAGGCAATATATGGCTGCAAAAGTTTACTATATGAAATTAGGGATACATCGACATTTTTAAATCCCAAATTATATTTTGGGTTCGTTCATTCATCTCAACCAGTGTGAGATATATTCCTAAACAAGTACAACAAGATATGATCTTCACCAGGTGTCATATCAAAGTACCAACACTACTGGTATCAGCATCATGTGAACAACAGTGGGTGAACCGTACGTTTGAGACATGTAAGTTACGATTTGGTAAAGAAATGGACTGTTAGTCGATTCCCAGGGGCTGGAACATGAAAACCAAGAAGGAGAACTAAAACTTGGGGGAATGCTGCAGTCACTATAGCAGCACATCGCCTTTGCTAAAAAAATACAGGGAAATGATAATGGAAGAATGAGGAAACCATGAAGTCTGAGACATCATTGATCCAGATAATAAAGGGACAACAGCCAAAGCAACTTAACGCTTCAGGTTTCAGAAAGTTCAACCTGTAGGCTGCAAATATCCATTAAAAAAGCATACAAGCATGGAGCTCTAACAACATAACTTCTACTTAACTCTAAGGGGTTGCGGTAAAAGTTTTGGGCATGAGTGGTTTGCTCTCTCTCAAATTTGTTGAAGTTGAAAACAACTTGCATGCAGTATGCATGCCAGATTGGTTTCAAGCTGTGAAACCGTGTGATGTCAGTTGCAAGCCAGTAACAACAAGGAAGTTGGCCAGATTGAGGAAGCCAGCTTGATTCAAGTTGCCAAACTGTGTGACATTGTTCACACGGTTTTGGGCACTATAAATTTGAGCTTTCAGTCCATTGTTTAGCATCCCAAATGTGAGAACAATATAGAATAAAATGTGTGCGATTTTTTTGTAAAGCTTAGGGATTTAAGCTTTGTAATTCTTTGTTTAGTGAGAAATAAAGAAGAGTTTTCTCTCAATTCACCTCTATTAGTGTTGTGTTTTATCACAACAAGTGGTATCAGGAGCTTAGGTTCCACGGTGGGATCCCGAAACTCAGAAACATAGGTTCGGTTCGGAAAACCGGTTCCGACGAAAGTTGTCAAAAATCGGTTTTGAGCATACCATCGGACTTTTCACGTTGAGACAAGTACAATGGTATTTTCCGGTGATCGAATGGAGGTCCAGGTAGCCCGCACGCACCGTCAAGTAAGCTGCCCACGCGCTCTGACTCGCCCCACGCGCCTACTGAAGGTAGACAACGCTGAGTCAGCGCCACATCACCGTCCAGTCAGCTGTCACGCACAGTCAGCAGGACACGTCAGCAACACAGTTGATAAGTGTGGTTTATACCCACTTATTACAACATTTTTAGCTTATTGTTTTGTTATATTTCGAGATATTTAAATGTTTTTTATAGTTTATTTCATGTTTTATTTGTAGGAACATTAATACATGGATCTGGGAACAATTGCACGTGTTTTGGGAACTTTCGGGAACACATGACGAGCACGGGAGCATTGGCCTAACAGGCGCTATGGCGCCCAAAATTACATACATTTTCCAGAGATGATGGCGCCAAGACGCCATCAATGTGAAGTCTGATGGCGCCAAGGCGCCATCAATATAAAGCTCAACTAGCGTCATGACGCCAGTTGAAGAGAGGAAACAGGCGCCATGGCGCCCTCTCACACAAACTCTCCAGGCCAAAATGCGGAGAGTTAGGCGCCGCGACGCCCACTTAAGGAGCCGCGGCGTTGCGGAAGAATATATGTGTGTTCTAGGATTTGCTTTTTAGGGTTTTCAATAATCCTAATGATACCCAAAGACTCCCAGACTCCACTATAAATATAACAGTTCATCCAACACTCAAATGGAGGCTAATACACTGCACAAAACACATAATTAAATATTTTTAGAGATCCAGTGAGAGGATTGAAGAGCAACAATAGGAGATTAAGGCGGTGACGTCCGAGGAGGAAGAGATTCAATTCGGGTTTTATCTTCTTATTTCTTTCTTAGAACTCTACTGATTTCCATTAGATTCATGATTTGTTTATCAATGTATTTATCTTTTGTCATGAATTAACTCCTTAATTCTGTAGAATGATATAATCTATGCTTGAACCTTATATTTTGTTTATCAATTTTGTTATGAAGTTTTATTGATTTATTTATATTCTTTTGAGTTTAATGTTTTGTGTTTGTTGGCCACAATTGAAGATGATGAATGTTTAGAATCTGTCACTCGAGAGAGGGGATTTTGAATAGATCTAGAGAATATAGCCTAGGATTTTATAGAGTTTGAGAGAATCTGTAGTCCTTTGAAGTCGTTAATATAGAATCACTAATCGTAATGAGTTGTTAACTATTGGATTTTTATAGAGATATCGAAGTCTATAGTTAATGATATTTTCAATCGGCACTCGAGAGATGAAGTAGATATTTTAGGAGTCTTGACTTATAAACAATATAACTGAACAAAGATTAATTGGTATAACAAATACATAGGCGACAACTAGGTGAAATCAGGATCCAGAATCTCTATCGTATTAGTTCCTCCTATCCAATTATTTTTATGTTTATTTATTTAATTAAATCTTTATTATTTATTTTCTAAATAAAGTTAGGATTATCAATTGTAGTACTTAGTGCGAGTTAACGCAATCCCTGTGGGTTCGACACTCTAAACTCATTTATACTAAAACTTGACACCGTACACTTGCGGTACGATATAAAAATATCACAACAAGTTTTTGGCGCCGTTGCCGGGGATTGTTTGTTTAATTCACATTAATATTACTACCAAGTAATTTTAGCTTTAATTTAGATTTTTATTTTTATTTTTATTTTTATTTCCTTTATTTTTGTCTTAAGTTTTATTTTTGTTTTTATTTCTTATTTTTTATTTTATTTTATTTTATTTTTGTTTTATTTTTTTCTTACGAGGTGAGTTTGAAAAGAAGCAATGGCAAATCCTGTTAGTGCACTGATAGCTCAAGTATCGTCCCTCATGACTCATCTAGCAGTATTGACAAATCAAATGGGCCAATCGTCTATTGAAGCTGCTTCTGTTAATGAAATGCTTATATCCAACAGAGGAACATGATTTGAACAAGTACAATATGTAAACAATCGGAACTTCAACAACTATAGAGGCAGTCTTATGCCTAATTATTATCATCAGAATTATTCATATGCTGATATGGAAAATATTTTGCAACCTCCTCATGGCTTCAATTATCCAAGAGCTGAGCATAAATCTTTCTTAGAAGACCTCATGAGCACGTTTGTAGCTACAACTTCAGAGAGGTTTGAGAAGAATGAGTCAAGGCTGGATAACATCGAAACACGAATGGGCAATATAGAGGCAAATATGAAATCTGTAGAAGCGTAAATTGGGTTGATTGTTTCTTCCATGGCCAATCAACAGACATGGGTGATTCCGAGTGATATTGAAGCCAACCCCAATGAGCAATGTCAAATCATAACCTGTAGGAGCGAAAAAGAGTTTAAAGACACCTCTCATGACTTAGGCAGTAAAGAAGATGAGATGGTATTTCAGGAGGAAACAATAACAGAAGAAGAAAACAAAGGTGAATTAATAATGAGAGGTCAAAATGAAGAAGTCACCTTCAGTGTTTTCAGAGCCATGTCGATCCCTCAAGGTGATGTAGAATGTCACAGGATAAATACAGTAGAAAAGGGAGTTGTAAACACGCAGGGTGAATCATTTCAGCGACCTATGAGCATAATACAATCATCTATAAAGGAAGATTCTCTGCAGCTAAACTGAAACCACTCCCAAAGCACCGTAAAAAGAGGAAAAGAAAGGTCAGTTCTCACTTGGAGATGATCTCTGGAAGGTTAAAAAGGAAGCCGAGCCAATTTTGCCGAATGTGCAGTCCAGAATTTCCAACTGGGAGACAATCTACATATCTGGAGGACCATCTATGGATAAATCACCACAGCCTGCCAAACTGTATTTTCATGTCATAAGAACCGGTGGATACCAAAGAACAAGAAACAAAGATGAAATTACCCGATTCACTACGTTTAAGCCACCCAAAACCATTTTGGTGGTTGCGTCTGGCTGAAGACGTTAAACTTAGCGCTAGCGGGGAAGGCAAACCCTTACATTTCTTTTATTATTATTTTCTTTACTTTTTTAATTTTTTATTTATTTTATTGTTTGCTATTATAATTTGCATGTATTTATGCAGGTAGATGAGACACACAACGCCGCGCAACCAAATTCAACCAGCAAGATTCTGATCAACTCATGACGGTAATGTTGTTCTCACTCATGTTCTTTAATTTTTTTATCTTACATTGAGGACAATTAAGTTTTAAGTTGGGGTGTTGCAAATTGCTTACTTGTATTATTTGTTTAAGTTTTGTTTGGACCAAAATTGGGCCAAGGATAAAATCGTCTTTTACCTTAAAGCCCAAATAGTACAAAGCCCGAAAGTAAAGACTAGGCCCAAAAGATTTTGTATTATTGTATTACAATTAAGTCATAAGCTTAAATACAAAACCCTCTAATTATATCAACTACTCTTCTCCTACTTTGCCCGACACAAAACTTATTCCCACCTGCTCAGACTTTCTATCAAATGCATAAGGCACGTGGTGGGACTTACGCCAGCTGCCAATGATGATAATTTTCATCTATAAATAGGAACGAAATTCGAGAAATAAGGGCAGAGCTTCACTTCTTTCATCCAAGTCTGATACATTATATTCAGATACTAGTTCTATTTCCCATTTCTAAAAGCATTTGTCATCGCCCTCACGGCCACCAAATAAAGTTGAGGCAGAAAATAACCTCGACTTCACTTTTTACATATTTACTGATCATTTCATACTACTGACTTGGGCGTCGGAGTGTCCCCGGTACCACCACACCGGTGGGCAGTCTACTCTCATTCATTCTTCTTTGTTTTGCAGGATCGCTAGTGCCCCCAACCTACAAATTCTCAATTGTGGACCTCGGCCGAAATCCAGCATCCACAATTTGGCGCCCACCGTGGGGCCCTAGCGATAATTTGCAGACGAAGATTTTGTATTCTACCAACACTCACAGCTTAGTCACTCATGGCTTCAAGCAATGAACAGACACCTGATCCAGTGGCATCACAACTGGCCATGCTACAGGAAAGATTGAAAGCTTTGGAAGAGGAAAATCTAACCATACGTAATTCCAACACGAACCTTCAGAAACAGTTGGAGTTAGTTTCATCACCATCCCGGCATCATGATACCTCAGATCAGCCCAATAACCGTATCACTCCAGCTAATCTCTTGGGAGCATTCAACGAAACAACAGATAACATTCCATCAAATGATGAGGACCAGAGGGACCTGCCAAATTCTCCAATCAACCAAGCTCAACAAGTTGCCATCGCTATGAGAAGGGAAATGAAGGAATTTAAAGAAGCGATTATGTCCAGCCTACCAGGAGTGAAACTACCAATAAAGAAGAGCAGAGCTGGAACCATTTCTGACACCCCCTTCACGGAAAACATCACATCCGTTGAGTTACCACGGAAGTTCAGCCCACCAGACATGAAACTATATGATGGATCCACTGACCCAGACGACCATGTCATCCATTACAAATACAAAATGATGTCAACTGGCTTAGCTCCTCATCAATGGGAAGCGGATATGTGCAGAGGATTTGGAGAAACTTTGGGAGGCCCTGCCCTTACATGGTTCATCAACCTACCATACAGATCCATCAAGTCCTATCAACAGTTAGCAGACAAATTTGTGGAGCATTTCGCCAGCTCTTGCAAACTTGAAAAAACTACTGACGACCTAAGTACCATCCAGCAACGGAGGGGAGAATCCTTGCGAAGCTACGTGGCCCGCTTCAACAAGGAGAGGATAACAATTCCAGATCTACATCAGCCGACAGCTGTGGAAGCTTTCAGAAACGGGTTACTTTGTGATAGCGGACTCTATAAAAAGTTAACCAAATTTCGATGCTACACGATGGACCAGGCCATGGCACGAGCTCAAGTCGAAATCAGATGGGAAGAAGACAAGAGGAATAAAAGGAAAGATAATTCCTCCAATGTGCAGAATGAAAAAACGCCTCATACTTCCAAACGACATAAAGAATTTGCAAGAATGATACCTATGCATCATTCAGAGAAGATGAGTCACCCAAGGAAAGAACATCAGCCCCTCCGAAGAGACTTTGATCGAAGACCTCTGCCATACAAAGCCCAGGAAAGAGTTCTGGTGGAAAAGCCAAGACTCTCAGATTACAATTTTTCTATTTCTCCAGGAGAATTAGTTTTGGTACTGAAAAAGATGGGAAATGAAGTAAGATGGCCTCCACGAAACAGAGAAAGCTTCAAAAAGAAAGACACAAGTAAATGGTGTGAATTCCATCGAGACTACGGCCATACAACGGCTGAATGTGTGGCATTAAGATTAGAAGTCCTCGAGCTGCTGAACAAAGGGTTTCTAAGGGATTTACTTACAGAGAAAGGGAAAGCTACCTTAGCTCAGAGAAGTGAGAGGGATGGACATGAAGAGGCACCAATACCACCTCCACCAATCGACAACACAGTGAATTTCATTTCAGGAGGATCGGAGATCAGTGGAGTTTCATATTCAGCGGCCAAACGACATGCCAGGGCTATCATGTCAAACATTCATCATTCCACAATGTCTATAGAGAAGAAGTTTACAAACCTGATGATGGAGTTTCCAGACGACAGCAATTCGGAAGTATGAACCCTCATCATGATGCTTTAGTGATCTCCCTACAGGTGGCGAATTTTATGGTCAAGCGGATTCTGGTAGATACGGGATCTTCAGCCAACATCATCTTTGCAACCGCCTTAGCGGATATGGGAGCTGAACTGGAGAAAGTTAACAAACGAACAACAGTGTTAATCGGATTCAGTGGTGAGCAGAAATTTACTTTGGGAGAAATAAGTCTTCCAGTCTACGCAGGAGGAATCAACCAAATGACTACTTTCCTAGTCCTGGATTGTCCTTCAGCCTACAATCTTATCATTGGTAGGCCATGGATTCATGAAATGAGGGTGTATCATCCACTTATCATCAAATTCTAAAGTTTCCTACGAAGTGGGGGATTCAGGAAATAAGGGGTGACAAGACTGCCTCGAGAGGATGCTACCAGACGACAATGAAAGCTAAGATCCATTCAGCATAGCAATTACAGAGCGGACCTCATTTTTGGAGCCTACACTTCCAAGTATTGAAGAACTGGATGAGGTCCAAATTCATTCCGAACATACAAATCACAAAACTCAAATAGGAGCAAATCTGGATCCCAAGCTTCGAGCAGACTTGAGTGAATTTTTACGAAAACAACACGACCGATTCGCATGGTCGCATGAAGATATGACAGGGATTGACCCTGGGTTGATCACCCATCAACTCCACGTAGATCCAGACTACCCTCCTGTCCGGCAAAAAAGAAGGAAGTTCGCCCCAGAGAGGAATCAGATCATTGATGAAGAAGTCCAAAATTGTTACAAAATGGTGCCATTAAGGAGTGCAGTTCCCAGACTGGTTAGCCAATGTGGTGGTAGTACGAAAGAAAAATGGAAAGTGGAGAGTTTGTATTGACTTCACAGACCTAAACAAAGCATGCCCGAAGGATTCATTCCCATTGCCACATATCGATCAAATGGTTGATGCTACAGCCGGACATGAATTGTTAAGTTTCATGGATGCATATTCTGGATACAACCAAATCCTTATGCATTCAGACGACCAAGAGAAGACAGCCTTTGTGACCAATAAAGGCATTTTTTGTTACAAAGTAATGCCCTTCGGCCTAAAAAATGCGGGAGCTACGTATCAAAGAATGGTCAACAAGATGTTATCTCAACAGATTGGGAAAACAATGGAAGTTTATGTAGACGACATGCTGGTGAAATCTTCGAAATCTGATCAGCATCTGCAGCACTTGGAAGAAGCATTCAACATAATGAATAAGTATGGATGAAGTTGAACCCAACAAAATGTGCATTTGGAGTAGCCTCTGGGAAGTTCTTGGGATATGTTGTCACGCGACGAGGCATTGAAGCAAATCCAGATCAAATCAAATCCATACTTGAAATTCCCTCCCCTACCTGCCCAAAAGATGTCATGCGCTAGCAGGAAGAATTGCAGCTTTAAACAGATTCATCTCCAAGTCGACAGACAAGAGTTTTATGTTCTTCTCAGCCATTAAGAAAGCAAAAAACTTTGAATGGACTCCAGCCTGTGAAGAAGCTCTTAAAGAACTCAAGGGTACTTAACGTCACCACATTGTTGTCAAAACCACTCGACAACGAAAGACTTTTCCTGTACTTAGGAGTCTCAGATCAAGCTGTGAGCGCAGTCCTGATCAGAGAAGAAAACAGTACCCAACTTCCAGTCTACTACGTAAGCAAGGCATTGCTCGATGCGGAATCACGTTACCCACATTTGGAAAAACTAGTATTGGCTTTGGTAATGTCAGCAAGGAGCTACGACCCTACTTTCAAGGGCACCCTATCACAGTTTTCGGAGTACCCAGGACACAAGGGAGCATTTACATAAGCCGGAGTTGTCTGGAAGATTAACAAAATGGGCGATCGAGTTGGGAGAACACGACATCACTTACCAGCCCAGAACAGCAATCAAATCTCAAGCGTTGGCTGACTTTGTTGCTGACTTCAGTCCCAATCAGAAGGTTTCGAAGATGTAGAAGTCAGTTCAATCCAGACCACATCACTTTGGAAGCTTGCAGTCGACGGTTCCAGCAATAAGAAAGGATGCGGTCTTGGAGTGGTGATCACTACTCCTGATGGAGATATACTACGTCAAGCAATCAAATGTGGCTTCAGGGTTACAAACAATGAGGCAGAGTATGAGGCATTGATAGCAGGAATCAGTTTGGCTAAAGAGCTTGGAGCAAGTAGAATAGAAGTGATTCAGACTCTCAACTGATAGTCAACCAACTCCAGGGTTCATATCAAGCACGAGATCCTCAAATGTCATCCTACTTAATGAAAGTGAAAGAAATCCAGTCGACATTTCAAGAATTTACTATAACCCAAGTTCCGAGAAGCGAGAATACTCAAGCAGACGCATTGGCTACCCTTGGATCGACAATGCATGGGGATAAACCACAATCCATTCCGGTAGTGTATTTGAATTGGCCAGCAATTTGGAAAGAGAGCAAGAGATCACCACCATCACATCAAACGACTCATGGATGACGCCACTCATGAAATATCTGCAAGATGGACTACTTCCAGAAGACAAAACTGAAGCAAGAAAGATTCAGAGACAGGCAGCAAGATTTACCATATTCAACGGACAATTGTTGAAAAGGTCATTCTCTGGACCCTACTTAAAATGTCTTACTCATGATCAAGCACAGCATGTATTGTCAGAATTACATGAAGGAGAATGTGGAAATCATTCTGGAGGACGTAGCCTCGCTTTACGCGCCCATTCGACTGGGTATTATTGGCCAACTATGAGAATTGATTCAGCTAATTATACGAAGAAATGTGAGAAGTGTCAAAGGTTCGCCCCGATTTCACATCTCCCTCCTGAGAAATTAAATCCCACTCTCTCCCCGTGGCCATTCATGAAATGGGGAATGGATATTGTGGGGAAGCTACCAACCGCCCCTGGACAACGAGTCTACATGCTGGCTTTAACGTTACTTTCAAAGTGGATTGAGGCAGACTCTTTCGCCAAGATACGAGATAAAGAAGTTCAATCATTTGTCTGGAAAAACATCATATGTCGATTTGGCATTCCCAAAGAGATTGTGACTGATAATGGTTCACAATTTATCAGCAATCATTTCCAAGACTTCTGCAAAAATTGGGGGATCAAATTAAGTTTTTCAACCCCTCGCTTCCCACAAGCTAATGGTCAAGCCGAGTCTTCCAACAAGACAATTTTAAACACTCTAAAGAAAAGATTAGAAAAGGCAAAAGGAGCCTGGGCGGATGAACTACCTGGAGTCTTATGGTCCTATAGGACGATTATCCGTTCCTCCACAGGAGAAACTCCTTTCTCTCTGGCATTTGGGACAGAGGCGGTGATACCAACTGAAGAAAACATGCCATCTCCCCGTCACCAATGGCTCAGCGATGATGCGAATCAACAACTTATGAATTTGAACCTGGAGACAATTGATGAATTGAGGGATCGTGCATCCATTCGACTAGCGGCGCATCGACAAAGAATGACCAGATACTTCAACAAAAATGTCAGAAGCAGAACATTCAAGGAAGGGGATTGGGTACTACGAAGAGTGTTTCAAAATACAAAAGAAATTGGAGATGGAAATTGGGGCCAAATTGGGAAGGGCCATACGTCATCACAAGAGTTGTTGGACACGGAGCCTACAAATTACAAACAACAGAGGGGAGACAAATTCACAACAGTTGGAATGCAATTCACCTTAAGCGATTTTACCGGTAATATGTGCGTGCTTTTATTTAAATTTGAAGGATTAAAGTAGATTACTACTTTGTGTATTGCGATTCGACATAATAATAAAACTTGTTTGAAATACATCCAAAGATATCATTAAGCCATTAAATTGTTCAACAAAAGGCGATAACAAAAAGATAAGATTACACATATTTCAAATTTCCGGAGCAGCTTCTTCCGGAATACGTTCAGCAGCAACTTCAGACGCAGGAATTTCTTGAACTTGTCCAGTTGCTCAACCTCCATTCGACTAAGTTCTTCATCTCCTTGTCCCTCTCTTGAACACCAGCCGCTTCATTGGCGTCAGTTATTTCTTTCTCAGCCACTTTAGAGTCGACTTCTTCACCTTTCTCTTCCTCATCACCCTCGTTGAAGAAGAAATTCCTGCCAATAATCGATCATACTCTTGAATCCATTTCTCTGGTTCCCAAGCGACGGTATTCCCTTCAAGGAAATCCTTCATCAGATTACTTCGTTCTTTCATCATAGATTCGAGAGCAATCCCTTCAAGTTGCTCAATTAACTCATCATTCTCCTTCTTTACATTTTCAAATGCATCCTTATAACCTCCAATTGTAACCTCAGAAGTTTCCCTCTCCATCTTAAGAGTAGCTTCACCTCCTTCAACTCCTTCTCCAATTCTTCATTCTTTTTTCCAAACGACTTCATTTGGACCATCTTCTTTTTCATTGCTGCAAATGATTTTTCCATTTCTCTTTGCTTCCTGAGATGTGATTCGACATACCGTTGCATGAACAAGTTACACTCCATTGCCTGAAAAAAGCATTCGATTAGAATCCATTCTACAAATTATAATAAAAAAAAATTTATTTACTTTCTTACTTGGTAATTTAGAGCCGCAGCCTTCTTCATTGTCTCGACGGGGCCAATTTTGGATAGTCTTTGCTCATCCTCTTCCAGCAGAAGCTTCTTGATAAAAGGGTCAAGGCTTGATGGGTCAGAAATTGCAGTCGACCCTGATGGAATCCTGACAATTATATTGTCAATGTCCTCAATTTCAAGCGCTTTCCTTTTTCCCCTTTTGACAATTATTTCAGTCGACTGCCCTTTAGGCTTGGGAGTTCCAGTCGACACAACCTGTTGTAATTCAGGAACCTCCACCTCTGGCTCCTTTATTTAAGCTTCCTAGCCTTCTTTCGGCTTTTTAATTCATCAATTGATGCTACCTTTATTGGTCTCGACATCATGTCCTCTGCGCATAAAATTTCTTTTGGAGTTAAAGTCTTTATAAACAACACTTTCCGTACAAAGCTTGAATCGACCAAGTACAGTAGATGACTTCCAATACGTGTTTACAAAGTGCCAAAGGGGTAGATGTACCTTCTGATTCGAAGATTTCTTTCCACACTAATGTTGCCCTTAATCTCTTTCTACCAAGACTACTTCTAATCTCTTTGTTCGACGGGAAGGGAAAGAAGAGCTTTAGTATTGGATAAAATTTGAGGAGTTTTGTCGAATAATCTGTTTCGAAATGGACCTGCAAAACAAACAATACACACATTAGCCTCAAACGACAACCACATTGATAAGTTATCATAATAGAAAGAACTGATACTCACTAAAACACTCCAATATTCTGAGACACGACCCATTCCTGTCGACCCAAAAATACCCTCATTCCTCACAAAGAAATAATCTGACTGCCAGTTACCCCTATCATTCGTTGGAAGCCCCATTACTATTTGTCTCTCTTACGACGAAGGATACAAAGTATACCTTCCTTTTTCAGTTAAGTGCTCATTTAGGTAGTATGAGTATACTACATCTTCACCTCAAAGAACAACCCTTGTTCAAATGCTAAGCATTCAATCGACAATAAAATCCTCCAAGCGTTTGGCATCAGCTGTGAAGGAGCGATCCCATAATGATCCAAAACTTCCCAAGCTAACCTCGGAATGGGGAATCTAAGCCCATTAGCAAACGGCACTACGTAAAATCCAATCCACCCAGGATTTTGTAGTCAATTCTTTCAGTCGGCATGGGTACTCTCAACTCCATTGATCTAGGGAATCTGTACCTCCTAATTTCCATCAGCATATACCAGCCATCATTCGACTAGCTGGGTTCTTGGTTAACAAGTTGGTTGGCATACTTGTGCTAACTGCTCCACTAAACTCCCCAACTGCTGCCAATGATCTTATAGGAATTGCATGCACATGAATTTCACGCGACAAAACGGTAACAGGTCCCTCCTCGAGAAATTCTTGACGCGACCAGTCCCTTAAAAAATTTTCTTCAATAGATTCACTCGACGATACTTCTACAAATTTATCAATCTGCTCACCTAAACTTTCTAAAGATTCTCCACTCGACATATTCTACTCGACAATTTACAAACAAATAATTTCTAAGATTTAGGTTTCTTAAGGATCAAATTCTACTCACCTCTCCAAATACAAATCCACCAAATAGCGTATGATTCAAAAGATCAAACAACCTAATTTAGCTAAAAACAGTTTGAAGCTACTCTATGAATATTCAAAGGAAAAGAAGAACGCGAAGAAAGTTTTGAAGAGTACCTTGGAGCCTTGAAGTTTTTCTCCCAACTTGTTGATCTTGTGAATGGAGCAAATGAACCCATCAAGCCACTCTTATACTACTACTTTTGGCGGTTCTTTTCCTGCCAAAAGACTCATCGTTATTCGCGTTAGGTTTTGCTCCATTAAATGACACGTGGAAGATCTAGGAAATATAAAATATTTCGTCGAAAAGAATGGTGAATTACATTCAGGAATATTATAAACTTGACATCACTTTCTCTCCAACATTAACAAAATTCTCCTCACAACCGCCTTCATCGTTTGACACGACATCATTAGATATAAAAAACGCATTCAATTTTGTCGTTCGACACTATATCACCCGAGGTAAGTATAAAGGTTGCTTTCATTCAAGAAAAACAATTGGGCACACCACGGTGCAAGCCTCATAATCACTCGACACATTACAAATATATTAAATAGACTATGCGTTCGACACATTTGAAGAATAACAAATATTCGTCACGGAATGAACTCCTGAACCTACATTCGGTTCAGTCGACCAAGGGATGTCCCCATGACTCATATGGAGTCAAGTGTAACTCCTGAACCTACATCCGGTTCAGTCGACCAAGGGACATCCCCATGACTCATGTGGAGTCAAGTGTAACTCCTGAACCTACATCGATTCAGTCGACCAAGGGACATCCCCCATGACTCTTGTCGAGTCAAATGTAACTCATGAACCTACATTCGGTTCAGTCGACCCCATGACTCTTGTCGAGTCAAGTGTAACTCCTGAACCTACATTTGGTTCAGTCGACCAAGGGACATCCCCATGACTCATGTGGAGTCAAGTGTAACTCCTGAACCTACATCTGGTTCAGTCAACCAAGGGACATCCCCCATGACTCATGTGGAGTCAAATGTAACTCCTGAACCTACATTCGGTTCAGTCGACCCCATGACTCTTGTCGAGTCAAGTGTAACTCATGAACCTACATTTGGTTCAGTCGACCAAGGGACATCCCCATGACTCATGTGGAGTCAAATGTAACTCCTGAACCTACATTTGGTTCAGTCGACCAAGGGACATCCCCATGACTCATGTGGAGTCAAGTGGAACTCATGAACCTACATTCGGTTCAGTCGACCAAGGGACATCCCCATGACTCATGTGGAGTCAAATGGAACTCCTGAACCTACATTCGGTTCAGTCGACCAAGAGACATTCCCCATGACTCATGTGGAGTCAAATGGAACTCCTGAACCTACATTCGGTTCAGTCGACCAAGAGACATTCCCATGACTCTTGTCGAGTCAAGTGGAACTCCTGAACCAGCATCCAGTTTAGTCGA
Source organism: Zanthoxylum bungeanum (assembly GCA_019454045.1). Lineage (NCBI taxonomy): Eukaryota > Viridiplantae > Streptophyta > Magnoliopsida > Sapindales > Rutaceae > Zanthoxylum > Zanthoxylum bungeanum. The sequence continues at coordinate 206,006 of SKCR01022765.1, forward strand.
CCAATGGACATTCCCCATGACTCTTGTCGAGTCAAATGTAACTTCTGAACGGACATTCGGTTCAGTCGAACAAGAGACATTCCCCATGACTCTTGTCGAGTCAAGTGTAATCCTGAACCATCATTCGGTTCAGTCGACCAAGGGACAGTCCCCATGACTCTTGTCGAGTCAAATGTAACTCCTGAACCAGCATTCGGTTCAGTCGACCAAGGGACATGCCCTATGACTCTTGTCGAGTCAAGTGTACTCATGAAACATCATTCGATTCAGTCGACCAAGGAACATTCCCCATGAGTCAAGTCGAATCAAAGTCTATGACTAAAACTTCCTCTGGCCAGATGATGCATGCGATATATTCCAGAACCCACGTTTTGCACATACTCTTATAAAAGGTGATACATTCTTATCACATGTTTTTATTATCAATGTCATACGACGCAAAAGTATATACTCTCTAAGACAAAAACTTTTTGACTTATAGAGTAAGGGACAAACTGTTTGGACCAAAATTGGGCCAAGGATAAAACTGTCTTTTACCTTAAAGCCCAAATAGTACACAAAGCCCGAAAGTAAAGACTAGGCCCAAAAGATTTATGTATTATTATATTACAATTAAGTCATAAGCTTAAATACAAAACCCCATAATTATATCAACTACTATTCTCCTACTTTGCCCGACACAAAACTTATTCCCACCTGCTCAGACTTTCTATCAAATGCATAAGGCACGTGGTGGGACTTACGCCAGCTGCCAAGGATGATAATTTTCATCTATAAATAGGAACGAAATTCGAGAAATAAGGGCAGAGCTTCACTTCTTTCATCCAAGTCTGATACATTTTATATTCAGATACTAGTTCTATTTCCCATTTCTAAAAGCATTTGTCATCGCCCTCACGGTCACCCAAATAAAGTTGAGGCAGAAATAAACCTCGACTTCACTTTTTACATATTTACTGATCATTTCATACTACTGACTTGGGCGTCGGAGTGTCCCCGGTACCCACCACACCGGTGGGCAGTCTACTCCCATTCATTCTTCTTTGTTTTGCAGGATCGCTAGTGCCCCCAACTTATAAATTCTAATTGAGGACCTCACCCGAAATCCAGCGTCCACAGTTTACTAAAAAAAAATTTTAATTATTTGTTTTTAGCCTTTGATAGTAAAACATAAATCCTATGATGAATTTTGTTTGTTTATGGTGAAATGTTAGAAACGATAAGTGCCCAATTTACTTTTATCTGATGCCTTGAATAACTGATCTATGTTAGACTCGTAAGCACTTAAAAATAGGTTTTTAGCAGTGAAAACTTAAGTAGTTGACAAGGTGACTAGTTGAAGAAATTGCATGTCGATGAATGACTGTTTGCTTAGATATCTATCTTGATTTACTAGTGTTATGAAGTATGGTATAGCTAAAAAGAAAAAAAAATGTCTCTAAAGAAAGAAAATAAACCACCTATAACCGATAAGCGTGAAGCTACCCATGGGCAAGTATTAGGACCACCATGAGGAGAAATGCTACCTTAAAGGGTAGGTGAGTTAAAAAAAAAGTGCAAAATGAGAAAAAGCAAAAAGAGACAAGAAAAGAAAAGAAAAATCATATCATACTGAGCACGGAATAAAGCAATTACAGAGCATAATTGAGATATCTAGGTTGGTTTGACCCATCGATTCTAATTTCAAAACGAAATCATTAAGTTGGCATACTTATGAGTCGAGCTGTGAACGAACCTTTACACACACACACTGTGAGTCTAGCTTAGATGATTTACTCAAGAATTTGGATTCAAGTTGCAATTGCGTACTTTGAAGGTTCTCTAATTATATTTATAAGCTTTATTTGAGGAAAATTTTATGTGCAACTATCGGGACTATCTTTTGTTATTTTTTTATTTTTGCGTGATTGTGTGTGAATGACGTTTGTGGGTGTCGTCGTTGTAAGCCCTCACGAGACTATAACTCGTCCACTAGGGCCGCCTAGGGGTTTAAAAGCTTGTTGCATATGCTAAATGCAATCGTGATCCCTGCGAAAGTGACTTAGTTAATTTAGTTATTTTTAATTGTTTATTTGGATTTAGTTTTAATTTTTATCTTTTGCTCGGGACTAGAAAAACCTTAAGTTTGGGGGTATTTGATTAGTGTGGTTTATACCCACTTATTACAGCATTTTTAGCTTATTGTTTTGTTATATTTCGAGATATTTAAATGTCTTTTATAGTTTATTTCATGTTTTATTTGTATGAGCATTAATACATGGATCTAGGAACAATTTCACGTGTTTTGGGAACTTTCGGGAACACATGACGAGCACGGGAGCATTGGCCTAACAGGCGCTATGGCGCCCAAAATTACATACATTTTCCAGAGATGATGGCGCCAAGACGCCATCAATGTGAAGTCTGATGGCGCCAAGGCGCCATCAATATAAAGTTCAACTGGCGTCATGGCGCCAGTTGAAGAGAGGAAACAGACGCCATGGCTCCCTCTCACACAAACTCTCCAGGCCAAAATGTCGAGAGTTAGGCGCCGCGGCGCCCACTTAAGGAGCCGCGGCGCTGCGGAAGAATATAGGCGTGTTCCAGGATTTGCTTTTTAGGGTTTTCAATAATCCTAATGATACCCAAAGACTCCCAGACTCCACTATAAATATAACAGTTCATCCAACACTCAAAGAGAGGCTAATACACTGCACAAAACACAGAATTAAATATTTTTAGAGTTTGTAATTCTTTGTTTAGTGAGAAATAAAGAAGAGTTTTCTCTTAATTCACCTCTATTAGTGTTGTGTTTTATCACAACAAGATTTAAGGTTCGAATCTCACTAAATGCACTTCCTTAGGGTCATGCCTCTGGTGTAAAAATTCAATAACTTACCATGATCTGTGCTGAGAAATCTCTAAGATCACGGAGCACAAAAAAATTCAAGTTGTCTGCTAAGCATCAACTTCGCAAATTCAAAGCTTTTGCATGAAAATTACCTTAAATTGGGCTTCTTTGGATTAAAATAATAATCAGTAACATGATGATAACTTGTAATCGATAGAACAATATAATACTTTATGGTTAGTTTTGTCACCAGTCTCCATATCATTTATATATCATTATTCACGGATAAAATATCTGATCAAAATCTTCTTATTCACATTCAACTTGTTGAAAAACATCTACATAGCCAAAAATAACAAAGTTAACAATAAAGAGTAGAGAATTTGGTTGTTCAGCATTTTATGAGTACAAAAAGCTAAAATTTGGTATTCCGCGAGGTTGGATACGTTAAGGACGGTAAGGGTATAATTTTTTATACTCGCTAATTGGATGGATTAAGTGTAGGTATTAATATCTCGTTTTAACATAGGTAAAATCTATATGTGAACGGGATCTACATAAGAATTTATAAGGTCTGGTATGTTAGGGTGGATAAGAATAAAACTTGCGTACCTATTTATTGAACAGACATGATACATATATTAACATCCTTATATTATGCATATCCAACCCTTTGCTCTCTCTACTCATGGAATGCATATAGCATTGTTATTTTTTAAATTTGGATGGTGTGTTAAGTTTAGTTGTGTTAAATTTTTTAGTCCCTAAGAGGCGTGACTTGATAGTATAGGTTCAAAATCTCATATTGAGGTACTGGGTTCGAATACATGAAGTGTGTTTCTTGTAAAAATTTGGGACAACTGAAAAATTTTATCTACTCCGCTTAAACCCTAGAGAGATTATTTGACAGCGGGATTTCAACGATCCCAACAACAACTAAAAAAATGTTAATTTTTTTTATAATTGTTTGATACACATTAATAACTGCCAACTATAATTAGTAAAAAAAAAATGGTTATTTACGTTTTACTACTAAAGTTATGATAAAATAACAATTGGGTACTATGAATATTAACATATTACATTTTACTACTAAACTTATATAAAATTTAACATTTTACTACTTTTCCATCCAAATCGTTAGTTGACCGTCAGTTGACCATGGCATTATGCTGACATCATAAGGATAAAAAAGTCTTAACCCACAAATTATTATAAATTATAAATATTATAAAAAAATTAAGGGTAATTTTGTCATTAAGAAAAGAAGAATAAAAATAAAAACTAAAAAAATATTGATAATATGATTATTTATTGTCTTTATTGTTCCCCTCCATTGCCAAGAATATAATTTAACAAAGAATTAATGATTATTGAGTACATCTCTTTTATTGTTATACTTTAAAGTGTTTTGGATATTATGAGAATGTTAATTATTAAATTATTTTGGTAAATTAAATTCTTTAGTTTGTTGGGTTTTATGGACAGTTTAGAGACTAAAATATTTTTATAAATGTGATTGTTGATTGCATCTCTTTTATTGTTATATATAAGATTTAGATATATTTTTAAAGGGTATAACTGTAATTTTCACTTTTATTTTATTTTGAGGATAAAACAGTCTTTTTAAATGTCAATTGACGGTCAACTAACGGTTTAGATGTAAAAGTAGTAAAATGTTAAATTTTATATAAGTTTAATAATAAAGTGTAATATGTTAATATTCACAATACCCAATTATTATTTTGTTATAACTTTAATAGTAAAACGTAAATAATCCTAAAAAAAAAAAAAAGCCAACTCGGTGCTGTTTTTGATATAAACATGACACGTCAGCAAAGGTGGAACCCACATCAGGATCCTATTTGACAAACACGAAGCCGTATAAGACCAATTTTATCTGCAGTACGAAACGACACCGCTTAAAGCGTCTTCATATCGGTTCTTTAATAACGCTTCAACTGAAAATGACAATAATATGAAGCGACCATGGCGTACGCAGGGAAGCTCTTAGCTCCAATTAGACAGTTGTTTACTGCTTTAACCACTTCATCTAAATCGGTTTCTCCCTCCCGCTCCAGGCAAATATGTACTTTTCATTTTATTATTGACTTTTAATCATTTGTTTTTATTTTTTTTAATTGGGATATATTATTAATTTATATTATTATTATTATTATTATTTAGGTCCAGTTTATGGCGAATTTGAACCTATAAAGATATGGAGAAAGAGCGTAGGCTCTTTAGTACGCAGTAATTTTGCAGGACCTCTGTATAAATTTAGTTTACAAAGAAAATACATTCACAATTTCAGCTTACAAGGCAAGTTTTATTCTTGTATTTTATGCTTTATTCAATTGCACTTTTTATACTCATGACTCACTTTACCTGGAAAATTGATTCAAGTTTTCCTGCATCCGAGGTTTTTGCGAGTTATTTGAGTTCATTTGTTAATGTGTTTTGTCCTTTTTTTTTTTTTTTTGGAAATATTGGAAACCCTGCCGCCAAAACATCCGACTCAGGCTTAAGCGGAGAGTTAAAACCCCCGACTGCCCCAAGCTCTTACAAGAAATGCACCATTGGACTTGAACTCATGACCTAGCCTTTTGCCACCAAGCTACACCTTTGGGGGCATTTTTGTTTTGTCCCTATTTTGTGTTGCCTAATATTGAGCTAATGAGTTTGTTCCGCCGGCACTGAAGTAGTTGTAATTGGGATTGGAGAAATTATGAATTGATGCTAGATTTTGAAACATAAGATGAGAATGAACCTTTTTTTTTTTGCTTCTCGAGTCAAGCATCATATAATACGTATCTCCTTTTAATCCAATTGGGATTTAGTTGTAGATTTCTGACTTTAGTTATTGTTTACCTAGCAGGTTTGGCTGTTAAAGTTGGATGGATTTTTACGACCAAATAATGTGTCTTGACACTTATGATTGGTTTATGATGGAATGAAAAACTTGTTATTCTTGTTCTTGTTAGATTGCTTGCAAGCTGTGTAATTTTCGATTTTATAGGGGAACAAGTTTGTTATAGCTTCTTTAAGAGCCTCATCCACTTGGCAGGAATTGGTTGCCATTTTATTTGCATTTGGCTTGTATTTATGATTTAAACATCTGTAGCGACATCATCTAGTGTGCCTCGTGTGATCCTTCTTGTTAAAATGATTCTTTATTTTTGGGATTGCCCCAGGGAGCAAAGCTGTTGGAGGCATTTTTGGTGTGTCGGTTATATTTGGATCAATATGCTTTCGACCACATGTTGTGTATGCTATGGATGGTGAGCAGGTTACGTAGTTGTCCATTTTGAAGTTTTAGTATTGTATAATGAAATGCCTGTTAATTTCACTACTTACTGAATTTCAATTATTTAGGCCAGGATGTTTTGCTGGATGATTATCACATAGACTTGCTGGGTGCTTCAGACTCGGAAAAGGATTCACTTGCCTTCTGGAAGTCTGCAAGGAAATTCTTGCTGCCGGCTATTGTTCTTCTTACTGTGTTGATAAACTGGGACAATCCAATCTCAATTGTGACAAAAATCATTCTTTGGCTCCTCAGCACAAAGCCTAGTCCTATGTCTGTTTATCTATATGTTGATCAGGTCAGGAAGCATTCCATTCTATTTTGTAGCTATAATGAGGTGCTTACATCTAAATAATGTCTAACAAGGAATTTTAATTTCTAAACTAGGGCATTATTGAAAACATGCTTTCATGGTATAGTTTGTAAGCTGAAGAGATTTTGAACATGAAATTATCTCTGTACTTATTTGACATTATTGATACGTCCTTCTTGCCGTCTTTATTTTCTGCTTAATTTTTTAATTTTCTATGTGGAGGCCAGTACGGGCTGAATGATTGATAGCTACACCAGTATTATGGAGATTTTGGCACCTACACACAAAAAAAAAATAGCGGAAAGAAAGCATGTGATCAGTTTTTGGTGTGAATTATTGTGGGTTCTCCCATCTCCTTCCTGCTAATAATCAAGTCTACGAACTTGTCCTACCCCAGTAGTCCACATGTTTACCAGTTGAATTATGAGCTGTAAAACCAATGTTTGGATTATTGAATTATTTGATTTATGTGTTATATATGCCGATCTTTGACTTTCTGAAATAGTAATTTTCATTTCATTATTTTATTAATCAAATGTAGAAGTAAAAAGTCAGGTGTTTAAATGAACTTATGCATAATTTTATTTAATGTTGCAGTTGTGCTATCAATTCATGCGTCAAAAGCCTCACTTGTACATATTTAAGGTGCATTCCTGCTGTTATCACTTTATTTCTTTTACAATTGACGCAATACTGAACTTTGAGACTCAAAATCTGTATTTTCCTATAGTCAGTGTATTGTGTCATTCAATTTGGATCTTCTTTAAGCTTTTATATCATTGAAATTCATCATACAATGACTTAATAGTTTAAACATCGTCGTTTTTTTCGGACACAAGCTTAATGTTGTAGAGTTGTTTATTAAGCTTGACTGTTCTAATGTTAATCAAGGAAAGTTAGGTAGAACATTTGTTACCCAGTGGGGATTGCTACCATATGCTGAAAGGGCAATACTGCATATGCTGGAGGAGAGTGTTACTTTTTTAGCTTAATGCCCTCTTTTAATTCTTATCAGGCTACCAGTCTCTTATCTTCTTAACTTTATCAAAGAACCAAGAAAAAGGACTTCGTGTTTAGTTTGTATATGGAATTTGATAATTCAAGGATAAAATGGAGTGAATATGTGGATCGTGCATTTGTGCTGCTGCTGCATGTACTACATTGATGAGAGACATTATGTGTCTTCTATAACTACCCATAATTATATATGATTGAAGTATACCATGAACTTGATTTCTTTTTACCCACTTGTATTAGTTGGTGATATTTTTCAGACATTATACGCCAAGAAGGTTGAAGTGCAAGATTATAAGCTTCTTTGCCTTGCAAGAGTTGAGGTTGGAGATCATAAGTTAACTTTGGTTGGGATTCTCGGAGATTGGTGGGAATTTCCATCATCACACGGAACGTTATCTGCACTTAGAACAGTACTGAGGAACAAGGTAATTAACTTCAGCTAGATGTAGGTGCTAATCTACAGTATTAGTCATGGTTGTAGCTTCCAGGTTGTGAATTTTTTTCTCTGGAACGCCATGTTGTTTTGTTTCGTTTACTTTTTATTAATCTATATGACTTACCGTTGTCCTATGAAAAGAAAGAAATAGTAGTCATGTTCAAGCTGGTGTATCTTATCCAATGAAAACCATAGTTCTGTTTCCCGTTTATATTATATCTGAATCACTCATTGTTCCTTTTTGATTGCTGTTTATGGTGGAAAAGCTCTCAACCTGGGACAGGAAAATAGCTAATTTACCGGTCTCTGTCATCGCTACAATGGTAACATTTTACATATTGAGAATTGGAAAGATATATGCTTTATAAACGAATTATACACTCGAACCACTGAAGGATACTTATCTTCCTTACAGATGTATCTCTAGGTTAGTTATTAGAACACAACAGTAGCACAAATTAAGATCAAAAGAACGTTCCTTTAAATAATCATAATGCAATATTAAATGAGTTGTTGCTTGGTCTTTTCTTCTAATTGAATATCTTTCCTTGAGAAGCTTGTTACATGATTTGTTTCCTAATCTTTTAAACTCACTAAACTATCCTGTCGCAACTAATTTATTTTCGATCATATAAAAAGCCTTATTACAATGATTACTTTTATACCATCAATTATTTATGAAATTTTTATCATCAATGATGTAAATTCAACAAGCAAATTGACATAAAAGGGTCTTTACTACCTGTCTCTTAAAAGGAGAAGAATAAAAAAAAAAGAGATGTAACAAGAGATTCTCGAGTACCAAGTGAAGAAAATCTACAAAATGGAAGCTCCTCACACATCTAAATAGTCAAAACTATTTGCAAGTGAACAAATGTATATATATGGTCATCCAATAGACAATTGTCGTCGAACTGGTTGCTTGCTTGCAGAAGAAGAAGAAGAAGAACCAATCCTGTGGAACACCTTGGTAGTGAAATGCCTTTTAAGACGATTCTTAAAGGAAGAACCACTGTCATTCCATCGTGGTTCTCCCCTCAATCTGTTCTTGATATGATTTGAGGCTTCGGTGTTGGTATGATTTCCGTGGACTTCAGATATCACAATCCCTTTGCTCCGCTGCACAGCTCTTAGGGCCATCTGCAAGGGTTCCGAGATTGAGGAAGATTCTTCAAGTGGTCTTGCGATCTTCAGGCACAAGGGACAAGGGGGCTCATGAATCTGGGTCTTTGGTGTTAGTTGCTCCAAGCATTCCGCATGGAAGACGTGGCTGCAAGGTAAAACCCCAGCAGTCGGCATATCACCACCTCTCATAATTCGATGTGCACTCCAAGGGGACTTTTGAGACAACAATTTACCACAGACTCCGCACTTTTGACCAGCTACAAAGCCAACAGGTGACCTCAGGCTCTCTACATCAATGTGGTCAGATATGTCAAACCTTTCTCCATCGAACCCAAAATCGTAGCTGCTTGCGCTGCTCCACCTAAACCCCTCTCTTCTAGAGCTAGCACCAGGGTCTGGTGATGTCTCCAACCTTTGGAGTTCAGTGAGCATTCTATGGAACTTGTGCACAGTCCTCGAATTGTTATCGAGCCAGTGAGACGGCGATATATGATCTTCACCAGGTGTAAGCCTACCAGCGCTACTGGTATCAGCGTCACCAAAGGTCTCAAAATCAGATATAGGATTTTGAAACACTAGTGGATAAACTGCTTTAGACATATAAGAGCGTCGGCTAGGAAAGTTACGATTTGGTAAAGGGAAGGGCTGCTTGCTAGTCGATTCCCAGGGGCTTGCCTCTGAAAACAAAGATGGGGAACCAAAACTGGGGGATGCTTCAGTCACTCTAATGGCATGTCGCCTCTGCAAAAAATAGGAAAGGGGGAAATGGTTATATTACATATTTATTCATCCGCAGCCATTCAAATCTATAGTTGAAAAAGAATTCACCTCAGCGGAATGAGGAAACCATGAGGTCTGGGATCTTGATCCTGATAATAAGAGAACAAAAAGGTCAATATAGCAAACATTCATATCTGTGTAGAGAAACATGATAAAAGGTTTTAAAATGCTAAAAGCAAGAAGAATAATTAAGCCAATGATGCAGATTTGCAGCATAAAATAAGGGACAGCCCAAACAACTTAACGCTGCAGGTTTCAGCAAATTCAAAGAAAGTAAAGCTGCAAAGTTTCCATTAAAAAAACATGCACACAAGGGAGAGAGAAACAGATTTCAATATCTACAGCCTAAAAACACTCTTGAAGCATCATGCTGTTCCTAACCACATCTTCGAAGGCCAATAACAGCACAACTTCTACTTGTTGATGTCGCAGCATTACATTCGGTCATCTATTCTCTAATACATATGTCTTTCTGTACTGGCCGATATCATGGTGTCACATTCAAACATAAATTCTTTAAAAAAATGCCTGTATGCATACATATCCCAGACATAATTTAAACTCTTCCCAGTATACGTTTTCTTCTTGGCTTTGCAGAACCACATTCCGTCAATATAAAGCTTGGCCTCTAGCATGAAGTAAAATCAATGCCATGAGTTCCTTTTTTGTCACTAAAAACTTTCCTTGCAAGCCCAAAACCTCAAGGCAATTGAGCAAAATAGCCTGATTCCAACATGCTTAGCATTATAAGGCAACTCAACAGATGGGCCAAATAGCATACACAACACAAAATCAATGGCAAGCATAAACTGCCATTACAAAGTAATTTTGTACGAAATAGATCAAGCTGATATAATTTAGTAGTGCGAGTAATGTCAAAGAGATGAGGAAAGTGACTATTGAAAGAACTAGAAAGCAAAAGAGGAAGCACAAGGAAAAAATAATAATAAAATTACATCTTCCAGGAAATAAAAATATGAAATTATCAAAATAATGAATTTATAATTTCAATTTTCAAACAAACAAACAAAAATGCGTATTTCACGGTTAATAATAATGGTTACTGATATTTCTTCTCGACCAATCAACGTAACAAAAACATTGAATGTCTTGAGTAGGTTAACTTAATATTAAGAACTAACTAGCACGAATTACAGAGTCCATTGAGTCAGCAATGGCCAAAATTTCACAAAATTATTTATCTCCTTTAAACAATAGATATACAATATTAATAACATAACAGATATATTCAGTGGTACATGATTCCATCTGCAAGTGAAATAAATGACCACAAATAAGGAATTGACTGAACATTACCTCTCATATTAGATGTAGCAAGCTCGCCTAAATTGAACTTTTGTACTGGGGATGTCCACCGGGGTTCATGTACATTATGGGTTGGACTACCAGAATACGAGAGCACTCCATCAGATACGGAATGATGGTGATTGGTGTACCGCTCACTGCTAACCCTGCTTCTACTTCCTCTACTCTGGGAGGATAAAGATGAACCATGTAAAGGAGCTTCTCGAGCCCCATGTTGCACTCCATCTGATTGCAACCTACAATCCCATATCCTGAATGGAGGTGGTGAAAAACTGGAGTTAGTCTGCCAATGTGGTTCACTCCGATCCGTGGAATTATCCCTACCACTTGAGGGTGATTTTGCTCCATGTGGCCCAGCGGCCACACAACAAAGTTGACCCGTGTTAGCTATTTTCTATTTAGCAACAGTAATGATGTTGTGTGATCTATTCAAAAACTTTCAGGGTAAAATGAAGCTCCCAAATGTCCAAAGTCAGGCACTAAGTAGAGTCTAAATGGGATTAATAGCACTGAAAGCTGCAGCCAAATACATCAACAATTAACCCATGAAACATTCAAGCTACCGACCAACTTCACAGAGGGTTGCTCATTAATATGGTATTATCAACATATATACAAGGAAACTTGTTCAAATTTCAACCTCGCTGCTGCAGCCTGAAATCTAAGTAAATACTAAATATCAAGGAAGTTTAAAATCATGCAAATAATTCTAGTAAATATCAAGTGCAGCTGAATTAATTCTGATGGGCAAACAAGTAAGGTCCATGGTAGTTATCATAAAACGCTAACAGGAACATTAATTAAAACCTAAAAATTTTGAGAAGAAATTATATTCATGATTTAAAAAACAATTGGAATTTATTCACTCTCTGGCATGCCTGTACTAGTAGGTCCTAAATTTGAAATGTAAAATAAAATTACCCAAATAATCAGTTTCATCTAAACCTAAAATATTCAGCTAATAAATTTACAGAACCCAGTAAATCTAAACTCACTCAAACGAAAATTACAAGGATAAATAAGGAATATCCATTAAAACACCTTATCCTTGTCACCACAATTCACATAGCCAAAATTTGGGAAAAATAAATAAAAAATAAAAAAGCAAAAATCAAAAATCAAAAAACAAACATAACCCATAAGGACTTACATACAAAATTAAAAACTCCATTACACTGATAGCAAAAAGAAGATAGTACCTTAAAATGAAGAAATGGCGATCTGGGTTTAGCTGAAACATGTGCCGTAAGTCAAGAGAAAGTGGGAAAAGAAAGAAACAACAAAGTAGTAAAGGGCAAAAAAAAATGAAACCCTAGTGGCTAGGTTTAAAGCTTTGATGGTGGACACTTGGAAAGTGAAATGTAGACAAAAGTAAAAGAGATGATAATGGACAAGACAAGACAGCACCAGAAAGTGATAGGCATTTGTTTTTCTTCATTTTTAAAATATAAATAAATTACAGAATTGCAATGAGCAGCCAGTTGTCTTCTACAACGGTCAACAGAAAACTAACTTAACTAGTAGTAACTAGTAAGTGGACTTCTGTTTAATGGGCCGGGCCGACATGGACCTGGTCCGTTTTCAAATGGCACGAATTCAAAGCCTGTTTTGTTTTTGGATCTCTTTGAGGTTTAGCATTATGGGCCAAACCCGACAGAATCAGCCCGTCATTGAAAGCGAAAATTTGTCCTGAAGAGAGGAAAAAACAAATGAACAAATCTGGAGTGGAAAACACCGCCTCATACTACTAGTACTTTCACATACCTCTTTAAAGTTTGAGAAACTCGCGCTTAAATGGAGATATATATTTTATTCACTCATATCTCCTGACTCCGAATAATTCTTTGGTGCAACGGAGGTATGAGTGACGTAGTATCACCAAAAATTAGTAAATGACATGTAAGATTTAAAATTCATCTTTTTAGTTGTTTTTTGATATTTTAGCACGTGTGTCAATGGTTGATTGGATTGCTGCACAGAGGACGTGATACCTCCTTTGTATTGTAGATTTTCTCCCTGACTCCTATGAAGTGAGCCTTAAACTAGTTGAGTGATAGTTTGGATAGAAAATTTGATAAAAATACAAGTTTTTGTCAAATTTGAAAGAATATTATAGAAACCGGTCAATGCAATTTTTATCTATTTAAAGACATACACAGTCTAACGTAGATTTTTAAGTATTCCATTGAGTAAATGGGAATAAATGATATTATCACACGTCAAGCGAGATCGAGAAAGACTCAAGTAGACATGAACAAAAATCATAAAGAGATACCTATATTTTACTGAATTTAATGGATAATGGTTTTGGATAGAAAATAATAACGTCAAATGATCCATGTAACTGACCCTATTTGGTGGAAAAAAGCTTTCGATTACCAATGTAACCAACTCTATCTAGAGGGAAGAAAAAAGTTTGTTTGGTTTGGTATGGTTTACATTTTAGGGAACTCATGATGGCTGCAAAGTAATAAATCTCATTGTTCTTAGAATATATGTAGCAGAATTCGGAAATTTAAACTGGAAATTACTGCAAAGGTCAGTCCAAAGCTTTATATGTCTCTCAATTTGAACAAGTTCTATGGAGTCTCCGACACCTCTGACTGAACCATTCGATGTTGCTACATGCATAAACTAGCTTGGGGTAATTGGTTTCAACTGATCTCATGAGTCATGAGCAGACTTAAGATGTCAGTCTTGATTATATTTTTTGAAATCCTGTATCATGAAACAGGTTTTAATAAAATGTTGGATTCATCTCATTTCTCTGTTTAGTTTCCTTTCACTGTTGTCTCAAAAATCTGCCCAAGCATAGCTCCCAAATCTACTTTGCACAAGTATGTTAAAGTATCTTTTTTTTAAAATAAAAAATAAAAAATTCAGCCGTCAAATCATCTTATCTACGATTAAGCAGAATAAGTAAAACTTTCGACTGCCTTAAATATGTATAAGAAATTCATCTATCGGATTCGAACCCAAGACTTGAACAATCAAATCATAAACCTTATATCACATAACCACCCGACACAAAAAAAAATATCTAAAGTATCTATGGAAAAGATATAGACCAAAAAAATGAAAAGATAAGAAAATCCCTGGTCAAACTTTTGATTCCCTTGTCAAATCCTGAAGATAACAAAATGCAAGTGCAGACCAGACATTGCTTTCCAGCTAATTGAGGCGGCTCTTTGATGGACACATGCAAAGAGACAAGAGGTGCTTCAAGATTTTGAATCTTGAAAGAATGTCAATGGTGGAAAGAACATGACACATGTAAAGAAAAGAGAGGGGGTGTTATATTTGAAAAGCCTAAATTTATGTTACGATTATAAAAAGGGACCCAACATCCACAATCTTCCTTTGTGTAAACAAAAGCAGAAGAAGCCACGTTGCTTCATCAACTCCCACTTGCAAACATCATCTTATCCATCATTCGTTTGTATTTTAACAAAAAGATCTCCTGTTCAGCCAAGTTAGCAAAGTATCATTCAATTTCACATGTGGTCCAGCTGGTCCTGCTGTTAAAAGAGAACAAAAGATCTGGTCCTGCTGTGGCTCCAGCCTACATCATCCAACAACATTTTTGAAACTTCTATGATCTTTTCAGGTTTCATTTTCTCTGTGGTATTTATCAAGATTGGAATCATAGTGACAAATAATATCACAAGTTATCAAGTTCACTAAGCCTGGTGTGTGTGTGTGTGTGTGTTACAAAATGCATGAAACAAGAAAGCAGCTTCAAATTCATACCAGAAATACAATACAATACAAGGAGTCAATAATTACACACACTGATGCCATGAGGCATCAAGGAATCTTCTATATGTAAGTAGATGAATAACATTTTTAAAACCAAATAGGGGAAGACATAAAAGAGCAAAAACTTACAAACACATTCTATTGCTCTTTCTAAAACTCTTGGGTGTAGCAGGGCAAGGATCCAAAAAAATAAATCCAAGAACCTGCAATTCTTTTTTGGGACACGCAGAGATACTGTATGACTTAACATATACTGTATGACTGAGAATATTTTACATGAAAGTAGAGCACAAGATAGAACTGTACAAGGTAGGCATTGCAAAGAGTAGGGTTGGCAAAAACTAACCACCACATCACCTCCCCACAGAAACCAAGGTTTTATCTTCAGTCTCATGAGCAGACTTTAAGGTTGAGTGAAGAGGTAGAGGTCGATTTGGGATTGATTGAGACGGAGCTGCTGCCGCCACCTCTACCTCTTCTTGTGCAGGAACGGGCGTTGGTTGAGGTTTTGGTGTGTAGTTGAAGGAGAGATCTTTGTTAGCAGCCAATGCGAGGAGCTCTTTCTCCTCCAGTCCCTTTGTTGGCCCAAGGCTGCATCTTTCTGGTGTATGCTTGGCTAATGCATCTTTAAACTTCTTGATCTGTGAACATCAATATGAGAGCAACAAATAAATAGTAGCCCTAACAATAGTACCCAAAAAATTAAAATGAGATGATGTTAAGAACAATTTAACTCTAATCAAGTCAGCCAGACCAAAATTCAACTCCTCTGAGTGGCAGCATATATACTAGAATAAAAATGAAAAGGCCCTCAACTAGTTTCATGTCCAATGTTCTTAGGTGTATAGAAACCAATATCAACGTCCACTAAAGGATGGAGCTAAGTATGCTCTAACAACAATCATGTTCAATCATCATTTAAGAATAGACTGAATATGTACTAACCGTTGCATTAGTGCAGCTAAAGCTGCATAACCGGCCATGGGACCCTCTGTAAAACCGGAAAAATGGCAGCACATGAACATTAAGGCTATAAGACATGGATTTGTGCTCCTCATAGTTAACTTGAAGGAACTGGACATCTGGATTCATATCTGCAAATTGACATATCTGCCACAAACAACACCCATCCAAATTCACTTAAAACATGAAAAACATGAAAAGCTATCATCAAACACACATCTAAACAAGAATAAATCTACAAGTACACATATCTGGTGTGAATCAATTATACCTTTGGATGGAGAGCTTTGCATCCACCGCAGCCGGGTGAGAAGTAATCAACAACGACAAGCTTATCACCAGCATTCAAAAGGGAGTCCACAAGATCTTGTGCCGAATTCACCTCTTTCATGTTGGGTTGCAGCCCCTTTTCCCACCATCTATGAGCCTTCCCAATTCTAAGGCCAGTCTATTAACCCCAATCAAAGAAGAAAAAACATACATTTAATTCACCTCAACCAATTTAAAAAATCATAATCACATAACCATCAAAAGACATATTGATGATAACAAATTTCAATTCAGTAGAATTTATCCAGTATTTGAATCATGACGAATAATAACGGCCAAAAAGGCAAAAACAAGTCAAAAAATAATCTTCAAAATTTATGTAATTTCTCACTAATTTAGCAATAAAGTTGAACATTGAAGGGGAGAAACCTATAATCTTTTTCGATTTATATCAACATAAAACCAGCTCAAAAATTCATCATCAAAGCTACTACTAATGTTTAAGTCTCAATCAAAACTAAATTTCCCAAAACAAATTTTTTAATCACTCGATAAAGTTCATACAACTAAAATAAAAAATCATTCATCATAAACTAAATGAAAAGTGCAAAAGATATGTATTCACACCCAACAATAGAGCAATAAGTTACAGAATAATACCTAAAAAAAAAATATTAAAAAGAAAAGAAAAACAAAAACAAAATGATGTTACCAACCTGTGCATTAATGGAGAACATGGATGAATTCCCTCTCTTGGGCAAGGCTTTATTTTCTTGAAAATCAACTCTATTTCCATGAAAATCACTGGTTAGTGATAAAGAAAGTCTCATAGCCTGAGATTTCATTTTGATCATAGAACAAGACCCACCACAGCTTTTTGGAAACACAGATATGCTGCTCCTGTTATTGTGTTGATTTTGATTACCATATGAAAATAGATTTGCTTTGCTCAAAACCTCAGCCATGATTTTTTTTCCCCTCAAAACAATAATTTTTTGTTTCACAAAACAAAGATTACAGATTTTTATTAATACCCAATTATGAAAAATCTAAACTTTGATAAATTAAACAAACTTTGAGTTTTTTTTTTTTTTATTACTTTGACCAAAACAAACTGAAGAAAAATACAGTTTTAAAGAAAACCCAGAAGCAAAATGGAAACAGATTCAGTAGAAAGAATTTTTTTTTTTCTTTTTTCTCTTTAGTTTTCTGGCTGAAGGTAAGCTTTTGAAAGCCAAAAGCACTTTTTAGTTTTAATCTTGACCGTTGACATAAAGTTGATCTAACGGTTACTAAATTATTATTATGGTGTTAATTTTATTAGATAAGGATTATCTAATTTAAATTCGCTGGGAGGCCACTCAGCTCGTGGCCAACCGAAAGCTCGACTCCCTGCACAAATGATTCGATAAATTTGGAAAAATAGTTGAAATCTCTATATATTTAATATGAGTGTAAAATTTCTCTCCGTATATAAATATTTATATTTAATTATTTCAGTATATTTTAGATTGTTTATCCGTAAATTTATATTATAATAAAAAAAATTCGCTGCTGAGTTATTAATCATGACCGTTAATTTTTTTCCTGTTGTAGTGGATCTAACGGTGGATGAAAATTTTGTGAAATAAAAACGGATAAGGTTTAATTTTTATTAAATTTCAGTTTTTGGAACGTATATATTTGTGTGGAAAATGGTAGGTACACGTGAATAATTTTTTATGGGACACGTGGTGGCAGGAAACATTAGTTTGAAAAAGAAGATATGATTTGGATAATTGCCACCACCCTTGCATCGCGTGGGCCCATGTGAAAGAAAAATGGAGTCAGTTGACAAACACCTGTATTAAGAATTAGAATCCTCCCTCTTGTCTCTCTGTATTTTTTAACTACAATATAATCTTAATCATATATTTTTTTATGTACGCCACGTGTCACACTGATCATTGCTTTCTGAAACGATGATGGAAAAAGCTATAAGCATGGTATCAAAGTGGTTGCGGGAATGATACGCTTTGGTCATCGGCGAACGCTTTCAAAGACGACCCTCTCGAGTTTCACTGTTCCTCTAATGATAGGGCTTGAAATCTCTTAACGCTTATACATAGGTAATGAGAGTTAAGCCACTTGCATTGCGAATTTGAAAGTTGTTTTCATTGGATCCAGACCTTGAGCGACCGATTCGGCAGAACAACTCAAAAGATAAATAAATATTGTTAATTTATTAATTCTTTCAAAATTGACTATTTGTTACTTTATTAAAGGTGTTCCATAAATGATTGCGATCGAGTAAATAGCTCAAATCATGGATCACTTAAGCTCTCTCGGAGACTTGCTTAAGAATAAGAAAGATGAAGCTCATGTAAATACCATGAAATAAGGTTTTTGAGTGTAACATCCCCCTTTTATATATGATACCGGCAGGTGATGGATCCTCACTACCACCATAAGCCTCTGACTATTACATAATCATGCAAACATGACTGACATATATTTGTCCATTGCATATATCAAATTGCAACACAATAACAATTTTATTAATATTATGAAATATTTATATATTGTATTTTAATCATGTGCCACTGGATTCAACTCACAATGACATACATGCATTCTATTTGAATGCGACCATCAAACTTTAGATGAATGACCCACACTATAGTGACTGTAGTTTACTTCTATTCCTCGATAATCCGCAATGGCTCGCCATATATATCTATCTACAAAGTTGAAGAGTGTAAATGGATGAGTTATTGGAACTCAGTGATTGGGCTACAAATAATGATACAATAACTAAAGTTATTATTATAACAAAATTTTCAAATTAAATTTTGTAAGCTAAAACTGAATAACTTGAAACTGAGTTTCTCAAAGCCTCAACAAAACCATCGAAATAAAATCACTATAAAAAATTCATTAAGATCATGAATCAATTTAAGAACTTGTCTTTAGTGTATATGGGCGTTACGTATCGTCGTCATCCAACACACATAATTAGTGTCATGAGGCATTATGTCTCGTCATCCCCGTGTCATTAAAACCACTCTCATGAATGTCACATCTGAGACACGAGAAGATCCAGTGACATTATGTATCGTCATCCCCATGATCCCGAGCTATGATACTACATATGCACATGTCTACTAGATCCGTCTAATAAAAATATATTATGAAAAACATAATCATTAAAAAGCATATCGAAAACCAAAACGGTATCATCATCGAGTTTTTCAAAAAGTAAATCATATCAGTTTATCTACATCTCAAGACATATCCCGAAGGACCCGAACTCAAGGAAATCTGAAAATCATATCAAAATCGTATCTCAATTGCTCAAGTAAAGCAAACCTCAAATCAAGATTATCATATTTTGAATACTCAACCGTTTAAAACTCAAATCAAAGACAAATGACGTGTAATATCCCAGGCATCATTATCGTAATCAATATTGAAAATAAACTAAAAAATAAAATTCGAAAGATAAAGTATCAAATTGAAAACAAAACATCACTCACATATCTCGATGTTTGATTTGAGGATCGCTACAGAGTTTGTGACGGCAGCACTAGATAACGATTCGCCTTGAAGATTGCTTCAGAAAGCAACAAAATTCCATCCTTGATGCAAGTTTGGACGTGAGCAAGAAGAAAATAAAATTTTTTTGTGTTATCCAGCAAAATCGTGAAGAAGGGGATGAAGAAGAGAGTGAATAGGGCTACTTTTATAACAAATGAAGATTTTTAAGTAATAAAACATTAATAAATAATTGACACGTGTCAAAATTATAGAGTATTCACGTCACTATATTAAATGGGCAGAAAAACATATGTTTTCGACTTAGTTCTGGTATGAATTTGGAAAAATTCTCAACATGAAAGTTTTAGATATTTGTTTAAAATTTCTAACACCACCAATATCACTGAAAATGGACATCGACATATCAATTTATGGCGGAAATACTGAGAGATGTCTGGAAAATGACTGAAAAATAATTGTGTACCGGAACTGAAATTATTTTACCGGATTTTCGAAAAATATTTTCCCGATTATAAAAGCACTCATGTGTGATTTTATATTACATAATTCGTCACACATATTGAAAATGATCATAGTGATCTCTCTGTGACAACCGGGGTGTTACAATACATTAACCAAATATATATAAAGCCACGAGCCCGTGTGAGTCTAATTCGTCTTTGAATATGTTTTTAGCATCGTTATTCTTCGGAAGATTCACAATCTACTGACTATTATTCTCGTTAAGTACTAGGTAAATTTTTGACCCACATTGAGCTTAAATGATATAAATGTCCATTGATAATGAACATTAGGTATATAAAAAGTTATTTTAGGCTGGTCGTCTGAGTTGATTCCCAATTACCAAAATATCACCTTTAAATCAAACTTAGATAATATATGGTATCGTAATAAAAAAATTAGTGAAATTTATTATTTGAGTTGGATTCTTGAGTCATTAATTTGATAATTTTTTCATATTTGATAACGTATAATATCATGTTATAAAATTATTATATGTATAATATGATATCCCTATTTCATTGAAGATTTTTTTTTTCATTACTAAATTTATTTTTATTTAAAATTTAGAAATAAAAGGAATTTTATTTAGAATATTCTAATATGGGGTAGCATTAGGGTGGCTTTCATGGGACCTCTTTTAAAGGCAAGTCAACGGAGGATTGGCCGATTAGGTGTTACAAGATTACCGAAGAATCTTCAATATCCATCCGTCATTTAAGGAAAACAAAGTGGGTTCCTTTGATTTGATTTGATTTATCCAAAATGTTGTATTTTATTTATAGTTAGATGTTCATAAAATCGAGTATAGTTATTAAAATATTATTATCTATAAATAAATAAATAAAAATTATTGCTTAGATTAACCCAACATGGACACTTAAATATTATAATTTGGTCTTAAAGAAATTCTCGTTTTATATTCCCTTAAATATGATACACTATTTTGATAAATAATTTCCAATTGGATGAAAATTATGAACTTATCATATAACTTTGTCTCATTTGCAACATCAATTATAAATTAATTTTATCCCAATTTTATAAGTCTATTAGTATTATTTTATTAATTAAAAAGCATATATTTTTTTTAGAGGAAGTATAAATAAAATAAGAAAAAGTATATAAAAAAAAGTGATAGCGTGATTTGATGGCAAATGGTTTAGGACTTGATTGTCAGGTATTGAATTCGAATCCATTGATACATTTCTTGTAAGAGCCTGTATTAGCCGGAGGTTTTACCTATTCCGCTTAAGCTCGTATCAGATGATTTAACGGTGAAATTTCTAATATTTACGAAGAAGATTATCTTGTTGGCAACATAGATGATTTATTTTACGTTGGTTGTGGGTAGGGGGTGGTAAAACGAATCAACTATTTGAATTTGTATTGAATCCTAAACGAAACGAATCGAAATGTGATGGATTCGTATTTGATTCGTTTATTAAACGAATCGAATACAAATATTCGCTTAGTTATGATATTATTTAATAACGTATTTTTCATATTTTATTTATATTTATTTTTCATAATATATACATATGTAATTGTAATTAATATATTTACTAAAAATATATCACCAAATATTGACAATATTAATTTTTTTTTTATGGTAATTATGCATAATTTCTCGAATTTTAATTAAAAATAACAATAATTAGTAAAAGAAAATAATAAAACGAATCATAAACGTATAAACGAATCAATGAGCTTAAATCCGTATTCGATTTGTTTAATAAACGAATCGAATCGAATTGAGTCATTTATTAAACAAATTAATTTTTTCAAATCTGTATTCGTTTTAAAACGAATAGAATCAAACGAATAAATGAATATTAACTCAGATTACCACCCTTAGTTGTGGGTGTATGTTAACGCTATTTGCCGACCTTCATTGTCGGTTTATACATATAATCAACTTAAATGGAATTAATTATACATACATGTATCATTGTTGCTTTGTTTTCAGTGTTAATTTGCTAATTTCCGTTATCTATGTGTTAAGGATACCAAAATCTTCCATAAGATCAGTCTAAAAGGGATTGAGATTCTGATGAGTTATTAGAAAAATAAAAATAAAATAAAATTTGGATATGTATTTTGCTACATCTGAATCTCATATTTGATTTTACGCATCTGAATGTGGATCCATAAAAAACTATATGAAATCATATGCATAGGCATACAAGTTTTGGATCTCCATATACCCAGATTCAAATAATATATATATATATATATATATATGTTATTCCAAAAAAAATTACGCACCTAAATAATATTTATAGATTTTATTTAAAAAAAATAAAAATCCAGATTCAGATATTTAACACCATGATTCACTTGGATCTTTCTGTGCATTGAGTTTCATATTTTTTTAATTAAATGTTAGATTTGTTCACGTTTTTTAAAAAACAAACGCCCTGCACCTCAACAATATTATTTATATGAATTTAATAGTGATACAACTGAAAATTAAATTTGGAAATACAACCATGATATCTCACTATCAAAATTGGAAATACAACCTTGATATTTTTGGCATATAATAAATAAATGACCAAAAAAAAAAAATTTGGCATCATTTTTAACAAAGACATTTATGCCCAGAAAATTTGGAATACAGCCATGATATTTTTTTTCATATAGTAAGAAATCAAATGAAATTTAACATTGAAATCAATGCAACATATGATGTTGCACTTATTTAAAAAATAATAATAATAATAATTACATAATCCCTTCATAATTTGATTATGCTAATATTTACAGAGTGGGCTTCATCGTTTTCAGGCCCAACAAGCCTCCAAGCCCATTGCAGGTTCAATGACTGGGCCACCACATCTTTGCTCTCTTCTGACAAGATTCCGGTGAGATTGCACCGCTTCATCGGAGGTCCGGCGACTCTGACTCAAAGACTGCTAAAAGGCAAAAGCACTAACAAAAAATCCTACTTGTCAACCAGAATCTAACTGGAAGGATTCCACTGACCAAAAATCATATTCAACATGCTTGTGTCTTCTATTTCACATTCAAGATTCAACTCTCTTGACTTCAATACACATCTCAACAAACATGCCATTTCATACATAATACCCCTACTTAATAAGCCTACATTATTCACATGTAACTCCAAGATTCATCCTTTCATTGCCATTACAAATTGCAATAGTACTTATGACAGTAGTGTTTCACTTCCAATTGTTTATAGCGTTGGTAATGACGATGATGATGATGAAAGGGAAACTGTCATTTATCAAAAACCTCAAGATACCCAAGAAGCAGGAAAGGAAAAGAGCTTCTGGGGTGCTGTTAGTTTGATCATTGGCACAGCTGTTGGGCCTGGCATGTTGGGTTTGCCTGCTGCAACTATAAGGGCAGGCTCACTTCCGTCTACTATAGCTATTCTTGTTTCTTGGGTTTATGTTATCTCATCAATTATTCTTGTGGCTGAGCTCACTTTTGCAGCCATGGAAGAAGATGGGGTTGAAGAGGTGAGCTTCACTGGCCTTGCATCTAAAGCATTTGGAAATCATTTTGGTGCTTTTGTTGCATTGGTTTATGCTAGCTTGAGTTTTTCTTTGTTAGTGGCTTGTGTTTCTGGTATTGGTTCAATTGTGTCTCAAGTGTTTCCTTGGATGAACCGTGTATTGGCTCATGCTTTGTTTCCTCTGTCTGTTGGGATTGTAATTGGGTTCTTTCCTTTTAAGGCCATTGATGTCACAAATCGGTTGTTATGCTTCATTATGTTTTTCTCCATAACTTCACTGGTGACAATTGGTTTATCTGTGGCAAGAAGAAATGTATTAGGCTCCTTTGCTTATGCCTCATGGAATCTTTCATCAATTTTACCTGCTATACCTGTAACTGTGCTCACCTTGGGATTCCATGTTATCACACCTTTTATTTGTAAAATTGCTGGGAACAATGTATCCGAGGCTCGAAAAGCAGTATTGATTGGTGGGACTGTTCCATTGATTATGGTTCTATCTTGGAATTTGATTGTTTTGGGGCTTGCTGGGACTAACACAACTGTGTCCTCCAAAGATCCCATATCCCTCTTGCTTTCAGTTAATCCTTCTGCTTTATCTGCAGTTCAAGGCTTTGCTTTCTCTGCTTTAGCTACTAGCTTCATAGGCTATGCTGTTAGCTTGCCTAAGCAGCTTGCTGATACCGTAGAGCTGATTTTTGAGAAAGGGGATTCAGAAGAGCACAATCATTCTGAATCTCGAATAGTTTCTAATGGGGATGGAACTGGAAGAGTTGGGTTTGCAACTTATTCTGGAAAGAGTGATGTTGGAAATATGGGGAAGGTTTTATTTAATGGCTCAAGGGGTATTGGTGTCTCAGAAGTTAAATCTATCTCAAGCTCGGATGGCTTCAATGCAGTTAAGATATTTGTAATGCCACTTGTACTTGCTCTTCCAGTTCTTATAGCATCCTTCTTTCCCTCAACGTTTTCAAGAGCTCTAGATTTTGCGGGGTTGTATGCAAACTGCTTCCTATTTGGAATCCTTCCTCCTGCGATGGCCTACATACAACAATCCAGGAAGAACCTCAGGTATTGCTAATAGTACTTAACAACTCATGTTACCAATAGAATAACTATTATAATTATTAAAGAAAAGCTTTGGTTAAATATGTGACGATTGCACATTTAGGACTGCAATTATGAAGTTCAAGTTTTAGTTGTTAATCTTTTATGCAATTATGAATGTTGACTATACTACTCCTAGTAGAGATTTCTAGTACGCAAACTTGATCGAATGTTGGTAGTTTCTCCTTGTCTCTCTTTTCTTTATTATGACTGATTGCATCTGAAAGCCATTTTTGGATTCCACAGGTCATCCATCCTGCCTGGAGGAAATGGTGTACTTTTGCTTCTTTTCAGCATTGCTGTAATATTGGGGATTTGGCATTAGATGCAAGATCTTGTTCTCTGCGAAGCCTAAAGCTCACATTGACAATTTTAAGTTATAGAAAAATTTATCAATGTGTACAAGAGAATTAACTTTATCAATCTTTCTTCATTTACAATCCTTCTTCAGAGCTCTCTCTCCTCCTCTCTCTTTCTCTACTAAATTGTTTAAGTTCAAAGGAGTAACCTCATGTGATCTCTCTCTCTCTCTCTTGTACAACTTGTTTGCTTGTTTGATACAGTTTGGAGACACTGTAGATTTTCTGGGTAGATTTGTCTTTACATTGAAGCATTTTCTGAAAAAAAAAAAAATTATACTTTGCGTGCAGGATAAGCAATTGGGTAGAGTGTTCCATCTCCTTGAAAGTTTCCATCAATGTTTCTACTTGTCCACTTTTTAAGATTTATTAGAAAAATTAGTACTCTAACCAACTTTGAGTTGATTGGGTTGGATTAATAATTGATTAGTGTTAAACAATATGAGTAAAAGGATAACAAATTATGTTAATTCAATGGCATATTTGCAGATTTTCTGCATTGCATTCTCACAAGAACATAACATCAAAGTCATTGTTTCTTTCATTCATCATCACTTGAATGTCAAAATTTATCATTCATTCTTTTTCTGCATAATACATAGACATTCAACCCAGTCCCTGCAGTCAGAGACTTTCAAAAGCACAGAAAACTAGAAGGATCACATGGCACTCTACTTGATGCTGCTGCTGCTCCTCTAGTGCTTTGAAATCTTGACCTCTTTCATGCTTCACATGATAAGAAGAAGAATTCATCACATGGTGCTCAATATCCTCCATCAGCTAACCCTGCACCTCCACCGTTACAGACATGTCCAAGAAAATTTGATGCAGATCTAACAAGCATTTCTTAATCTCGTGTCCCTGTCAGGAATCTCCACTATTGTGCTCTTTGCTCTCTGCATTGCATGTGTCAAAAACTCCTTACCTCAATTACCATAAGAGATGATCTTCTCAATCATAACCTCATTTGGATACTCTCCAGTCAATGGGTACTTAAAAGGCATCAATCCAGATCATTATCAATCACTTTCACCATTAACTAGACCAAACTATGGCCAGGAACTTTGAAGGCATTCCTCTCGTCCATAACTCTCCTCAAACTCTCAGCATCCCCAAACCTCCCAACCCCAGCAAGGATATTGTACATGAGCACATAGTCCCCTCCGTATCCTCTCTCCATCTCCAATATCTTCTTTGCCACCCTCTCACCCATCTCCAAATTACCATGAAAACTACAAGCACCCAAAAGGGTCCTCCAGATAACAACATTAGTATTCTCACTCGGTGTTCGCAAAGCAATCTTCTCCGCTTCCTCTAACCTTCCAGCCCTTCCCAACATGTCTATTAAACACCCATAATGCTTTATGTCTGGCAAAACTTCACACTCCTCAACCATCTTATCGAAAAACTTGAGCCCCTCCTCAACCAATCCTCCATGACTACAAGCATTCAAAACACTCAAGAATGTTACTCTATTCGGTTTCAAACCAACTTTCTGCATCCTCTCAAAATTCTCTACCGCTTCTTTCCCCATTCCATGCATTGCCAATCCAGATATTATTGATGTCCAAGACACCAAATTTTTCCTCTCAACAGATATCTCATCAAAGAATCTTGATGCACTCAATATGCAGCCACATTTTGCATAAGTATCAATCAAACAATTCGAGACACGGATATCAAACGCATTAAACCCTCTTTTCTCTCCATACCCATGAATCAGTTGACAACTCTTAACATCTCCATTTTTCCAAATAGCTGGTAAAACAGCCAAAATAGTTATCTCACTAGGTTCTATAAACTCGCACACAACCATCCTTCGAAATAAAGCTAAAGCCTCATTAGACCGATTCATCCTGGTGTACCCATCTATAATCCCTGTCCAAGACACAACATTCCTGCAAGGCATCTCTTCAAAGAGAGAACGTGCATAATCTAGGTCACCCCATTTCACCAAACCAGTGATCATAACATTCCATGTAACCAAATTTCTCTCAGGCATTTCATCGAACAGTTTAGAACTGGCCTCTAAAAACCCTAGTGAAACATACATATTAACCAAAGCAGTGTTCACATAAACATGAGATTCAAAACCCACTTTGGTAATAACAGCATGAAGCTGGGTACCCAAGTTAGGATATCTTAAAGTAACGCAGGTTTTGATAAGGAAAGAGTAAGTGAAGCTGTCAAAGAAAGGTGGCAATGGAGAGTGAGAGTGTGTGTAAATTTGTTGAAGTTGTTTGTAGAGCAAGAATGCTCTCTGAGGTGAGTCAGTGAGCGAGTACAAGTGAAGAAGAGTGCTGAAGAGTTGTGAGTTGTATAATAGAAGTGAGTTGGTGGTGAGTAAGTGAGAGTGGATTTGGGTGATAATGTTGTTTGATGATGTGTGTTTTTGTAGGATAAGCAACAAGTGTTTGTGTTTTTGTATTGGTGGTGGTGGTGGTTTTGTTGTGAATTGAAGAAGGGTTTGTGGAGAAACAGAAGAATAGTGTTTTGGTTTTAGTTTTGTTGCCTTTTTTGTGTTTGCTAATGACAGAATGGGAGGTGTTCTTAACTTCAACATTGTATTGGGAGCCATTGGGTGAAGCCTATTGTATTTATTTATTAACATTATTTGAAATCTTGATAATAAATTCAAAAATACTAATTAAATAACACTTCTAAATGCTTCTATTGCATTTCTGAATGGACTCTTATGGTGCGTTTACGTACTCGTAATCAGAATGAGATGGAATGAGAATGGTAAACCGGATTCAGAATAAGTTGTTTACTTAACTGTAGGAATCAAAATCAGAATGAAGCAATATTACCATTGATGTGTTTACTTTATTCACTAATCGGAATGAATTGTTAAAAAGTTACAAAAATACTCTTAATTATAATTATATATTAATTTATTATTTATTATTTATTATGAAATTTTTGATGTATTAAATTACTCAATGTTAAATTGTTCTTTTATTAAATATTAGATATTATTTTATTATTAATTATTGATTAATAGTTTTATTTATTATTTATTATTTAAGTATTAATTAATTATTTCTTTATTAATTAAATATTAATGTATTAAATTACTAAATATTAATATATTATTTTATTAATTATTATTTTATCAAAATAGTAAATATTATTTATTATTTATTATTGATTAATTATTAATACATTTTATTTATTATTTATAAATCAATATTAATTAATTATCTTATGGATAATATTGTAATTTCTCATCAATAATGGTGCTCATTCCCATGGGGGTGTTGGGAATAAGATTCTAATTCTTCATTCCTAAATTTGTGGGCCTCACTCCTATTCTCATTTATATTTTTATTCAATTTTATGAAGTAAACAACTTTATTGAAAATGATTATCATTCATCCATTCACATTGCCCTTAAGTAAACACACCATTAATACGTTCATATTCAATTGCTACGTTCATATTCAATTGCGTCAATGCATACCAAATGAAGAGTCAGGGCAGCTAATTTTGTTCCCCAGTTACTCCTGCAGTGGCATTAGATTGGTCGCTAATTCTTCAAAAGAAACTTGTAATTCACGGGACTCAAGGTTTGTGTTTTAGGTTAGGTTTGGATTGATGGAAGAGAATGATTTATAATGGAACGGAATATAAAATAATAAAGAGTAACATATCGTAATTATATTTGAGAATAAATGAGAGATTTATAATATAATATTTCAAAATATTGATCCTGGGAGAGACCGTATAATCGATGGGGCAAGGGCAATGCCAACTAATTTTGCACCTTTTCGAAGTGTAAAATGAGTTTGATCAGAGGCATAAACTACCAACTTAGTTATGTACTCATAACCACCAAGTATCTTCATTCTTCAGTGCTGCGTCTCTGGCAGCAGCTAAAGTGCAAAAAATAGCTTCACAAGTGTTTCCACCACAAGACACCACCACCAGTTCCGGAGAAAAGAAATGAAAATGGAAGCTTGAGCATTTTCCCCATCCAATTCATAACAATGGATTCCAGTTCAGTGGCTGCTGGAGAAGCAAACCATGTGAAACCAACAAGAGAGTTATCTCACCAAGAAAGCCAGCAGTGCTTGCATTAGCTTGGAAATAGGCAAAGAAACTGGGGCCTTGCCATTGAGTGAGACATCTAGAATGTCATCTAAGGAATCAGGGGCAATATGGGGCAGTTTTAGGTAAATGTTCTGACAAATAACCAGGCTTAATTTTGCTTTGAACTGGGTGTTTCTCAATGTTTTTGTAATAATCAGATATGAAATCAATGACTCCTAATTTATAAGAAAAAATTAGGAGTTTTCTGGAAATTTCGCGGGCTATTAACGAACACGAATGCATGGACCATGTAGTTGTCTGGAACATTCGGACTGGCGTATGATTTCGTGGGCTTTGTAGAAGATTCTGGATTTTGCCTCATATGGGCTATCAAGCTTGGTTTCTGGCCCATTCTTAACAACTTGGGCTTGGAAGCTCATAACAAGCAACGTCTAGAACCATCTAGCAGGCTCGAAATATTATTCGGTCGCGCTCATTAGTCCGAGTAAAGGAGCGCGAGAAATTACCGGAACTTTCTTAAACCCGTTATAAATACAAAGCAGTTGTTCCTTCTTCGCATCAGCAAGTTTCAAGAAAACAATTTTGATCTAAATAATCGCCTAAGCAATTAAAATCAAACACAGTAATCCTTATTGTAAAACAATGTCGCTGATTCCAAGCTTTTTCGGAAACCGACACAACAGTGTGTTCGATCCATTTTCTGGAGACGTTTGGGATCCATTGAAGGACTTCCGGTTCCCATCTTCTTCGTCTGCATTGGCCTCTCAATTCCCACAAGAAACCTCGGCTTTCGTCAACACCAGCGTCGATTGGAAGGAAACCCCAGAAGCCCACGTGTTCAAAGCCGATCTTCCGGGGCTTAAGAAAGAGGAAGTGAAGGTAGAGGTTGAAGATGAGAGGGTGCTTCAGATAAGCGGGCAGAGGAAGATTGAGAAGGAAGACAAGAATGACACGTGGCATCACGTGGAGCGTAGCAGTGGCATGTTCTCTAGGAGGTTCAGGCTGCCTGAGAATGTGAAGATGGATAACATCAAGGCATCAATGGAAAATGGTGTGCTTACTGTCACTGTTCCTAAAGCCCAAGTGAAGAAACCCGATGTCAAGATTATTCAAATCTCTGGTTAGAGCAGAGTCTCTATGTCTTCATACTTACTATATGACGTAATTTTTATGAATGCAATGGTTTAATAAATTTAATGGTGTGAAATGGTGTTCTAGTTAAAATAATAAAGTGAAGTTTTTGTATGACTTTTGCCGAACTCAATTGTCTTGGATTTCTCCGATATGAAGCTAAGACCCGTTTTTAATCTATTTTCATTTTAAACTTTAAAAACTTAAAATGAAAATAGAAGATTCTCATTCTGGTGTAATGATTAAACTGACCCACTAATAGGGGTGTTCATAGGGTCGGGTCGACCCGCGACCCTACCCGACCCGCAATGACCCGACCCGACCCGGTCGGGTTTATCCATTTTAAATTTTATTTTCGGGTCAACCCGAACCCGACCCGAAATATCGGATCGGGTCACGGGTTTCGGGAAGAAAAATCGGGTCTGACCCGACCCGACCTGAAGTAAACAATTATAATATATATATTTTGTATGATACAAATTTAACAAGAAACAATCGTAGCTGGATTGGCAATGTAATAATATTCTCTTCAGGTGGTTTGTGGTTCGAATCCCAGCTGCCTATTTAAATTTTTGAAAATTTTAATTGTTAAATAAAATGTGTCCTTAAGGTGGCGTGGGATTCGAACTCTGCTGTCTCTGTATGATCTGAAATTTAATTTCAACGCTCTGCCAATGCAGCTACTGACTACTTTTATGAAATTTTGTACCAAAAAAATATATATTATATTTAATGCATATTATGTTGACCCGACCCAACCCGCAGATTTTTGACCCGACCCGATGCGACCCGACCCGCGCGGGTCAGCTCCTCAAATTTCGGGTCACGGGTCGAAAGACCCGATTGACCCGACCCGATCGGGTCAAAAAAAAAAATAAGAAACCCGACCCGACCCGACCCGTGAACACCCCTAGCCACTAATTACTCCCTCTAGAGACCTAGGATGATAGGTTTTATGCATTGTAAAGATTTGTTTGATGTCATCGAGTTGAAGGGAGTGAAACCAGAGTCTGTTAAGGAGTATGACTGGAATAAATTCAACAACAGAACTTTGGTTCAGATAAGGCAGTAGATCGGTCACAGTGTCTTCCACCACGTAGCACAGGATTCATATGCTTACGGGATGTGGATAAAGCTGGAAGACATGTTCCAGGCCAAGACAGCTCAAAAATAAAGCCCTACTGTAAGATGCCCTGTCGAATGAGGAGTTCAGAGAGAAAAGATGTGGGCTCGGAACAGACAGAAGCCTTCGTCACAGAGACTCGAGGAAGACATCAAGGAAGAGACAGAGAGAGAGGCAGAAGCACAACCAGGGATAGATCATCAGATGGAAGGAAGCCTACCTATAAGTGCTACCATTGTGGCATTGTAGGCCACCTAAAGAAGAATTGTCGAAAACTGCAACGAGAGCAGGGACAAGGCAATCACCAGCCGAAGAATGACGAAGGAGAGACGCTGGTCGTTGTCCAAGCAGATGTAGCAATATGCTCCATACAGGAAGAGACATGTCTTAACAACGCAACCCAAGATGTTGAGTGGGTGGTAGATACTGCAGCATCCTACCACGTCACTCCTCATAGAGATCACTTCACAACCTACAAAGCGAGAGACTTTAGAGCAGTGAAGATGAGAAATATCAGTTCCTCTGGGATAGTAGGAATGAGTGATATTCAGTTGCGGATAAATGTCGAGTGTACATTGACCTTGAATGATGTTCTACATGTTCCAGAAATTCGGCTGAATGTACTCTCGGGGATAGCTCTTGACAAACATGGCTATGACAATCACTTCAGAAATGACACATGGAGAATGACGAAATGTGTCATGTTTGTCGCCCGAGGACATGCTTGCGGCGCATTATACAAGACTCATGTGAAGATTTGTGCAGACATCCTCAATGTAGCTGAAAAATAGGCTTCTCAAAATCTGTGGAACCAGAGACTCGGACACATGAGTGGGAAAGGGTTGTCTACCCTGAACAAGAATGAGCTTACCAAGGATGCTGCACGAGGTCCTTGCAACCACTACTCGATTGGTAAGCAACGCAGAGTCTCATTTGATTTCTCTTCAAAGAGAAGATCAGAGTTGCTCAGTCTGGTGCACTCTGATGTTTGTGATCCCTTGGAGGTTAATTCATTGGGCGGTAACAAGTATTTTCTGACTTTCATCGATGATGCTTCACGAAAAATCTAGGTGTATTTCCTCAAGACGAATGATCATGTCCTAGATCAGTTCAAGTTGTTCCACGCCATGGTAGAGCATGAAACAGGGAATAAGCTGAAGTGATTTCGCACAAACGATGGAAATGAGTACAGTTCCAGGGAGTTCGAAGCCTACTGCATGAGACATAGCATTCGACATGAGAGAACTGTTCCACACACTCCACAACATAATGGTGTCGCTGCAAGCATGAACCACACCATTATGGATAAAGTCAGAGGAATTATCAGTATGGCTAAGCTACCAAATCCATTCTGGGGAGAAGCTGTTCGTGATGCCTGTTACCTGATCAACAGATCACCAACTGAACAGTTGAACTTGGAAATTCCGGAAAAAGTGTGGTCTTGTAAGAATCCCTCCTACACTCACCGTAGAGTATTCGGTTGTTTAGCCGTTTCACATGTATCCAAGGAGCTCAGGGAGAAGCTCGATGCAATGACAACTCCATGTATATTCATATGCCATGGAGATGAAGAATTTAGATACAGACTATGGGATCCGAAGGAAAAAATGGTCATCAGAAGCCAGGAAGTAGAGTTTCTTGAATACCGAACAATTGAAGACATTGAAATGCCCATAATGTCTTCCAATTCTAGTGCCAACTGAAATCCAGACCCAGCACCAGCACAATTAGCCACAGATATGGTGCACGAGGAAATTCCAGAAGCAGAACCAGATGAGGCAGATAGAGATGTTGAGCAAAGGGAGTCACAGCTTGTTCCATCGGATATTACAGAAAAAAGTGTTGAGCAGGGGGAGCCGCAACCCACTCCACTAGAAGCTGCAAGATCATTCACAGAGATGGATTATGACAGATCTCCAGAAATCAGTAGACCTCAGACAAGAAGATCTGAACGAAACAGGATTCCATCAACCAGATATCCGGGATCCGAATATATTCTGCTTACTGATGTGGGGGAGCCAGAGAGTTTCCCAAAGGCAAGAATGCACTAAAGAACAAATTGGTGAAGAAATATGGCAGCAAAACTGTGCAGAGACACAGTGGATTATACTATGCAGAGACATAGCAGAAGAATATTGTACAGAGATGCAGTGAAGTGTGCTGTGCAGAGACACAGCCGACATGTCAACAAATGAACGATGATCGGGACAAGCTAGAGTTGTACAGAGACATAACCAGAATAGCTGTCAGATGATACAGAGAACTACGATTGGCTTGATCCCAACTCAAGGTACGTAGGCAGTCAAACAGATGCAGTCAAGGTAGGATCCTTTTAAGGATCCAGATTTGGGTAATTGATGG
The DNA here is from genome assembly GCA_019454045.1 of Zanthoxylum bungeanum. NCBI lineage: Eukaryota > Viridiplantae > Streptophyta > Magnoliopsida > Sapindales > Rutaceae > Zanthoxylum > Zanthoxylum bungeanum. Next base: position 239,791 of record SKCR01022765.1, read on the forward strand.
TCGGCTCAGATTCCTGGGAAATCTTCACCGAGGGGGGGATTTGTTGAAGTTGAAGACAGCAAGCAGTGAGCTTGCTGTCATTTCCACCGAAAGCAAGTTTTTACTTGGTTGCCAGAGAAGCTGAAGTTGGAGACGTGTGAAGGCTGGCAGCAGCTGTGCCAAACCGTGTGGCACTGTTCACGCGGTTTGGACACTATAAATTTGAGCTCCCAGATCAGTGTTAACCATCCCAAAGTGTGTGTAAGCTCCAAGTAGAGAGCTTGAGAGTGTGCGAGGTTTTTTTTTTGTTAAGTTTCTAGTTGTAAACTTGTGTAATCTATTCTTGTAGTAATAGAAATACAATTCTATTTTTCCTCAAATACACTCCAAAGTGATCGGTGAATCACAATAATACCAACTAATTTTGCACCTTTTCGAAGTGTAAAATGAGTTTGATCAGAGGCATAAACTACCAACTTAGTTATGTACTCATAACTACCAAGTATCTTCAGTGCTGCGTCTCTGGCAGCAGCTTAAGTTAAGTGCAAAAAATAGCTTCACAAGTGTTTCCACCACAAGACACCACCACCAGTTCCGGAGAAAAGAAATGAAAATGGAAGCTTGAGCATTTTCCCCATCCAATTCATAACAATGGATTCGAGTTCAGTGGCTGCTGGAGAAGCAAACCATGTGAAACCAACAAGAGAGTTATCTCACCAAGAAAGCCAGCAGTGCTTGCATTAGCTTGGAAATAGGCAAAGAAACTGGGGCTTTGCCAGTGAGTGAGACATCTAGAATGTCATCTAAGGAATCAGGGGCATTATGGGGCAGTTTTAGGAAACTGTTCTGACAAATAACCAGGTTTAATTTTGCTTTGAACTGGGTGTTTCTCAATGTTTTTGTAATAATCAGATATGAAATCAATGACAGCTTTTGATTCATCAGTGAAGCTCTTAGCTTCTAAAGGTGAGGAAAATGTTTCTTTTGAGAGACTCCCATTTTGAAAAATAACTGAAGGTGTTTCCTGAATTCAATGGCTTTGATTATGCTTTCAGTGATGTATTAGTAGCCATGGAGGTTTTTGATTCATCTAAAAATTGCATTTTCTGATGATTTTGGCAACTTAGCAATAATTAATGATGTTAAATATTTTTTAACTTTATGTACAGACTACAGAGTGCTACTGCTAGCAGTCTTTATGGGCTAGATTCTACATGGGCTTTGAAACAATAACAAAGTGATGGGTATTTGGGCCTTCAATGATCAATTATCTGGGGAAATTTGGTTAAAATAATAAATAGGTAACAAGTATTTAGCACTAATATTTTACTATTATATCTTTATAAAATTTTATATTTTATTATAAAATCCTAATTTTACAATAACAAGTATTGAAAAATAACAAATAAGTACGATAAATATTAGGGGGTGATATTTCATTACTGTAACCAAATATAAGATTTATAAAGATATAATAAAATGTTATATCACAACTTCTTGTATTCATTTATTATTTCGTAATTTCGGAAGTTTTCTTAGAAAAAAAAAATGAGTCTTGATGAAGTTTTTTTTTTTTTTTGAATTACCAGAAATCTCACGTCAACTATATATGAATCATTGGATTCTGATATGTATATGTGAGTAAACCGGTGTTGTTCAGATTCTTAGAAGTGTACTACATAGGGCTCAAACCTGAGAGCTTAAAGCAAGATCTCAAGCTCTCACCGTTGGATTGCGCCATTTGAGACTGAATCTTGATTAAGTTACTAGAACAAATAAAATAAAAGTCATATGGATGGTGACACTCCATGAATCGCTTTTTGAAATTAATGTTATAAACATAATTAGGTCACAAATCATTTTTATTAACAGTCTCTACTTCTGATTATCTTCGTTGATTAATTAATTAATTAATTAACGTATCAATTATTATATTGTTGAAAAATGAGGCTTAATCAGATGATGATGACGACGACTTTCTAGTTCCTATAATTTTGTTTCAAAATCCTACGTCACATTTACTCGTTTTTGATCAATCAAGACCTAGTCCACACAAATCCCTACTACACGTGTATGTCAGTTTAACCAAATTTTGTAAATAATTATATCTTAAAGAAAATTTAACAACCTTTTCAGAAAATTTTGAAAATGACTATGAAAATCTTTTCAAAATTTTAGATAAAAAAATTATCCATTTTTTGGGAAGATAAAATTAGATCGACTATAGTGGAGGGACAAAAATATAATGAATTTTTATGATGATAAAATCCTCCAATAACACTATTGACTTTAAATAGTGGCGGAGCTCTTATATCAATAGGGTAGTCGTAATCGTTAAATTCGAAATTTTTTCAAAATATTTTATTTGAATTATGAAAAATCAATTTTGATAATTTGATTTGTTCCCACTAGATTAAATATAATATAATATTTTCATGCAATTTATTTAGCCCAACTATTTATATGATTATTGGTAGTTTTAAAATGTGTGGCATTTGATGAGTTGATTAATGATTATTACAATTACACCTACTAATTGTCTATTTTGTTTATTCATTTTATCTCATCATATACAAATAATGATGAAAATATCATTTTGAATATAAAGGAGTCTGAGTAAATTTCTCCGATTTGTTTTGTTATAATGAAAAAATCTATATGACTTCAAATATTAAGATAATATTTGATAGAGAGTATTGATTGATAATATATGTTAATTTATAAATATTGTACTAATAATATAAATTATCTTATAAATTCATTAAATTTGATATCAAACGATACTTAAAATTCGAATATTTTACTTTATAAATTAGAGAGAGGCTTTTTATGTGAATAAAATTAGGGGGAGAAATTTGAAATCCATGTGAACAAAACGATTGCTTTAAGTGGGAATATAAAAAGAGTTCAAATAATAGTATAAATAATCAATTGCAATTTTTGAAAAATTAAAAATATATATTGACAGGACAAAATTGAGGAGATGATTTGTTTGTGTGTTCACAAATGGTAATGAAATTAAAATGAAAATGAAACAGCCATGCCCAAATGCCACGTCAAATCCAGGCAAAAGATAAAAAGCGGGGGCCCGCTACGTCACCATCTTGGCGTGTGAGTTGATTCCACGTGGCGGTCATCTAACGGATATGGAATAAGATGACGGCGGATGACGCGGATTCGACAACGACATGTCGTTTGCTTGCACCGTAAATGTGGGGCGACAAAGTAAATTGAAGAAGCTTCGTTGTTCGTGCCAACAAACAAAACTGCTGCTCCTGGTAGCGATTCAGTACTTCCAGGCCCACGCTAAAATAATTATAAGCAAATATATTACTACTCTCTCGGGACAAATATATTTTCTAATTTATTATTAGTGATAGATTTGGATTCGGAATCGAAAACGAATCAAAAGAAATCGAAATGAATATTGGTTAGGGATGTCAGCGGTCCAAGTATTACTTATACAAGGGGCTTAATGTATCGAATCCATAAGATTTAGTGCGGGTCAAATTTACATGGAGGAGTTTTAATTTTATTAGAATTAGAATGCCAATAGAGTAAATCTTTATCCATAATCCTAACATATCGAGTCCGAGTAGACTTTTGATATCTTATTTGTAACCCCGATTAAAGATTTGGGGGAAAAAGATTTTGATTTGGGAACATAATTTGTGTATATTATCACTAACAATAGCCTGATTATTTTTCAAGTGGGGGCATGGTACAAAAAAAAACATGGAAGTGACATGTCTGTGAATCTTTAAAGTAAGAAGATTTATGTCTCAAAACAAGATTATGTTTTTTCAAATCAAAATTTTTCATTTGTTAAATATAATAATAAATAAATAAACTTGTTAAATATGCATTTTTTTACAAACCACTCATTAATTGTTTGATTGATATAATACTTTTTCACTTTATTTTTAAGCTTTTAGGATTGAAGACTCCTTTTTAGATTGTATTTTGGATTGAGCTTCAATTATGATATATCGAGACACATCTTTAATTAAATTTTTGATACATTTATCACTTATATGTATATTGTATAATAGTGTGCTTATAATATGTGATTAGAAAATGGGAAAGATTAAAGTATTTTTTGGTAAAGATTATTAACTGAAAATATAAGTTAATTTATTATAAACTCATTAAATTCTACATCAAACAGTATATGAATATATTTATTTAAAATCATTATGGAATGAGAATGAAATTAGTGGATCCCACAAAAAAAAAAAAAAAAAAAGAGAAATGAGAGTTACATTCTAATGGGAAGTGTGAATGAATGAGAATTTCATTTTCGTTGTTAAAATTTTACCCTAATTAAACTCTTAATTTACCCCTGATAAAATAATAATAAATAATAATTAAAAAAATTATGCACAAAATTAAAAATAAACACAGGCTGAATTTGTTGGAAAATAAACCATGGAAATAATTACAAAATAATGAAATAACATGATATGATACAAGCTAGTTGCTTGATTAATTATTATTTTGTCTTTTAAAGGTAAGTTTGATGTTAACGTTGAGCAGTTGTAATTTAAAATCTAAAACTCTAAAGTGTCAGTGGTAAACGCTTATGATGGTTAAAAACTAAGATGATTTTGTCCCGCAATTGAATTATTTGAGAAAAAATATCACGAGGCTAATAAAATAATGGGGAAAAAACATCTTAAAATATTATTTGAGTAGTAGTATTATTAATTTGTATGAAAATGAAAGTAGTTGGAATAAAAGTTCACTTTATAAAGAAATGTGAAAAATATTAATTTCATGCATGTACATTATATCAATGCAAATCGGGAGCGGCATTAAGATTATGCATAAGTATGTATTTCACGTTTCCATATAGTGGTGTAGGGTTCAGGATTTCATCATGAGGTTTTGGGTTCGAATCCAGTAAGTGTGTTTCTTGTAAGAGTCTATGATAGCCGTGTATTTTACCTGCCTCGCTTAAGTCCGGAATATTTGGTTTGACGATGGAATTTCCAACGATTTCAAAAAAAAAAACTGTCAGCAGTGCATTTAGTAAGTGCATGTCATGAATTTAAGGTGATGACTAGACTGTCTCTTGCCGATCACATATCCTCATATTAATTCCGTAATTTTATTTAGAAATTAACAATAAAATATCTTGACTACTGATAATACATGGAAAAATAAAATATAATCACTTCTAAAATAAAAACTTGCCTGTCACACTTGTGCTAATCCTAACTTTTAATTAGATTCCATCCAAACTTTTGAGAAAAAGAAAACAGTAAATAATATTATTGTCCAAAAGTCATAAAGCATCTCCTTTTTATTTAATGTACAAAGACACGTATTTCAAATTCATTGTGGTCACAATACTGAAAAAATTCAGAGAAAAATGATCAATCTTGTAATCTTCTACGAAGTTTCCCATTTTATAGATACTTAGAAAATTTATAATGTTCAAAGCAAGCAAAAACTTTAAGATAAATCATATTCGTGGGAAATATAATATCGAATTTATCTGATTTGATAGTGTAGGGTTTATGATCTCACATTGAGATTCTGAGTTTGAATCCAGGAAATGTGTTTCTTGTAAGAGCCTGAGACAGTTGATGGTTTTTACTTACTCCACTTAAGCCCGAAAAAGATGGTTTGGCGACAAGATTTCCAACGATTCATAAAAAAAAAATGTGATTTTATTGATTGGTGTCATTATACTTAATTATGTGAAATTAATCAATTTAATTAGGTTTAAAGATTTAATTTAGATTAGTGGTCAATGTTTTGTGAAATTTATCATGATTTGCTATATTATATGATGGACTCATTCTTGATAGCAACTTGATGGAATACTTGTTAAAAAAATGACTAACAAGTTTGTGGGTCATGTCATAACTTTTCTAGTGATAACAAAGCTTGATAATTAAAATTTAGATGTCTACAATTAATTTTGGCATTGTCTTTTATATTGCAATATTTTCTATAGAAAAATAATGAGTGTTATAACTAGTAAATTCGTGATTTATGTCTCAAGGGACGTGGCTTGGTGGTGTAGGGTTCATGATCTTACCTTAAGGTTTTGGGTTCGAATCCAATAAGTGTGTTTCTTGTAAGAGTATGAGACAGCAATGAATTTTATTTGCTCCGGTTAAGTCCGGAATAAGTGGATTGAAAAATAAGTTTCCAATGATTTCAAAACAAAAAAATTCGTGATTTAAATTTTCTTTATTATTTGGTCACTATGTAGAATTTGAACTTTTCAAGAAGGTGATAGATGAATTTTCAAGTGCGGACATTTATATTTTTTGAAATACAAAAGGTCGTTAAAGAAAGAACCTCGAAATGCAATTTTATTAATTATATATGTAACTAACCTTGGATGATCAATTTAAGTAGTAAGTGACGTGAATTGATGGTGTAGAGTTTATGATTTGCCTTCAAGGTTTCTTAAGTTCGAATTCAGGGAGTGCATTTCTCGTAAGAATCTGGGACAATTGAGAGTTTAACATGCTCCACTTAAACCCGAGTCAGGTGGTTTAACGGTAATGTTTCCAATATTTCCAAAAAAATAATTAAGTAGTGTTTTACCAATCAGTATTTGATATGTATTAAATATTTGTGTTGGTTGAATTTATTTTCCATAATTAATGTGATAATATTAATATATACCATATATGATGACATATCTTGTGCCTCATCGCTGGAATACAAACTACATATCACAAGCATATGTAGTATCACTTGTTTAATATTAAACACATATTTTTCTTTCAAATAATAATACAGCTATAAACTCTTTTGCATAAAATGACGTGGCATAACGTGAGTAGTTTAATTGGGATGTAAGATTTTTATTGTCTTGAGGTTTATTTATAAAAATAAAATTTTATAAATAAATTAAGTATTTTAAGGTCTCGGATCAAACATACCATTGAATCAATCATATATATTATGCCACATCAATCTTTACAACATTATTTTTACAAGAATTTCTAAAGCTTATCATCTAAAAAATAAATATATATTTTTTTTGAAAAAGTGTAGGAAAATTCATAAATTAAATATTAAAAAAACCAGTAATAGAAAATGAAAATGAGCTAATCCCTTTCCTGTGTAATTATCTCTCAGTCAACTACTATATATATATATATTATATAACCCTAAATGTTAATTAGGTTGACAAAAGGACAAGAATTTTTTTTTCCTTTTTTTGTAAGGAATCAAAAAGAATAATAAACATCATTGTTATATCATCATATACATAACTTTATCCTTAAGATAAAATAATATTTGTATTAACAAATATTTAAGAGGCACAAATTAAGAAATTAATTACTTAATAATCAAATGAAAATCCTGAGGACAATGCAGACAAAATTTAATAATGATGATTCAGTGGATTTTTCGATGAGGCCAATTAGTCGGTGAACGCGGTGAATCATCATAATAATATGTCAATTAATAATTTAATTTAAACGCGGATTTGTAAATTATTGTAATGACAAATTGAAAACACAGTGGCTGGCATGGCAACAAAGAAAACAAAATACAAAATAGTAACACGATATAAGGGGCTAAATCATGATTAAATAGGGATAAAATTATAATTTATTAAAATTACGTCGTTAATTTGATGGTGTTTTTGTTCCCGTTAAAATAAAAATTAATCTTCTTAATAATAATAATAATAATCAAAGGCTAGTGATTGGTTGGTGTTGCCAAGTTTTCATGCAACAAATATGGTGTTAATTAATTGATTAATTGTTTATTATTTTATTGCTGAAATGTAATAAGGAACCAAAGGGTATCCATAAAAAGGAGGTTAAGTTTCCTGCAAGTATGAACATAAAGAGGAAGCTTTGCTTTGAATAGAAAGTAATTTTAATGCAACACACACACACACACCACATATTCATTAAACACACGATCAATCAAAATTTTGACAATACCATTTCTTCTCTTACAATTTCAATAACCGAATTTCAATGTTCCATCATCAATTCAATGGCGTGTTCTTTGCTGCTTTCTGTTATTTGCTTTGTTTTTTTCCTCCTTAATTAGCTCCTCATTCATCCAATAAAGAAATCTACTCTATCTATTGAAATCGTTGGAAACCGAAGTAGGTAAAACATCCGGCTGTCTCAAGCACTTACAAGAAATGCATTATCTGGATTCGAATGCAGTACCTCAATGTGAGATCATGAGTCGGTGAACACTACACTACACTACCAAGTCACGCTTATTGGGGACTGAAAGCTACTGTATACTACTACTACTACTATTACATTAACATTTACACCATTCAAATTCAATTGTATATAGATATATAGATAGATTGATATGGACCTACCAACTTTTTATTACCAATCTCATCTCTAAATAATAATGATGTTATCAGGATAAGTACATGTTGTTGTTCAAATCCTTTACCCTTTTTATTTGATTTACACTCCAATTATTAAAACTCATGAATTCGTCGAAATTTTATCTTGAAAACTTTATATTTTATCTGGGTTTTGAAAATCATTTTTAAGGTTACATAACAAAAATGATTTTTTTTTTTTTTTTTATAATATGGACTTAACTTTAGTTTTACATGAATCTGAATCATTTTATAATGAGGCTTAACTTTAATTTGCCAGTCATGTTACAAATTAAATAGAAACAAGAACTTATGGCTAGCTCCACCCATGTGTGAATAACTAGCTAATTAAGTTTCTTATGACACAAGATTAAGCCTTTGTTCAAGAAATCTAGCTATGTGACTTTTATTGACAAACTTTGTCAAAAACACTTTGAATTCTCCAAGAGAGAGCTTCTGTTCCATAGAATCAGGGAATGATTCACGTGATTCATGATCCAATTCATAGTTTAATTAATCTCAATTAAGGAGGTTAACTCATTATTCAAGTGTACAATTAATCAGCTCCACTTGTCTCTAATTACAATTATTTATTTATTTATTATTCCTCCTGAAGAAGAGAGGATAAAATTAACAAGAAACGGCGGCCTTATAAATTAATACATCTTTTTTTTTTTTTTAACATTTTTCATAAATAATTGAATTTCTCAAAATCATGAAATTGATAGTATAGCTAAATAACATACTGAAAATTGCATGAAATAATAGCATAAAATTAAAAGAGAAAGAACAAATTAGCAGTAATATTAAAACAGGAAACAAAAAAACTATAGATGTGCAAGTGCTATTAATGAAATTGCAAGCTACAAAGTTCTTGACAGAATTAATAATGCTTGAATAATCTCTATACAAGTATTAATAAGTTCAGAATCCAAACTACAATTTATAAAATTAATTACCTAGCTCATATATAATTCATTAAAATCATATAATATATATATATATCCTAAAAATTTTAAAAACAAACAATTATATATAGGCTGCTACGACTTAATTAAAATTACATGTATCAGTAGCCCCAATAAAAGCTATCCCATTCAGCAATAGATGTATCATCAAGATGATGATCTTCATAAGATTTGTTGTCAGGTACTTGCTTTGAAAAAACGGATGAGATTTCATTTGTGGTGTTCATGTCAGTGCTGAGGCCGGTGTCTTGTGAGCGGCTGATCATAGATTGGTTAGATGAAAATTGCTCAACTTTGCACTTCTGTCTGCTGTACTCCAGTTGATGATCATCATGATGATGAGACGTTGCTAATGTTCTTAAAATGGATACCCGATCATGTTCTCTTCCCCCAAAGCTTGATGATGAAATTGCACCTGCAGGATTTGGATTGTTTTGATAGGAAGAGAAAATTTGATCTTGTGGGTAGTTATTATATTCTTGACTAGGGTGAAGGAAATTTTGATTGTAAGATCTTGAAGTGGATGCTGCTGTGTTTATGGGTTTGAAAAATTCATTTTGATCACCATTTGCAAAGCTTGAAGGAGGAGGAGGATCCATTAGAGGTGGAAGTGAAGCATAATTATCAAAAAAATCATGATCCTGATCAAATGAGTGATTCATTGGCAGTAGTCCTGGAATTGGAAACTTTTTAATCCCTCCTGTACTGTTCTTGTGAAAAACCCTACAAACAACCCATTCATCCTGTAAAAGAAAAAAAATACAAATAATTATTCAGCTTCATAAACACAAAAGAATTTTAAAATAGGTCCCATATGAAAGATCAATCTCAACCAACACAAAAAGATTAAAACTAAAAAAAAAAACCCTTCCAAAAAAAAAAAAAAAGTGAAAAAAATTTACCTTTGCAGCCTTGGGAAGATTATAGTAAGAGAATTTGCCTTCAAGTCTATATTCATGCATGACCCAATTGGATTTTTCTCCTTTTGGAGCTCTTCCTTTGTAAAAAACAAGAGTCTTCTTCATACCAACAAGGCAGCCTTTGCCTTTATATATCTCTTTGTCTTTTCCGGTTGCCTTCCAGTATCCGGCCTCCGTCGCCCGATTTGTTCTCATTCCGGTGGGATATTTCCGGTCTCTTTGACAGAAGAAATAGAATTCTTTCTCCCCCATCTTCGCTTTCTCTGCACCCGCAACAACAAGGTATGATTAATTTAACCTTATGAAAATAATAATAATAATAACATAATGTTTTCAAATAAATAAAAAAGGATGAAACAACAGACGAGGCAAATCCCATGGCTCAGACTTGTTCAAATCAACTTCACCAATAGCATGAGCGGAGAAGCTTGTGTTCACGACCTTTTCTGTGAGATAATGAGTTATGATTTCTTCATCTGTGGGATGAAAACGAAACCCAGGTGGCAAATCCATCAGTTCTTCCATTTCTGACAAATCTTTACACAACAATATTAATAAGCTGGCTCTAGCTAATTAAGCTATCTTAATTAGATACAGCTATAGCTTCTAGCTAGACGTATTCAAAAAGAACAAGAAAATATAAGACGGAGAAGAGATCGAAGAGAGGAAAGAAATCAGTTAAAGAAAGAAGAGCAAAGGGAAAAAATAGGGCTTAAATAGAGGAGCTTGTGCAAGAGCTCCGTTTCATTTTTTGCTTAGTGAAAGATCCGTAGGGTTTAAGGCACTTGTAAGAGAAGCCTGAGGACATTAGACAGAGACTTTCAATTATTAATTTTTTATTTTATTTTATTTTTTTGCCCTTTCAAATAATTGTGTGGGGTTCCTTAGCTATGTGCTATCTACTCGTTTGACAATGAACGTGTGAGGACAAAGAAGAAGAAGAAGAAAAATATAAAGAAATGGTAAAATAAAATTTTCCATGTAGCTTGCTTTTGGGGACCCATTTTTTATTGTCCTCAATTTTGAGAGTTTTATAATGAATTTTTAAAATGTGGTTTTTAACGATAAATTATTAAAAATTTATATTACACTTAGAAAACAAAATTCTTTATATTTAAGATTTTAATTTAAAGTTAAATTTTAATATCTCAACCAATCGTGAGTCTTTATGTTGCCTCTTGTTCACATTTAAAGAGTAGACCTAACTTCTTCTTTCTTTTTTTCTTTTTTTCCAATAAATTTCATTTGCATGTTCTTTGATTCCGTCTCCCAATTAATCTCCATCTTAACAAAAATTTAATGTGTAATTTTTTCATTGTTTCTTTAATTATTATGTAAAATCATTGTTGAGTGTTTTTACATCATGTGCGGGTTAAAACAAGAGACCTTGAATTTAATGTTTGTCTCGTTTTTTTTTTTAAATTGTTTTACTTAATAAAATTTTATTTTCACCCTTTAAGAAAACAAAGAATAAAAAATGCTACTTGGATTTTAATAATGAAAAATGAATTTGGTCAATTTGGAATTTCTTGTTTGGCTAGGGCTAGCTAAGCTATATGATATGTTTGATTCACACAAGTTGTAATTAATTAATCGATAATAAATTAATTTGTACATACTATATTATACAATAAGTATGACTAGGTATGCAATTGTAATTTGGAATTGATAAAGGGTGTATCAAAGGAGACCACAAACAAATTAATGGAATTTAGGAAATTATTAATTAGAAACCCCGAAAGTCAAAAATTATGAAAAAAAAAATACAGTTTGGAAAATTAACGCCAGCTAGCTTATTAGTTTTATTTACATATTTAGGTACTCACTTTAAAATAATTAAATAAATGGGGAAAGAAATAATTATTCTCCATATTTCTTTGAAAAAGTAGAAAACAAAAAGGTGAATATTTAAGGTAAAATTTTGCACATTGTTTATATCAATTTAAAAGATGGTCTCCTTTTTAACTACTTTTATTTGCCAAATAATAAAAATACATGTGACTGTGACAGTGAGCAATTAATGCTTTTTATGAGTTGGAAAAAATATTTTCCTTGTGCTTGTGGCAGCTGCTTTGGATTTAATTTTGTCAAGAAACCATTTTATTGTTCAAGATAAAATAATTACACATTTTAATTATGTAATTGGTGGTATTAATTATCTCTCTTTAATTAATTAATTAATTTGTGTTTCCTTGTGTAGTAGAATATATTGACTACTGTTGGTGGCTTGGTGCATTGTACCCAATATGCTAAAATTTAGTAAAGAACATAATTTAGGATTATACAAGACTCTCTCCATTTTATAAACTTGGTATCTAATGTAACAGATTTTAAAAATAATTAAGAAAAACTAAATTACATTAATCTATTAATATTTACTATATCATATATATGTCGAGATTTTTTATATCAAAATTATTGTGGTCCGGATAAGATATCCGAGTCTAAAACGGGTTAGTTACTTCCAAATGTTGAAAAAATAATATTCTCCTCAAATACATACGGGAGATTTGAATTTCTTCTGTAAATAAAATTACAAACTCTTGTATAAATAATTTATAAATAATTGCGAAATATCTATTTATAATTTAAAAGTCAAATGTAGTACCAACTACCAAGTATTGATACGTGTAAGCATAGTAGCCAAACTCCCAAATGTTTCCAATTCATTGACAAACAAAACCAAACGCGGAGGCCGTTACACAAAAAAAAAAAAAAAAAATTTGTTAAAACATTCCGGCGCCGACTCAGAGAAAATCTTCAAATGCATTTTTTTTTTTTACTAACTCTATGCACATATAATAATAGTTGCATAAAATTTGTATGCAACTTCTTTAATCAACAAATCATCACCTAATTAAATTAATTAAATTAATAATCAAATCAAAGTCAGATAGTATTAGGTGGTGGGGCCCAACGGAACCCTCATCCCACGTGTTGCCATCTCAAGAGGTGGTGATTGCTGACTCGGCTCTTGCTTTTCGGCTGATGTCATAATACGTGGCAACATCATGTGGCTTGATCCTTCCTCCCACCTCACCGTTTCATTTTTATAATAAAAAAGATTAACATACGGAATTAAATACGTAATGCAAAATTGAAAATAATAATTTTTAATCATATTTTACGTGTGGGCCCCACACGGGAGGCTTGAGAAGAGAAAAGTGTTTGGGCCAACACTCTTCTTCTTCTAAAAAACTGTTGACTTTTCGGGCAAATATTTGAGACGAAACTGCAAAGCAAAGAAGAGCAAATGCTGGCTGACGATTGGTGACGATATGGGACACCTCATCAAGTTTCTTGCTGATGCTGTGATATTATTGGTCTACCTACTTACTATTTGTTGCATGCGATGTAGGTGATCATAACCTTAGTTAGTGGTACTTCTTACACTTTACATTACATAATTGATTAATAATGTGATTTTCGAGTTTTTACAATATTGAATTAATATTATTCATTTTTTTTTTCAATTTGATTGGAAATAATTTTAATATCATTTCGTGTAAATTGAATCAGAGGACGACGATAGTCAAATTCGTTTAACTACGAACCTGGTACGTTTTGTCAAATTACCTAAGGTTATATTAGATACTAAATTAATCTTATTCAATTTTTTAATTTTATAATCCAATTTGATTGGAAATAAATTTTGATGATAGTTAAATTCAATTAACTAACATCCACTAGATTAGTATACGAATCTCGTACGTTTTGTCATAGTATTTGAAATTAAATTATTCGAGTTAAATTATTGATTAGAATGATTTTAATTGGTATTTCTAATCATGTTGTGGGTATTTTTTTTTTCATATATTTTTTCTTGTTAAATTGATATTGCATTCACATCAATTACATAAGCAATGATCATATGAGAATAAACTTGCATAATATCCATAAGATTCTTAATTATCACATTAACTTCTAGAAATTGCAAGAGTGTGCAAGAGGGTTATGTGTAAGAATATTTTAATTGCAAGACCCAATTATGTAATCTTTTTGCAAATGGCATTATGCAAAAGTACCAATTATTTGGAACAACATTAAGAAGTAATCATATACAAAAATTATGATGCCTTTTTCTAAATTTAAAATTGGAATCACAACATGATGTAATTACAAAAATTTGCCCATAATTAATGGCTATTAGGCAAATTATAATAACACCACAACTTGGAGTATCACCATCATTGCCTGTGTGTCTTTTGCACTTTGTAAAAATATAGTTTATTTCCTCATTGGCAATATTTAAATCTTAATCACTACTTGATTAATTAAAAAAAAAAATGAAGAATTTGAGAATTATAACGAGTCCTTCTTTTATGTATGGTGGAGATTGATTTTTTTGTTTTCTAAATATTTGAAAGAATATTCGGAAAATCATATTCGCTTATTTAGCGACGGAAAATTTATCTCTAAATTTTTTTAAAAAAAAAAGAGGCGCCGACGGAATGAAATTTTTTGGAGATTAAAATTTTTAAAATTTAACGACGGAATATAGATTATGTTTATATTTAACAACGAAAATTCCGTTTCTAATTAAAAATATATTTTCAATTTAGAAATTATATCGTCGCTAAATTCGCGTAATTTTACTGGCGTCATTTTTAGGAACAAATTTTATTTATCGCTAAATTCCATCATTAATTTCATTATCTATTTCAATTCCGTCGCTAAATTTTGAAACGTTAAATTCTGTCATTGAAACTGCAATTTCTTATAGTGCATATACTCGGATATTCAAATTGCTTCATTACATAACTAAATAAAAAAAAAAAGTTTTGATAAATTTTTAATTATAGATATCAATATTGTTTCATAGGTTGAGACAGTTGGCTAGCATAGCGGTCACATGTCACCTTGATTAAGATGACAATCTATAATCTCAAATTTTTTTTTTTATTAGTAATTAATTAGTGAGGGTTTTGATTCATTAAAAGTCAATATAGTTGACTTTTCCTGTAATGTTTGGTGGAGGGGGTTTTAAAAATCAGATCTTTCCAGGCTAACCTTCCCCAATTTATCTTCTGTCACTTTTTTTCTTTGGGATTTTTAGTTTAATGAAACATAATCCAATAAAATTATTACAACTAACTACCCTAACCATAAAATTAACAGACTTAACAGTATAAAGAAAGCAACACAAATGGGAAATGGCCAATTAATGCGACAGGTGTGTCTTTGTCCTGATTACAATCACAAAACTTAAAAAAAATAAAAAATAAATTCTAATTGCTTGTCAAAATTACAAAACCTAATTTGATTATCTTAATTTTTATGAGTTCATTTTCCTTGCATCATCATCATAAATTACTTTTACTGTGAAAAGGTATGTGGTGTCTTTGGTCTAATATTATATGATGAGGTAATAATATAGAAAAATATTTACAAAATATTTATTACTTTTTAAAGTGGTGAATTACTTCTTCAGTTCTTTGAATGATTTTGATGCTCTAGTGACATAGTATGAATTGGTAAAAATAAGTGTTTTTAAAACACAATATTTATATTGGATTTTGAGGAGATAATGAATTAAAAAAATTTAATTAGGCGCCCTCAAGAATTGTGGCTTAATGACAAAATGATTAGAATTTGGTTGTTTGATCCTGGGTTCGAGTCTAATTGATGCATTTCTTGTAAAATATGGGATAATTTGGGATTTTAACTGATTTATTTAAGTTCGAATCGGATGATTTGACGATGAGATTTCCAATATTTCAAAAAAAAAATTAATTAGGATGGCCTACTCTCTTACCTTTTGGGAAAAAAAAAGGAAAAAAAAAAGATTTTGATTGCGAACTAACAGGAATGGAATATAACAAGCTTGCTGTTACTGGCTACCTCAAAATAATTTTTTAAAAAAAGTAAAATAAGGATTAAATTGAAAATTGTATACTATGTAATTTTATATGTAGCTCCCTCATTCTTTTATATAACTTTTTATAGTCAATAAAATTTATAACTTATCCCACATGACCTCCTCCGATGGAGAGATTCTTTGGTGCAACAGTGGTATGAGTGATGTGGTACCACAAGCGAATTAAAAAATGACATGTATAGTTTCTTCACATATTTTTTAGTTGTTTTTTAATTTTTTTAGCACGCGTGGTTGTGGATGATTGGCTTGTTGCATGGATGACGTGGTACCACTGTTGCATAGAAGATTTTCTCCCTCCGATGGCCTCTTCAAATTTATAGAATTTTATGTTATGGCGTAATTAAATTTATAATTTATTTATTGCAATTTCCGTAGAGCCAAAATCCTAATTCCACATATGCATGGTAATGGGTCCAGACTTTGATAAGTCCGGCCCGAGCCTGGGAAGTAAAATTCAGGCCAAGGTTCGGGAAAATCCCGGCCTCGAACTATTATCCGGCCGGGCCATGTTTTATCCGGTCCTTTTTTTGAACAAAAAATTATATATATATATATTTATTTATTTATCCAGTTCTTTATTTATCCACATACCGAATCCATGTTTTTTGAGTTGAACCCGACTCAAATTTGGACCCAAACTGCAACACCGATTTTTTTTATCTCAAACCGGACCAAAACCTAGGCGGGCTTTTTTGCCATACAGAAGTCCGCATTACCAAATAAGCTTCCAAATCATCATTGTCACTTGAGGCTTAAGATATCATTTGTCAGCTAAAAGTTTTAATATAGAAGCTCAGGGAGACTACATATTTTATAAAGAAGAACTTCAATAAATAAAGTACTAAAATAATGGACCCGGTTTTTTTTTTTTTTAATTTTTAATTTTTAATTTTTTATATATGACGTATTTTTAATTTTAACCCATAAAATATATTATTTTATAATTTAACACTAAATGTTTTATCTTATTGACTTTAGTCTCTCTTTCCAATTCTAACTCCTCTTTTGTTTTCAACATCCTTCTTTTTTGATTTATTACGATAAAATGAAAGATATTTTAAGTCATATTCGAGACCGAAAGTCTTACATCGTTAATTAAGAAAAAGAAAAAGAAGATTTACTTATGTTTATGCCCTTTTAAGTAATTTAATTAACAAATATATTTTAATTAACAAAAAAAAAAAGTAATTGAAGAGATAAAAAGAGGGGTTTGATGAATAGTTCCATTTTTTAAACCCACGACCTTATTTCTTTAAAGATCTCAAAATTCAAGATTTCAGGTTGATTAATGTTGCTTTATTGTGGTTAGCATATTTCAACTAAATAAATAAATAAATAAAAATGATATCTTGATTTTAGGGACGGTTCTGCATTATCTTATAATTTATAGGGATCCATATGGGTTATTAAAAGGAGATTCATATCTATATATGATAAAAAAAAAATATAAACCATATTATTATAATAAAATTTAAAATTTCTTTATATTCGATAATTCCAATTTTGAGTTAAATTTGAGATTCATGGGCGGGCCACCTCTGATGGGTCCTCACATGGTATCTTGGTCCTAGTACTTGTTCCAAACTAGCCATGGCAATGCAAATATGAGAGTTCAAACAAGCAAAATAAATGTTATTTTATGTTATTTTTAACATCCATCACAAATGTTAAAAATATCCACGCTTATCATAAAATACACTATAAGAAAATCGACTTCCTAAGATATATTTGTAATCAATGCATGAAATATTCTTACAAAAAATTCTTAAAATAAAATTTTACTTATCCCTTGGTTTTGTAATTGTTGTTGAATTTAGATATATAATTGAAGATAAGATGATTAATTATCAATGTAAATATGATATAAGCTTTGAAAGGTGAAGCTTGTGTTTTGATTAAATCCCCTAAGTTGACTCATTGGGAATCGACCTGTCCGGTCAGGTCGAGGAGGCAACGCCTCCGATTAAAATAGAAAATGAACTTGTATAAGTGTTTGGAAAATGGTAAATATATATGAACAAAAACGAAGAGAAATATTTTTTGCATGAAAAGTTATATATTTAATTTGAAACGAAGAGACATATTTTTTGGATGAAAAGTCATATATTTTGAAGGCTCTCAGCTATATATATATATATATAATATTTGGACGAAATTGACATATATACAAATTCAAAAACACTTTCTGTTATTCTTCATCTTTTTTATTTTATAAAGTTATCAAAAGTAAGTATTCAAGTAGTGTTGATATTGAGCTTAATATTATTCATCACCATTCTTATTGTTCTGTAACCTTCCTCAAAGTCCATGCTTTTTGTCCACTCTGGGTTGGTGACCCTCCTCCGTCCTGACAATGACGTGGACCCCCACTCTCTCCGTGGTAAGATGACGGTGGCTGGTCGTAGGATGGTGGCTGCAGCCGCCGCTATTGTCGCCGCCGTCATCGTCATCATAATGTCTGTTTCTGTTTTGAGTTGTAATCCTATGTAGGATTTGTAGTTGCTGCTGTTTTTGAACAGTCTTTGTAATGATTGCGATATTGTTGTCATAGGAGAGATGTTTAAGTTTATTGTCGGGAGAATTATAAGAATTGTGAGATGTCATGGTTGCAAGAAAATGAACGATATTAGACTAGCGATTGATGAAACGTTTTAACGTTAAAACATTCCACCACGGTGGTCGTTAACGCTCATAAAATTATAATATCATAAGATTATTTTTTTTACACTAATTTATTCCATACCTTATAAACTATCTTACACTTTCGGTGCTATACTCTCTAAATCTAGCTTCCGATCTGACCTTTTTTCTCTTCGTTTATCAATCCCAATTTCTAATCCCTAGTCACTAATCTTGCCACACGTTTATCTTAGTCGTATAAATGACGAATTAAGATATAGTGTTAGAATTGAATTTGTGCTATATACACATACAACCCTTGACAGTTCCAGATAAATTCATCTCTAATACTGAATCTTATCTTAATGCACAATTGACATAATAATTTTCTATTTTGGCACTTAATTCTCTTATAACTAGTTTTCTAATGCTCATCAAAAGGTGGCTTGAGTGCCATCCCTAAGAATCAAGATGCTTGATGCTTCCATGGTCATACTTTCCATCAAGATGCTGAATAAAGTTAAGATACCAGAGAAGTACGGTGTGGATGTTATTAATGTTTCCGTACATTATAATCACACGATAGATATCTGAGTCACCAAAGTAAATGTAGGTGTTGAGCTTTAATCACACATCAACAAGCTCACTCGATAGACAGAATACACTTACCACTCATAGCGAGAATGAACATTGTGTCTCCTCAGAGTTCAATGGCAATCCTCGTGAACACAATACACAAACAACTCAATGGAGAATGAAAAGCATTCCTCCTGATTTATTCTTCAGCAAGCACAACACATTACAGCTGGATAGCAACACCGATTCATGACAATCCTGCATACATAACCATCAATTTAAAAAGGAAAAATACAAGTTCTGTGAGTCGATGAGACTCTAAAAGGCAGCGAGGGTTCATCTTAATAAACTACATATGTAATTATGTCTAGACTCCATTATATTGAAACAACTTATATCAGTGTTTGAAATATCAAATGATGCAACATGAAATGAAATTAAGAACGATATGGTAGGAATATATTTCATCCCTGAAGAAAAACTTACAGTAAGGGAGGATCTTCCATCGCTGGTTATCTCCCTTGCTCCACTCCCAAAGCACAATAGTGGTGCCATCATGGACGCCACCAGATTTCTTGTCACCATGAAAAGCGTCTACATTCAGGCGAATGTTATTAACCATCCTTACAGCTCTGTAACCATCCCCTGTGTCCTTGCTTTCTGTCCACAGTATAGACTCATCAAGAACATCAGGATTGTAAGGTATTAGCTGCACCTGCAGAAATTATCAAAGTAGAAGTTTTATGTTGGCGTGTTGATATAATATTTGACTAAAAGTAACTAAAACGAATATAAGGTCCTGACTCAGGAGGGTGTTAACTGTAAGCTATCTGCCATACTTCTCCATTTATTTATGAAATGAATGCAGGGGACAATCCAGATTGATGAGAGAAGGTAACCACATCTAAAATGCCGAAACAACATGCAAAATTTGCCATTAGAAAGCAAATCTGTTCTGGTCACACGTGGTACTCAAATTGGAGATATCCATGATACTAATGAACTCCAAATCCAAATTCAAAGTTTATTTTGACTTGTTGGCTGAGTTGCCAAGTGACTGTGAGGTTCACAAAGAAATCCCTCAATTGTAGTCTAGATGTTACCAATATTCAACCTTCATGAGCATTCTAGAACTACCATCTGACATTTTGGAGATGTGAGTTGTCTGGATTCTGGTCCAGTGGAGGTCATAAATATTATGCTTGCATGCAACAACTTGCTATATCCCTTTAACCCAATTTGTATTATGTAAACTCCCTTTGCATTTACGATTCACAACTGTCCAAAGTAATGGTGGTAATTGATGTTCTTGATTGCAATTCTTTTGGTTATCTCACATGGAGTCAAAAACTAATCTAATAATACCCCATTATTTCACATTATCCCACAGACATATGCCGAAATGTCATATATCACAAAGCAGCGGGAAATTAAGAACATCCTAACTTCAAACAAAACCAAAGTAATAGCGGCACTACAGCAGGAACATTTGAGTCGATATGTGTTGATCTATATAAGTATGCGAAATTGACAAATGTTGTAAATTTTAGACCACAGTAAAATCAACCATTTTTCCAATGTACAGAAAGTATAATGAAGCACTAAAGAACGGCTATAATTTTTGGGCTTCAAGAAAAAAGCAGAGAAAAAGAATTTTGAAAACATCCTGGAACTTTGAACAACATGGCATCTGCTCATTGACTAACCCTCTCCATTCTGTCAATCCCAGACACAATAGCAAGCACAGGACAGCCATGGAGCAAAGTAAAAGCAAGTTTGACAATTGGCATGGCATAAACGAAGAATGAGTCGATGAGGGGAAAATACGAGCGCCTAGAGTTGTAAATTATGCAAGCAACTATGTGAAAGAATACATATTACTAGCAATTCATAGTTCAAAACTCAAATATCCATAAAAAAAAAAAAAAAACAATCTTTTATAAATCTCATAGAATTCTTACAGGATGAGTGGCTCCAATGGAGTGCTTCATAGCCTGACCAGTAGCCCTGTTAACGAGAGCAAAGGCGGGAAAGCCCTCTTCATCCTTCACTCTAGTGCTGTATTTCTCATCCTTGTACCAATGCTGCATCAACAACCAAAAGCAAAAGGCAACACCAACAAATACACATATGAGACACCAGATCCAGAAACAACCCAGTAGTATCAATTGAAAGATTAAGTCAAATTATTATTAAAAACACAAGTGGGGCAAAAAAAAAAAAAGAAAAAAAAAAGAGTATAATTATAATATCATCTTCAATATTTAATATTTCTAGTATTAAAAAATAATAATAATAAAAATCTGAAATTTACCCACCTGAAACACATCAGCAGTATCAGATAGAGCAAGAACCACCTTACCATCTCTAATAGTGAGTGAGAAATTAGGCTCAGCCTTACAAAAGAATCTGACAGAAGGCTTCCCAGAGAGAGATTCAGAGTGATGATGAAGAAAAGATGGAAGATGAGGCTTGAAAGAGTGATGGTGGGTAGTCTCAGTTTGCTCATGAGACACGTGGCTCACATGTACCGCTGGCTCTGGTCGTGGCGGCGGCGGCGGTTGCTGGTGTTGGTAGTTGAAAGAGGCGAATCCTTCAGGGCGATCACTAGCGTGACTCACGTGAGTCACGTGTGATTCTGGATAATTTGGGCGCGGCGGTGGTTGCTGGTGTTGGTAGTTGAAAGAGGCGAATCCTTCAGGGCGATCACTAGTGTGGCTCACGTGAGTCACGTGTGATTCTGGATAATTTGGGCGCGGCGGCGGTTGCTGGTAGTTGAAAGAGTCGAAATCACTTGGTCGTTCACTAGAGTGACTCACGTGACTCACATGTGATTCTTTATGATATGGTGGCGGTGGCGCGTGTTCATTTTCATGAAAATACGGCGGCGGTGGCGGCGAAGGATGGCCAAAGAAGGTCGGCGGGGGTGGCTGAGGGTAGTAAGGTGGTGGGCGTTCTCGTCGTTCATCTTCTTCAGGATCGTTACGGTGGTGGTGGTGGCCGCCGGTGGGAAATTCCATGGTGGCTGTTTTTTTTGCCCCTCCTTTTCTTGTACTTTGTGTTTTCTGCTCAGTAATTATTGATTTTTTTTTTCAAAATAATAATTTGTTGGAAGATGATTGAGATATTTTCTTATCAGGATAAAATTACCTTACTACCATTTCTATAATACATATTCACAAAATTTAACATGAACAGATGTATTAGGTTTTAATATTGTGGGCCGATATGATTGAGTGATAAAATTATATTTTGATTAAAATTTAATTTTTTTAGTGTTTGGTTATTGATAAAAAAAATTTTACGATTTCTCTTCAATACTGAATTTTATAAAAATTAAATTTTTTAGTCATCATCAAAATATTAATAAAGAAGATCATAATTCTTTTTTAGCATAAAATAAAATTAGATAATATTGTTTATGAATCTTTGTTTGATAATTACACTTTTTCAATCACAATACTAAACATAGATAATCTATTTTTAAAATTATTAAAAAATAAAAAATAATACATTAGTAGAATTAAGATGTAACATTTTATTTTTATATCTTCATGAAATTTTACATAACTTTACAAAGTCTTAAAATTTACTACCTAACTGACATTTTACAATATTTCATTTACTATTTCTAATAACCTAAAAATATTTATCGGCAATATTATAAAGGGTTAATAATTATCATTTCACTACTTTATAAATTGATATAATAAATATTAGAATATTTCATTTTACTACTATGTCTTTACAAAAATTACGTGTTATTACAATACTTAATATTTTACCATTACATCTTTATAAAACTTTACATTTTATTACTATATCTTTATAAAAATTACATTATACTACTAATAATAATATGTTACATATAAATATTTGTTATAAAAATATTATTTCCTAATACTAAAATGTAATGTAATAATAGTATAATGTAATTTTTATTTTTGTAAAATGATGACAACCCTATTATAAATACAGAGCAATGCATGGGCCTGCTTGCCCTAAGCCCATTTGTGAAATAAGATCTTACAACTCTCAAGCCCAAAGAAATTCATCAGACTTTTTCCCCAATTATTTTCTCATTAAACAAACAGCAGGTAATATTTAACTTCAAGATTCTCTTGATCTTTTAGTTGAGAATACAAACTTGTGTATCTTAATAAATTTGATGGCAATTAAAAAAAAATACCATTCTCGATCTTTCTTTTATATCCTTCATGTTACTTTATATTTCCTCTTTCCTCTTTTATTTCTTGATTCCAAGTGAACCGGACTCCATGATCAGTAAAGGGGATTTTGTATTTTTATTGGTGTCCATTTGTGTCATCACATTATTATAACAATTATTTAAAACAAATTATTTTTTATCCAATGATCTTCAATGCAGAGGCCACATGCCTGTTCTTGTAATAATCTAAATCCTGTGACCATGGTGTGATCACAAAATAAATAATTATTTAACAAAGGGGATAAGAACAATGGAACATCAATAAAAAAAATGTAAAGAATGTTTACATATATATATATATATATATATATACATGACTATTCAATGGTCATGTGTTACACTGAATTTGAGATTTTAGGTGAATTTTTAAATTCAGATTTTTATTGATGAATAAAAAAAAAAATTAAAAATCATAGATATATTTAAAAAATAACGATTATTTTTTTTTAAATTTTAATTTTAAGATAAATTTTGAGACCTACAGTATATACTCAGTGTCAGAGCCGCCCCTTATCTAACATAATTAACCGAATTAACTTCATGATTCCAATTTGAGAGTTAATTTAATGGCCACTATGATCCCAATTTCCAAGCAAAAATATTATATTATATACAAAGATTATGAAAGCATGCATGCATGCGTGATTTCCTTCCTTATCAACTTCTTCTTCTTTTTATTTTTTTATTTTATTTTTATTTTTTAGTTGTTTAATGTTACCATATATTATGAGATCCACATCCATCATGTACACATCATCATGCATATCTAGTAAAAATCTCTTTTTGGCAAGGGGCATGCACTTAGTTAATGATATAATTATAATATGTGCTCTTAAACTATATGTAACATGTGATTCATTGATGCTAATACCATATGCCATGTTTCTTGTATGGATATTCACAATTTTTTTAATCTATTATATGAAATTATTATAAAAACAAATGTAAATACTCAAGCATTTAACGAAGAATATTATGTACAATCTTATAGCTTGGGGTTCTCATTATAAGTGAGTGTATAGTTCAAATACTGTAAGCTCATATGACTCATGCACATTCATATAGATACATTAGAGTCAAATGCAAAATGGTTTTAATCTTCAAATCTTGTGTTTTATGCACTGTGATTAGGGGTGATCACGGTTTCGGGTCAAATTGCAACCCGATCAGAACCGCACCGACCCGAACCGTACCGCACGGTTTGAAAAAAAAATGATTTCGGGTCAATCTGAACCGAACCGTAAATTTCGGGTCGGTGTACGGTTTTGACCCAACCGCGATCCGAACCGCCCAAAACCGCAAATTTTGACTCAAACGCGACCCGAACCGCCGACCCCCGTTCAAATTAGATATTATTTTATATTTTTCTTCTTATTTAACCATGAAATTTAAGATATTTAATGATCATATGACAATATGCAATGTATAAATGAAAATTATGTATTTTTCTCTTCAATTATTGTGTGAAAATACACAAAACTTTCTTTAAAAAATTTATAATCCAAACCGCTGACCCGAACTGCCCAAACCCTTAAACAACCAACCTGAACCGCCACAGTTTTCCTTATCAAATTTGCGGTTTCGGTTTCTAATTTCCCAAACCGCTAACCCGCGCGGTTTGAAGTGAAAAACGGAAAAACCAACCCGAACCGTATCGCGAACACCCCTAACTGTGATTGGCATACCGGACCCTGATACCGGCATGGTGGTTTGAAGTTATATTTTGTATCTGCATATTATTTAGTAACTTGCATTTTGGTAATATATTGTTATTGAGAAAATTGATCATCAAGCTAAATTGATAAAGCTATTAACTTAGTAGCGTAAAATTGAAAAGATTTATAATTCCGTATAATTCGACCATCACCCAATTCTCCCAAATTCCTCTTGGGTATATAGAGATTGTTGTTTGTGTACTTAAAGGTAATTTCAGTGGTTTTGTGACAAAAGATTTATGACTTGATTATCAAATCTCGAATCCCAATGAGTATATTTCTGGAAAAAACACCATAGTTCGAATAATTTGGGGATATGACAAAAACATCACAAACTCTAATACATTACTTCTATAACCAACTAATTAGATTAGGTAGACCCCTAATTAAGTTGGATGAAATTTAAACACATTTATTGAGCCAACATGACATGACAAATTGACAATTCTAATGTAACCTACCCATTAATACTCTATACGATTAAAATAATAATAAAAAATAAATAAATAAATAATAATTTAATTTAATTTCGTATGTTGTTTTTGAATACAATGAACTCCGATTTATAATTCTCATGGTCAATGTTGGATACAAATGGTGGTTGTTTTATTTTGTTTAGATATTTTAAGTGAAGCATCAATTGTACCATTTCATGTATGTTAATGTTATTGTTCTCTTATATAATTAGAAATTTGGTCAATGGTTCTAATTGATACAAGCAAAGCTAGAGATAAAAAAAATATAAGAGGCCAAATAATATTATATGACAAAATTATAAAAAGGTTAAATTATAAAAATATTAAAATAAAAGGCTAAAATAAAATCTTTGACAATAATTGTGTAAATAAACCAAGAAGATAAAAGCAAGCATATAAAAACAAATTAAAAGCTTTGTTACAACATTGAATGATCATCATGACCTAATCTCTTGCCACAATAACTGACAAAGCAAATCTGGTTTCAGACAGAGAAAACATAGATTTAGATTTTAATATAATATTATTTGTGTTTCTTAATTTATTAAATTAATGGATATTTCATTGGAATCTAATCAATATATATATATATTTTGCAAGTCACATGAGTACAGAAAATATGAATCTGATCTGCCAATTCAACCATCATAAATATATATTACAAAATCATATATAATTTCTTATCAACTCCTTTGGTGCATTTTTTTCCACCAACTTTTTGACTTTATAATGGTATCTTCTTTTTGATACCATGACGAGCAGCTCAGTTTTTCTAATCCAATTCTGTCATTTTGCAGAAACAATTAAAAAGAAATAAAAAAATCACACAATATTCTTTGCACATGTAACATGTTCACCCAGCTGGCTTGGCTTGGCTTGGCTTAGCTAGATCAGCATTTTGGTTATTCTTCTTCTCTTTCCTTTTGATTGATTTTCTTATCCTTGAAAATGAAAATGTGGGTTCAATAGCAACTGCTGATTCAAGAATGACTGGTGTAAAAAGTTGTTCTGAGGATCAGATGTGATGAATTTCTTTGATGGGTGCAACATGTGATCATGGTCTGTATTTGGATGTGGGCGCTTGAGCTTATTGTTCTCCATATTGTTTGGAACTGAGGTGTGGTTCAACTGAGGGAGTTTTTGAATCAAGAAACTGTTACTGCAACTTGTCAAGTTTGTGTTGGTGCCATTGTTGAAGGAAGGGTGCTGGTCTAGAATCCCAGAAGTGAACAGAGGATTGGATTCAAATCCGGCATGATTCGTTTGGTTTTCGGATAGAAAGTTACTCAGCATTGAGTAGTCCATGGCATCCAATAAGTTGGAGAAGGATGAAGATTTCTGAGGATTGAGAGTGTTGTGAATTGGAGGTAAAACAGTATCATGAAATATTTGTTCATCTTCCTCTTCTTGATCATGATCACTTACAGTCGCGGCTGATGTTGGCGGTGAGACATGGGACTTGCGGTAGATCCGGCAAAGAACCCAATCATCCAACTGGAAAAGAAACAAAATATAAGCAGTGAATCAAAGGAAAACAAGTAGATCATTTGGCAAAAAAAAAAAAAGATAAATGGTGCATACCCTCATGGAAGAGTCTTTAGATCTCAATGGCTGCTTGCTGTGATTGAAGTTGCTGGGAGGGCTATCCGCAATGCGGTATTCATGCATAATCCAATTAGTTTTAACTCCCTTAGGAGGCCTTCCTTTGTAAAACACAAGAGCTTTCTTCACACCAATGTTTTCTTGAGCTCCCATGGAGGATGATGTCAAGATGATCTTATCCGTGCCAGTCGCCTTCCAATACCCGGATGCAGCTGCCCTGTTCGGCCTGGCTCCATTCGGGTACTTTCGATCTCTAGGACTGAAAAAGTACCACTCTTTCTCACCAAAGACAGCTTGTTCTGATCATTGATCAAGGAAACACCACAAAAAACAACATATAATTCATTAATTTGACATGTATGATGATTACTGTTTTATTAACAGATGAATGATGTAATTTTTTCCAAACCTGGTAAATCCCATGGATCAAACTTGTAGATATCAACATCAGCTATGATTGAAACTGGGAAAGGTGTTGATGCTACCTTTTTCTTCAGATAATGGAGGATGAGTTCCTCATCTGTTGGGTGAAACCTAAACCCTGGTGGCAGGGCTGATTCTGGGTTCTTTATGTAAACCATGATGTTTTTTTTTAAAAAAAAATAATAAAAAAACTATATACTAAAATAAAATCTATATGTTAACTTTATACTAACTCTATATAGTTGTGTATATAAAAACTTTGATAAAATGAACAAGCTATTGGTTAGTTCTCCAAGAAATGGATATGAACCAACTCAAAAAAAAGAGAGAGAGAGAGAAGGATTGAAATTTTTGCGAGAAGGGGATGGAGGGTCATTTTATGGTTGTGGAATTTTGTCTTCACATAGAAAAAAAAAAGAAAAAAAAAAAGAGAAAAGGATTAGGCCAAAGAAGAAGGAAGAAATTGCAAACCACTCTCTAGTTGAGTGATGGATATATTCTCGTCTCGTTATATCACCAAGGAAAATGGCCACGGAAATAAATTCCGTCGACAATTTATATCACCGATAACATTTTTATTATGTTGTCAATAAAATCATTTACCGACATTTTTTTATTTATAAATTTTGTCGACAATTAAACAGATTTTTATAGTGAGAGTTGGAATATTTTCATGTATGTTATAAAAATTGATTTGTTTTGAACTAAAAAATATCCGAATCATAGAACCGATTAAAGAGATATCGGCCGATTTATAATTATAAATATCAATGGAATAATTCTTGGGGGGGTTTGAAGAGGACTGGACCACAGAGGCCAGCTGTGGGTAGAGAGGAGAGGGGGGGTGTGATAATATTATTGGACGTGTATTGGTTTCACTTTTGTCTTTTAGTTCTCCACAAATAGAAAGAGGTGGCGGCTGATCAAAGATAATCTTATGACATCACCAGTTATTCAGATAAAAACGTGACACGTACCCCCCCCTCTCATTAACACTTGTGGCAGTCCTAGTCATCATGCCGTAAATATGCGACTCTTGGATTATTCATATTTTGTTTTTTTCCCTATCAGAGAGAGAGAGAGATAGGCATAGGGCATATAATGATATAATAAATAAATAAATAAATATAATTGGCCAGGCATCAAGCGTGAGATAAGGATATCGTGTGAGTTATTCTGATACTTTTAAATGAAGATGGATATATTACATCATTAATACAATTTCCAATAATTATGTACATACATATATATATATATACATACACAGAGTTAGGATGTAAATACGCGCATAGAGTTATGATGTGTCCTCAAGGGGTGTTGCTTTATGGTGTAGAGTTCAGGATCTCACCTTAAGATTCTGGGTTCGAATTCAGGGGGTGCACTTCTTGTAAGAACCTGGGACAGCCGGTGGTTTTACCTGCGCCGCGGCCCAGAATGGGTGGTTTGGTGGCGGGGTTTCCATCGTTTAAAAAAAAAAAAAAAATAGAGTTACGATGTAATGAGAGATCCCACAACTTTTAAAATTACGAGATAACGAGAAAGTATATGTATTTTCTCATTCTTTTTTATCCCGACATGACATAACGTATATATTTTTCATTGCCCGCAGCTTAAGTAGATTCTGACTCTCTGTGTGTTTATATAAAGATGGATCTCTTGAAATAATGACCAAACTCTAATATAGTTTGTTTTATCATGTAATATATTTGAGATTGTATTTTTCTATCTTTTATTGTATGTGTGTATACAAAGAAGGTTCCAATGGAACGTTCTCAATTCAATAAGTGGGGAATAAGTTAAAATACCAAAAAATACATATTTCAATGCAGTAAAAGACCTTATTGAAATATGTGTTTTCAGTATCTTTTAAAAAGATTCTCGACCTATTAAGTTGAGAATATCTTTATTAGAACCTTATTATAGAATGATAACACTAAACTAGATTAAAAGGTTAATTAGGATAAAAATTGGAAATAAATAATAATTAAAAGATGATTTAGTTTTCTTAGACGATGTCATATGTTCGATGAGATTACTAAATTATACAACAATGCTAGAATGATACTTTAATCATATCATTAATAAAATAAATGTTCTTGATACTATAATGATGACTCGGCCAATGGGCACACATGCCCTTAACAACAATAAAAATATAGTCCAAATCCCATAAAGTTCCAAGGTGCAAGTAGCACATTCACATGTGTTTTCTTAATTTAGTAAGGAACAATATACTAAAATAAATAATATAATTTTAAAAAACAAAACATGCAAGTTTAATATTTATTGTATCTAAAAATGCATCATTCTTACTCTCACATTGTATATCATTCAATCAATCAAAGATTCGTGGACTAAATTGGTGAAACTAGCTTCTTTTTAATTGCTAAATTTAGCATTCACAAAAGAGCCCAAGAGTGATTTGTTACTTCTCTTGCAATGTTTGTTTTTTATAGTTATTTTTTTTAAAAAAAATTGTTCAATAGAATGAGAGATTTCTCATTTTATTAGGTTAAAGACAAAACTAAAAGACAAAAATAATACAATTTTCAATACAAAGTTATTTGTCTTTTATTATATTAAAATCTGTGTTTTTTTTCCTTTTATTTGATCCTTTATTTAATAAAATAAATTTTGAAATGTAAGATAAATACATACGGTTAGACTCTAGTCCACACCTTACTTTTTCTACGTAAAGTTCTCATTCAGCTAAAAAATAGAAGATTTTTTTATTTTTATCTGCCATTACCGAACCTTACCTCTAAGTCTGTCTCTCTGTGTGTATGTATATATATATATATATATATATATATATATATATATATATATATATAGATAGAGAGAGAGAGAGAGTCCGTGAAGGTGGACCTGAAGCCCTTAACAAATAAGATACAAGCCTAATAATGGCTTCTTTTAGTTGATGTTGAAAACATTATGATGTCAAATTCATCAAGCCATCTCATAAATTAAAAAACTTTGACTAGGAACAAGAAATAAACCAATAAGAGTCAATAATTGAATAGTCCCTTCTAGCACACGTGTGATGCAAACGACATTGATTAGGTGCAATTTTTGCGGTGAAGTTTTGATGAAGTCAATAATAGGTAGCCATTAACAAAATATACCTAACAACAATTCTTAAAACACTAATTTCAAAGTCTTTTTAACTGCAAAAAAATGGCTTCATTTTAATTTTATCAAGCCATGACTCCTTCATTCCAACAAAAATGAGGCAAATTATGTAAGCACATACGTCTTCAAACTATCAAACAAGAGATTTTACGTTAATTAATAAGTGTAAAAACTTTGTCTCACAAGTATGCTAATCTTATTTTTTATGACTTAATCACGTGTTGAATTTTTAAGTTTCTACCTTGTTAGTACTCAGTCTTTGATTTTAAGTTTGTTTGCCTACTGCAGTTTGCTTCCTTAATCCAAACCAGAATATGCAACTTTTGACAGGAAAAAAAAAGAAAAGAAAGCAGCACCATATTCATATAAGAAGAATTATTAGCTATTGAACTGGGAGTTTTTTATTTCTATAAAATGACAATCAGATAATATTTAATATAAAGTCCCCAATACGTGGGGACTTCAACAATACGAATTGAGCAATGGTAGGTGCCGAAATTGGACAAAAGAATAAGAATGAGGCAAACTGGATTACAGCTAGTATTTCGAAAGCAATATGCTAAAGAATGAGCATAACTAAAAAAGTTTATGATTATCCACAACTCCTCAAGACTTTAATATTTATCCTTCAAAGATGCTTTTGTTTGGCTGATGAGATTAACATTATGTTTGTTTTCATGCAAAGAATGGGATGCATACTTTGAATCTTATGTCATGTATGATGTAAAATAAAGTACCTGAGAGTTCAATGGTTCTTTTCCTCCCACCTCCTTCGCTTTTCCAATTACTTGGTAACTTGTTCAGCTGAAACTCAAATACCCACATGTCAATATGGCATTATTCAATCAATAAATTGCTAGTCTTTTGATAAAGTATCCCATAATTTTGTCTCAGTTACATTTTTCTCCAACTTACAGATAGATATGAAAGAATCCCATAGTCAAGCAAACAAAGGCGTTACTTCTCATGCGGTGAGGCTATGATGATTGGTCAAAAGCATCACTCCACTTAGTTGTTAGAACCATGACTTTTGATCTACCAATAGAATTATGCTTCAATGCCAACTAAAAAAAGTTAAAAAAGAACATAAAAACTCACATGGGTAACTTCTCAGCTTTAAAGACACAGAAAGAAACATCATTCTTACCTTAACATGACACCAGGCAGCTTGAATTCCTGATCCAGCAAACATGTAACCAGTTCACATCAAGTTGTTAAGGAAATTTGACTGAAACAACAATTATTAAACTGGTCAAAAGAATGGCCAGTATGTAAAAATATGCATTAGCTGATTTCCAACTTCAAAAAGTTTTGATTGAGACCTCCGTAGTTTTCCACGTGTAGTTTACCTAATCTAGAGGCTAATAGTTATCTACTTCAAATAGTAGTGCACTAGTTCTCCAATTGGGACTTTACATACTGAGTTATGCCTAACCAGGATCTATTTCAACAATCAAGATTTTGGGTTATTTTCTGTTCTCTTGGCTACAAAATATTATAGAAAGAAAAAAAAAAGGATTCCTTGCTGATACATATTGAGGATTAATCCTGACAGTATCTTAAACATTAACATAAAATATCCTTATGCAGCAATCTATATTGTTTCATCTGCTTGATATTATACTGATAAACCAGCACATGGGACCAAAAAGAGACAACAAATTAAAAATGAGGCAGATCAGAAAGAAGTAAATGTGGTAAAAAGGTCATTGCAGTGAGGATGACAAAAAGACAGGCATCTAAATAGCTTTAACATCATGATGCCTGAATCAAAAGAACATCAAAATAAACTTAAGGGTTATTATATAGTTAAATCAGATTTTTCATAATCAGGCAGTCCCACAGTTTGATTCATGTAAAACTTCATGATTAACTCATTAACATCCTATCAGACATTGATCATAACATAAACTCTATTTCAACCCATTCATTGTTAGATTTCAGTTTCATAAAATCACCCAAAGCCATTGCATGATGAACTAACTGGTTTTTTGAGCCATTTCATATTTTCTTCCCTTTGTAGAAGCCAACAACCAAAAATCTATAATAAGAGAAACAACCTCAAGCCATTTTGCACAGAACAACACAAAGCAGGAAACAGATGTTTGTTTCCTTTCCATCCTACAACACCAAAAGGTTCTCATTTCTGTGGACACTACAAATTAACAAGTTCTAACGTTTTTTCACATGGATGGTCCTGTAAGGTTCTATCTGGTCGGGATGTAGACACTGCTTCATGGGAAACAATTTAGCTGTTCTGCATAGGATCATCAAAACACAAATTCAAGTATTTGCAAAAGGAAATAAGAGCTTTATACCGTTAACACATATCTAACAACATTATGTTCAAACAATTTATCACTTTATCAGAACATTAATAAGGTTTTTGTTTAAATTTAAAGGTTTAATTTTCTTAGGATCTCCATGTAGTTCTTGAAATTTGCAAATAGAAGTAGAATTATATTCATTTATATCAAACAACATTACCTCTGAATTAATTAATTGAATGTTTAATAGGACTCTGTAAACAGGTTGCAATTCTGTCTTAGGGTTTCATACATTTGTAAAATTTCTACACTCCCCATTGCATTTTGGTCAGTAATTTTGTCCTCACCCATCAGGATTGACTCCGGGAAAAAGAATTCAGTTCCTTGCACCATAAAGCCACTATCATCCCACCAAAAAGGCAAGAACTAATCATTATAAAATCTACTATAGCTCCACAAGGGTCTTTATTACAGCAAATTGCAGCATGAAGCGGCTGTGACATGACTCTAGCAGGCTAACTCAGGAATCAAAAGTTAAATATGGCAGCAACATATGAGTTTATTATCCAACACTCTTTTTTCTATTGCTAGGTCAAGGTCTTATCACTATATGCCCACATTTTACCACCTGAGACAAGGCCCATATGCTCGATAGCCACTAGCAAGCCACCAAGCATAAATATGACTCAAACTATAGCGGTTCCACAAGGGTCTTTAAGGAAAATTGCACATAAAGCAGAAGGCTAATCAGGACTCAAAAGTTAAATATTGCAAACATATGAATAGACTTATTAGCCAACACTCTTGCTTCTATTGCTAGGTCAATGGCTTTTCATTGCTAGGTCAAGGGCTTTTCATTGCATACCCACACTTCACCACCTGAGACCAGGTGGTCCAGGCCCAATTGCTTGGTGGCCTAAGCATGCCACCAAGCATTAAATATGACAAAAACTATAACAGTTCCACAAAATCTTTATGGAAAGTTGCAAAACAAAGCACCTGTGATATGAGTTTAGCAGGCTAACTCAGGACTCAAGTAAATATAGCACAGACAAATGAAAACTTATTAGCAAACACTCTTTTTTCAATTGCCAGGTCAAGGGCTGAGACAGGGCCCATATGCTTGGTGGTCACTAGCATGCCACCTAGCATTGACTAAGATACAAACTATGACAGTTCCATAGGGTCTTTACAGAAAATGCAGCATGAAGCGTCTGTGATGTGACTTTAGCAGGCTAACTCAGAACTCCAAATTTAACAATTGCAGTAACAAATCAAAAACTTATTAGTCAAACGACGATTGCTAGCTCCAGGGCTTATAACTGCCTGGCCACTCTTTACCACCTGAGACAAGGCCCATACTTGGTAGCCTCGGTTAGAACAGCAACCACATAAAGGAGAAATCTCAAACAGACCAAGCAGCCTTCCACAATCAAGTATGGTGATAACTGGTAACAGTTTAATAATACACATGCCATTCAGCCAACCAGAAAAGAAAATTTAGTGATATAAACATAACACACCCTTCAGGTGACAATACCCAGTTAGTTCGCACCATATTCACGTTCAAGTTCTGATCTATGAATTCAAGAAACTTCGGTTTTTCCCAATGATTTTGTGAGAATTTGTGAAGAAAATGTCTATAAACATTTGCTTAATTTAGAACTTACAATGAGAGGCCTTTATATAGACATTATACAACTACTATATTAACTACCATATTAAATACAAAACACCACAGCTACCAACTACACACTACATAACTAATTCCAACACCTAACTAATTCCAACACTCCCCCTCAAGCTGGAGCATACATGTTATATGCACCAAGCTTGTTACAGATGAAATCAATACGAGGACCGCGAAGAGACTTAGTAAGGACATTTGCTAATTGACAGTCTGAGTTGACAAAGCTAGTAGCAATATATCCTGACAAAATTTTCTCTCTGATAAAGTGACAATCCACTTCTATATGTTTGGTCATCTCGTAAAACACAGGATTGGAGGCGATATGTAATGCTGCCTGGTTGTCACAGATTAGTTTCATTTGTGCTCCTCCTCCAAACTTAAATTCTTGCAGTAACTGTTTCAACCATATCAGCTCACATGTTGCTAAGGCCATAGCTCTATATTCTGCCTCTGCACTAGACCTGGCAACAACAACTTGCTTCTTACTCTTCCAGGATATGAGATTACCTCCAATCAAAACACAATAACCTGTAGTAGAGCGTCTATCGGACGGAGAACCCGCCCAATCTGCATCAGAATAACCAATAACCTGAGTATGTCCCTTGTCTTCATATAGTAGACCTTGGCCTGGTGCTCTTTTAACATATCTAAGAATGCGTATAACAGCATCCCAATGACTTTGACAAGGGGTTTGTAGAAACTGACTAACCACACTTACAGCAAAAGAAATATCCGGTCGTGTGATGGTAAGGTAGTTTAGCTTCCCAACTAATCTCCTGTATTGTCCAGGATCATCCAGTGGTTCTCCGATTAGCTTCCTATACTCTTCGGGATTCTCCAACGGCTCCCCCTCTTTTGGTAGGAGTTTAATATTGGGATCCATAGGTGTGTCCACTAGTCTGCAATCTAACATACCAGTCTCCTGAAGAATATCCAATGCATACTTCCTCTGGGAAATAGCTACCCCAGAGTTAGATTGTGTCACCTCTATGCCAAGAAAGTACTTGAGTCGTCCCAAATCCTTAGTCTGAAAATAATTAAATAGGTGTGTTTTTAGCTCCCGAATACCCTCTTGATCACTTCCAGTGATGATAATATCATCCACATAAACTACTAAGTAGATACATTTGCCATTGGAATGGCGGTAGAAAACAGAGTGATCAGTTTCACTACGAGTCATACCAAAATCTGTAATTACAGCACTGAACCTCCCAAACCAAGCACGAGGAGACTGTTTTAAACCATAAAGAGAACGGTGAAGCCGACATACCAAACCATACTCTCCCTGAGCAACAAAACCAGGTGGTTGCTCCATATAGACTTCCTCCTGAAGATCATCATGGAGAAAGGCATTCTTGATGTCTAACTGATAAAGGGGCCAATGACGCATAGCCGCAATGGAGAGAAACAATCGGACAGAGGCAATTTTGGCCACAGGAGAAAAAGTGTCACCATAGTCCAGACCAAATATCTGTGTATAGCCCTTGGCAACCAGACGAGCCTTAAGACGATCAATGTTCCCATCAGGACCAACCTCCACTGTATAAATCCACCGACAGCCAACTACAGATTTGCCGGACGGTAATGGAACCAAATCACATGTGCTACTAGAGTGTAGGGCGTCCATTTCATCAATCATTGCCTGCTTCCACCCGGGGTGGGATAATGCCTCACTGAGCTTTTTAGGAATAGAAACAGAAGACAAGGTGGAAACAAAAACATAATATGGAGCAGATAAACGATGATAACTCATAAATGTGTATATATGATGAGGATTGCGAGTGGAACGAATACCTTTGCTAGTGGCAATAGGACCATGTAGGGCAGGCAGATCCACAGTAGAGGTAGGAGCTGGAGCAGGGTGTGAGTCAGCCTGGAGAGGTGAGGAGCGAGGACGACATTGGTAGACCTGAAGAAGACGAGGTAATGGGACAACCTCTGATGGAGGACTATACAATGGAACGGGAAGAACCTCTGGATGGAGTGTAATGGGCGGTGTATCTGGAGAGAAAAATGATCAAAGAAGGTAACGTCAGCAGAAATGATGTAACGGTCAATAATGAGAGAATAACAACGATACCCTTTTTGAAGTCGAGAGTAACCCAAGAAGATACATTTGATGGACTTAGCACCCAATTTATCCCGGCCTGGTATCAGGTTATGGACAAAGCAAACACAACCGAATATGCGAAGGGGTAAATGATGAAGAGGTTGAGTGGGAAATAAAATGGAGTGGGGAAGTTGATTTTGTAAAACAGAGGAAGACATACGATTAATTAAATAGCAAGCTATGAGAACAGCATCCCCCAGAAACGAAAGGGCAGATGATTGTGGAGTAGAAGGGTACGGGCCGTGTCAATGAGATGTCTGTTTTTACGTTCAGCGACACCATTTTGTTGGGGTGTGTGAGCACAAGAGGACTCATGAAGAATACCGAGGGAGGACATGAAGTTTTTGAACGGGGTAGAAAAATATTCACGAGCATTATCACTGCGTAATATGCATATAGGAACACCGAATTGAGTTTGAATCTCAGCACAAAAGGCTTTAAAGGTCGAAAATAACTCAGAACGATCTTTAAGTAAGAAGAGCCAAGTGTTTCGAGAATGGTCATCAATAAATGTAACAAAATAGCGAAATCCCAAAACAGAGTTGACGCGACAGGGACCCCAAACATCAAAATGAACTAAGTCAAATAGGGACGCAGCCCGATTATTGATACGCTTGGGAAACTTAGTACGAGTTTGTTTACCAAGTTGACACGACTCACAATTAAAGGAAGATAAAGCAGAAAGATGCGAAGCTAGCTTCTGGAGCTTGGACAGACTGGGGTGACCCAACCGACAATGAATGACTTGGGCAGAATCAGAAGAAGTGCAAGCAACGGAAGGTAGTGACTTTGAAAGGTGATAGAGGCCTTGTGACTCACGTCCTGTACCAATCATCCGTCCCGTACTCTGGTCCTGCACGACAACAGAATTATTAAGAAAAGTGACAGAGCAGTTAAGATCATGAGTAAGTTTACTAACGGAAATAAGATTAAAAGGACAACCAGGTACATAAAGAACAGAGGTCAATGGTAAGGAAGGAACATGAGAAGCTCGCCCGATACCCTTAGCAACAGTTTTAGAGCCATTAGCAAGGGTAACCATAGGGAGAGAATCTGAACCGGTTAAAAATGAGAAAATGTGTGGATTACCAGAAATATGATCGGAGGCTCCAGAATCAATAACCCAAGGGCCGAGAGGAGATGACTGAGTGAGGAAGGCCACAGAATTACCAGTGTGGGCAACGGAAGCAGAGGATGGTTGCTGAGAGGCCTGATACTGAAGGAAAGCAGCATAATCCGGGCCAGATAAGGTAACCTGTTGAGATGAGTGCTCGGATGAAATAGGAGAGGCAGTGCTGTCAACTTGAGCAACCTTGACAGTAGAGGGACGAGGGGGTTTTCCATGAAACTGATAGCAACGCTCTCGGGTGTGACCAACCTTTTGACAGTAACTACATTTGGGACGCACTCCTCGATGAATATGGGATCCACGATTGCCCGTGGAACTGCCCTGTGCTGCAAAGATAGAAGGCTCTGCGGAGTGAGACTCAGAGTCAATGACGGAAGTGGAGGAGACTCGGAGAAGTCGAGCAAAAATATTTTCCAGAGAGGGGATAGTAGTACTGGCCAAAATCTGATCACGAACGGGATGAAGCTCAGATCGGAGCCCAATCAAAGTTAACACCATAAAGAACTGTTCTCGCTGGCGTTCCTGTTCAGCAATTGTAGTGGTAATTGGCAAGATAGAATTGAACTCCTCTCGCAATGATTCAATCCGACCAATATACTCAGACATATCCAGATCACGCTGATTTAAGTGAAACATATTGGACACAACATTATAAAATCTCTGTATATCATTAGTATACAAAGCGGTAGCCTTACTCCATAACTTGTGGCAAGTCTTATAGGGTCGAAACATGACAAGAAGTTTAGAATCAATAGACTGCCATAAGAGATTACATAATTGAGCATCAAGCTTCCTCCAAGATCGACGCTCGGCCTCAGGTATAGAATCCTCACTGGAGGTTAAATGATCTTCACACCCTTGCCCCATAAACCATAATTCAACTGAAGCCGACCAAGAAACATAATTTATAGAACCAAGTAACTTATCAGTTGTAATAACAGGAGAACCAGAAAGAGTTGGGACGAAGGAACCTGATTTAGGCAAAATCGGAGCTCGGGGGTGAGTGTCGTCTTCTGAAGGGCGATCCATAAATAATGTCGCGGAAAAAACTGAGTAGATCGGCGCTCGGCGAAGGTAGATCGGTGACCTCTGAGGGTAGTGGTGGTGGTTGTTTTTGAAAAAAAAAGGTGCGGAAGTGGTGGTGGGTAAAATTAGGGTTCCGAGGGTATGTTGAGGAAAAAAAGTGAGATAGACACACCAAAGAAGGAAACCGACGACGGAAGGAGACCAGCGGCTGACAAGGAGATGGAGGATGCCGGAGGTGTCGTCGGACGCGCACCGGAACAGTAACGTCTGTGATGGCAGTGGCGGTGGTATCACCGGAAAAAGAAAAGAAGACCCTAAGATCAACCTACTGATACCATGTGAGAATTTGTGAAGAAAATGTCTATAAACATTTGCCTGATTTAGAACTTACAATGAGAGGCCTTTATATAGGCATTATACAACTACCATATTAAATACACAACTACCATATTAAATACACAACTACCATATTAAATACAAAACACCACAACTACCAACTACACATTACATAACTAATTCCAACACCTAACTAATTCCAACAGATTTGAACCAATAACAGCCTATAAAAGGTCATCTTTTTTAAAAAAAAAAAGACAAAAATTGTCATGCACCTATATGGAGTTAATAGAGAAGCTCATTGAAAAAGGAAAAGAAGACTATAATTACATTCATACAAAAAGCACTTACCAAGAAAGTTTACTGTTACTAAGGACCTACTGCTCCCAAAAAGAAAAACCACGCTCTCTTACAACTCCTCTAGTTTCAGGTTCTGTGTCCTGATCAGATTTCTTGGAGATGACTCTGGTGTTCTTACCTGATTGAAGTTGATTAGCTTTTAAAGATGCTAATTGCCGCTCAGCTAACCGATTATTGTACGACCAATCCTGAAGCAACTCATCTGTCTTAGGTTCTGGCAATATTTGTTTTTCTTTCATCTCCATATAGAATTGATGTGCTTCCTCCAACTTTCCATTCAAAAAGAGCCCATGTATCAGCGCAGTATAAGAGCTACGGTCGGGACTATTCCCACTCTCACTTATCTCATTCCACACCTTAAAAACATTGTCAAACTGGCGCCATCGAGAAAATTTTCTAATCAACATGATGTAGGTATCATTAGTTGGTTGGCAGCCCATTTTTCTCATATTCTCCAACAGACCAAACACTTCTTCACCTGTTCTTAGAATATCCAAGAAGGCATGGTAAGTCCGAATCGAGGGTGACAGACCCCGCTGCAACATCTCATCAAAGGCCTGTCTTGCCTCACCTACTTTTCGGGCTTTACAGAGCGGCTTGATCAGCGAGTTATAAGTAACAATATTTGGAGTAACACCCTTCTCCTCCATACTGTTCATGAGAGTAGTTGCATCTTTTACTGACCCGCCTTTTGCAAGAGCGTGAATGACCGCATTGTAAACTTTTATGTCAGGTTCAATCCCCATTTTCTTCATTTTATCAAAAATCCTGAGCACTTTATGAAGGTTGCAAGCTTTAGAGTAGCAAGATATGATACATGAAAATGACACAACATCCTGAGAAATACCTCTCTTGCTCATCTCCATCCATACTCTCTCTGCCTCAGGCGGACTACTAATGATATTACACCATCCATTGAGAATAATATTAAAGCTTTTGGTATTGAATGGGAATACATCCTTGTTACAAAACATCAAGTGCTCAGCATCCTGCACATTCTTGTACCGACAAAGAGCTGATAACAGACCATGAAAATCCTCAATACCCACATCAAATTTAAACCTTTTATACGCATAGAAAACATTTATAGCCCGCCCCACATCATGCACTGCACAATATCTTCTAATCAAAATCAGGAGAGTCTGCTTCGTCACGATAGAAGGACCAGTTTCTCCCCCTCTCATCTCATCTATCAATGCCCATGCCGTATCAAACTTCCTCAATTTCCCAAGGATACCTATCATTGAATGATACTCCTGAGTCGAATGTGCATAACCCGGCTGCTTTCCAGCCCATAAAAAGAAAGTAAATGCTGCCTCCCAATCATTGCGAACCCGAGAAAGCACCTCTCTCACCAACTCTGATGAGACCTTAACACCACATTTCTCAATCTTGTTTTTCATTTCAGAACGATTATGACTAAATTCACGCAATATATCCGCAAGGGTCTTAACATCTTTTAGTACACCCTCATTACTTATTTTCGACTGCTTGATATCTGTTACATCTATATCATCTCCATCATCATCGTCATTAATAATATCAGCATCATTATCACTCTCACTAGAAACCTTTTCTTCTAATTTAGAGATTTTTGGTGCATTTGGGGTCTCAAGATCCGAGGTGGAGTATGAAGAGAAGTGAAATGGGAAGCTAAAATCATTAATGGGATTAAACACAGTGGTTTTGTTTAAGGAATTTGAAAATTGGGATGGTTTTATATATGCAATACTGAAAAGGGTGCGAGCAAGACTTGTAATACGGGATATGTTAGATATTATTACTCTGTTTCCTTGCATTTCTCGTAACTCAATTAACAAAAAAACGAAGATAATATGATAATTGAAATAAACTGCAAGAAACACGGTGAGCCTTTTCTAAAGGAAACCAACGAAGCAAAGCTGTTTGTGAAAATGACTGAACGAAAGAAAAAAAGATTCGGTTTACGCGTAGCTATGTGTTTGAATGAAACTTACTGCGCGCCGCTTACCGAAATGATTGTGTTGAGTTGAAGTAGAGCTCGGGAGGCGCCAATTCTTTATAACCACATGCAACTTGAGTATTTGATTTCGAAACTATAGGGGCGTTTGGTATACAGTTTAACGAGTTTATAAATCGGTTTATGTTTTCACTATAATATTTATAAATTAGTTTATATCTTAATCAATAATATCTGTCAAACAACATGTATAATATAATAACTGATCCATTGATATAAAAAATACAAATATATATGTATTAGTTTCTCTTTTAATGTTATCATATGTCAAACGAAATTAAAAATTTAAATTGATTAGATAATAATTTTAAATATAACATAATCACACCAACCTCTTGAGTTTAGTTTGTATTCTTATGTTTTATGGAGTGTGAGTTCCATTTTTATTGGCATGTGTCCGTGACAAAATAAGTTCAATTGAGTTGTAATCTTTCATGAAGATCTTTGTGCAATTGGACTGGTTTCTGGCTGCTGTGCATCAGACATGCGTTCGTGGTGCGTTCGTTGCAGTGTTCGAACGATTAGCGTTAGTGCTGCGTTCGTTTGTGGGTTCGATCGTGTGGAGTTAGTGGCACGTTCTTTATTGGGTTCGAACGGGAACATTCCAGAGAGCAAACGTTCGAGGCACGTTCTTGTGGGGTTCGAACGGGAGCATTCCAGAGAGCTCACGTTCGTTGTGCGTTCGATTGACGTTCGAACGAGTCTTCACAGAAAGGGCGCGTTCGTGTAGCGTTCTAGTAAGCGTTCGAACGCGACTGCGATCTGAACGCGTTTTTGGCCTGCAAAACCCTAGGTTTTCACCCTACCTATAAATATAACACTTAGCCGCCATTCCCCATTAGTTGAGAGAGCTGAAACACTTTTCCCTTGAGCCAAATCTCCCAAAGCTTTCAACTCTATTTGATTCCACCATTGAAGACTTCTTAATCTCATGTCTTCTTTGTTAATGGTGAAATCCATTCTTTGATAAACCTTCAACACAACCTAACCCAAAATCCCTAATCCTTTAGAGTTCTATAGGAGAAGTTTTGGTAGTCGGAGTTTCGGCGTTCAGAGGTGATACAATCTACTCAGAGACTTCAGAGGTTCTGAAGAAAACCGTGGGTCACGGGCTTGAGGAGTTGCCTTGAGTTCTTGCAGTATAGAGGTACTTGAGTCGGTGGAATTGCGACCTTAGGTCTTGACCATCGCTGTAAGTTTTTCTCGATATAGTGGATTGGGCTGGTAGCCGATATACCCGGAGTGGTTTTTTTTACTCTAACGAGTTTTCCACTTCGTCACCAAAATTACTTGTGTTGATTTTGTGTGGTTTGATTTTATTTGCTGCTTTAATTATTATTATTGTTTTTATATTTGCAGCATATTTTATTTATTTGTTATTGTGGTTGCCTGTTAATTTGCCTGTTGCAATTCCATAGTAGCAGTAACAGGACTTGTCCTGCTTATTGTTTGTAATTCCGCATAGGGTCAGAACTTAGGATAACCCCGAATTCTCATGGAGAAATCAATTAATTACATATTTTGCAAGAAGTATTGATCTTTTGACTTCAATTAATTCAAAGAGAAAGCGAGGACTGAAGAATAAAATGGTATTGGTCATTCAATTCTCTTTGTTCTTTTGCTAAAATATTACTAAATGAACTAATTAAATCGAATCACTACACAAAAAAATTATAATCAGAAGTTCAGAACATTTTGTAATGTGATTACAAATGATAATAAATGGAACTAATCTTCTCTTTCTTGTTATTCCCAAGATTTATAGACCAAATTCAATTCCCAGAGGTCACTGGCCTTGATTACTTCAGCTTCAACTCCGGCACCCAAAACCACATATCGCAGAAGTTTAGATGGTAATTAAGCCGAAAACACAATTCGGTCATAAAGATGAGATAGCTTCTATGGCGCTGCCTAGCGGCCATGCTGCTTCGACAAGCGAATTTTGATATTTAACTTGCTTTACTAATGTAATCTCTTGCCAGGGATGAAGACCTGTCCAGAAAAGATAACAGCATCAGAATACCAACACGATATTGATTGCGGAATACAACTGGGTTATGAATAAACAGATATTGACTCAGTGTAACTTACCAAATCCAACTACAAGCAATGCGTGCTCGTAGATGAGATCCATGCATAAGTATGGAAGATGGCTTTCGTCCACACGTGGATATATGGATTTTGCATCCTCAAGTTTAGTTTGGCAGGCACGCTTAGCTGCAGTCTCAAAATCAGCAGGACGAACTTTGGCAACAGGTTCATTTTGATTAATAAAACCAGCCTATATGCAAATTATTGAGTTAGACCATCCACGCGGTCAGCTGTAAATTAATCTTCTCAACCAAATTTTAGAAGAGTAATACCTCGGCAGCCCTGTCAAAGAAGAATGAAGCAACAAACATATTCTTTTGTCCATCACCACCTCCACCATTCCATATTCCACCGAATGTGCATTTCATGTGAGTACAAGTATCATTAGTTTTGAGAGCCTTGATAGCTACATTCTGACACTCCTCTATGTTTGAACCAGATGGAGACGCAGATGCTTTGTATTCCTTGCCTCCATATTTGTAAAATCCTTCAACAGATTACAAGGACAACAAAAATACTTCATTTTAACTTCCCTCTTCATCTTCATAGCAATCTATGAAACCAGAAGTTAGAGAGAGAGAGAGAGAGAGAGAGAACAGCCATGACCGATACACAGAAACCAGAGGATGAATTATCAGGAGTTAAGAAAATTTTCTACTTGAACATACCATCATAACCGGCCAAAATGCATGGGTTGTAAGAGTCTTCAGTGACCTTCAAGATTTCTGCTCGAGCTGCTAACAGACCATAGCGCAAGTAACTGTATGCAAAGATGTCAAAATTTTATTAATTCGAAGTCGAACATATAGTTAGAAAATATCTCTGGGAAAACTCATGGTACTTTGCTGAGTAAAAAATCTTTTCCAAACAGATAGAGAACCTTAAAAAATTTCTAACATGTGCCTATGAACAAAATGACTAATACAAACGATGAAATGATCCATGAGGTGACTGACCAAGAAATGACTGAATAAAATAATGAGATCAATTTTAAGAAAGAAGGGGACCTGTGAACATAGAGGAAATATTTTGTTCCCATCAGATACATTTC
Source organism: Zanthoxylum bungeanum (assembly GCA_019454045.1). Lineage (NCBI taxonomy): Eukaryota > Viridiplantae > Streptophyta > Magnoliopsida > Sapindales > Rutaceae > Zanthoxylum > Zanthoxylum bungeanum. Next base: position 284,707 of record SKCR01022765.1, read on the forward strand.
CTTTACATATGTATCCTCTCCATATGGCACTGTTGGAGCATTTGCAGCATCTTTCTCTGAGATTGCATAGGCCATTTGCACAGATCCACCTCCAAGATCAACCACTCCAACTGTATTTGAATACTTCTTCCCCAAATTCCCCAAGAGGTAGTTTATCGTTACCTGCGACACAAGATACATTTGAATATTCATGACTACATCAATTCAAACAAAAATAATGCACAAACAGATGTTCTTTATAATCATTAAAACTTTAAATGTAACCAGATGATATAATAAAGTCAAGAAACCAATCACCAGAAACAGGGCTAAGCCATCTGATAAAAAGTTTGGATGGATTTTTCACTAGCTGATAATCATGGGAGAACCTATGTTCAAAAACCACAGGCATCATTGAAACAAGTTAAACTGAAAGCAAGACTTTGTTACAACAAACAGGCAATTTAACCATCGCCAGTATCACAGTCATTGTTTACAAGATATTCTTCATACACACATTAGCGTCATGTGTGCTTACACATGCATGTATGTCACTATGAGTGCAACGTGATAGAGGAACTTCAATATATAATGACTTCAACTGTTCAACAGCACATATGCATTATGTCCTCTAAGCCAAAACCCAAAAGAAAAGGGCTGGAAAGAAAATCACATACCCACTGATAAGAACCTTCTTGGGAACCATCCAAAACAGTGACCCAATCTGGCTGAGATCTGAAGTCGCTTTTATATTTGACGAGATCCCTAACCTTAAATTTGAAGTTCAAACAACTGTAAGTACAATGGAAGATGAAATAAAGGTTTGAACATAACCAAAGTATCTATATAATAAAGGAGAATGGTGTTGGAGGAAAGAGAGTGTATCCAACGGCTCTCTTTATGTGGCTTAATTGACGGCCCAGATCATTTCATTGGTAATGGAGGAAGAGAGTGAATTGATTGATGGAAAGGTAAAAAATTTTCAAATTTTCAAATTAAAAAATAGAAAGTTAAAATAAAATCATTTAATTAAAAATAAAATCATTTAATTCTGTAACACCGTGCCGTAGGCACGGGCAAATACTGTAACACCATGCCGTAGGCACGGGCATCATTTAATTAAAAAATAAAATCATTTAATTCTGTAACACCGTGCCATAGGCACGAGCAAATATTGTAACACTGTGCCGTAGGCACGGGCCAAATACTGTAACACCGTGCCGTAGGTACGGGCAAAAACTAGTATGTTAACAAAGCAGGAATTACCGCTTGCAAAATTCTATCAGATGCGTCAACTCCCAATTGCCTCAGCCCTGCAGTTGCCTACAAAAACAAATAAACCCTATCTCAGTGACTTAACTCAAAATTTCCAGACAATGGAATTACAACATCACATAAAGAACCCCGGTGAATGAGAGTATAAAGACACTATCTGGATTTACTAACCCCAACTTTAACAGGTGTCTTTGGTCGCAGATCTTGCGGCACAACACTTTGAGCTCTATCAAGAAGAGAGGTTAGTGAGTTCGCTGCAGCTCGAGGATCGCTTGCATAAGCACTCAAACCTGGTTTAATCTGTAACACCATCACAAACCTTAAATCAGAAGTTCAGAACTAAACAGAACACTGCAATTAATAGCACCCCAAAAAAAGGGGAAGATCACTAAAATTCAAGTAATAAAGCTTGAATTGATAATTAAACAAACTTAGCTTGAAACACTTCAAGTACTTAAATCAATCATTTTATGCATGCAATATAAAACTGTTGTATCACCGCAACTAAAACTGCAACGAGTGCTTCTCACACACTCAAAATTGCTTTAATTCAATTTCCAATGGTTGGTTGAATCAGACAAAAAGTGTTTTACAAGATCAAAAACTTTTGTAAGGAAACCTGTTTCAGGGGAAAACAAACATACTTAAAGTGCTTTACGGGAAAAATAATAATTTAAAAGTGCTTCTCGAAAATGTACTTAATCGGTGCTTCTCCACAAAGCAATTTTAGGTGCATTTGCAGCAGGGGCGGCCCTGAGTTACCTTGAATTTATGGGGCCCTAGACGAATTCTAAAAATGAGGCCCTATTGATAAATGATTAAAAGTAAACAAATCATATTATATACTACAAATTAAAATTTCTTTGAATTCGGGGGCCTTAATTTAAGTTAAATTTGGGGCTTCAGCCGACCGCCTGCCACCTCTGATTTGCAGTATGCACATTAAATCAAAACTGCTAAAGCACTCCTAACATTAGCGTTTCAACAACAGCTATAAAGAATGCACCAGGAACAAATCTAAACTACATTATTCAGATCCATAACTGTGAAATTAATATTAAAAAGTCCCATTTCGAAATTAAGAAATTACCTGAACAAAAAGCTCGAGATCTTTGCCAATCGGCACAAGATCCAAGTTCTGATCAAAACAATACACATGCACACGACTCCCCGAACTCCCCGCATCAAAAACGACAGCGTAACTCTTGTACAGTTTCAAATTGGGCGAAAACTTGCGGCTGAGACCGTAATCCATTGCCACGTCAGAGGAGGGGGAGCGACCGGGCAGGAAAAACAAGACGAGGAAAATCAACACGATCGGAATGGAAATGGCGATCGAAACGTTGCGATAACGGTGGATCTTGTGGGACAAAGAGTCGTGCTGGCGATTGAACGGTCGTTTGTTCATTTTGTCGAGCTGGTCGGAGTGGGAGGGAGGGGAGCCGGTATCGAGGAGCTCGGCGGAGGAAGGGGATCGATACCGGATCTGACCGTTGACGCCGGTTGATGAGATTAAGGGCTGAGGTGGTGGTGGGTCCCGTGAGGGATCCAGTGTTGTGTTATTTGTGGGTACTTCGTTAGATGATGGAATTTGGAACGTGGATCATGTGGCAGAATTGCAATGCTGATTGATTGATTGATTGTGTGTTGTGTTTGTTTCTTCTCTCACTCTTGCGATAATAACTGCTGATTCGTTTATTTGTTATTACTGTATAAATCGTTACCGGAGGGAGAGGAAAGCAGAGTCACGCCGATGGCTGGCTTCATGAAGTTTACTTAAATATTCATCGTATATACCTTGCTATTTTAGTTTCAAAAATTAGAAATTTAAAAAATCTCGATTTTCGATTAAAATTTAAAAATAATTTTAGATGAAAAATCCTTGCGATTAAAAAACCGATATAAAATTTGTCAAACAAATCTATTTTTCTATAATTATATATATATATATACTAGTTTTTGCCCGTGCCTACGACACGGTGTTACAGTATTTGCTCGTGCCTACGGCACAGTGTTACAGAATTAAATGATTTTATTTTTTAATTAAATGATATCCGTGCCTACGGCTAGGGGTGGCAAAACGAATCAACGAATCGAATTTGTATCGAATCCTAAACGAATCGAATCAAAATGTGATGGATTCGTATTCGATTCGTTTATTAAACGAATCCTAATATCAGGATTCGTATTCGATTCGTTTATTAAACGAATCGAATACGAATATTCGTTTATTCGTTTAGTCAATTATATTATTTAATAAAATAATTTACCACACTTGATTTAAATTAATTCTTCATAAATATATACATATAAATATGTAATTAATATATTTACTAAAAATACCTCACCAAATATCGAAAATATTACTTTTTATATGATAATTAGTTATAATTTCTCGAATCTTAATTGAAAATTAACAAAAACTAGTAAATAAAAATAATAAAACGAATCCTAAACGAATAAACGAATCCATGAGCTTAAATTCGTATTCGATTCGTTTAATAAACGAATCGAATCGAATTGACCCATTTATTAAACGAATCCATTTTTTCAAACCCGTATTCGCTTTAAAGCGAATCGAATCGAACGAATAAACGAATCCTGACCCAAATTGCCAACCCTACCTACGGCACGATGTTACAGTATTTGGCCGTGCCTACGGCACGGTGTTACAGTATTTGCCCGTGCATACGGCACGATGTTACATAATTAAATGATTTTATTTTAACTTTCTATTTTTTAATTTGAAAATTTGAAAATTTTGACCATTTCCATCAATCAATTCACTATTTTTCCTCCAATTACCAATGAAATCATCTGGGCCGTCAATTAAACCATATAAAGAGAACCGTTGGATACACTCTCTTTCCTCCAATACCATTCTCCTTTATTATATACTAGTTTTTGCCCGTGCCTACGGCACGGTGTTACAGTATTTGGCCCGTACCTACGGCACGGAGTTACAGAATTAAATTATTTTATTTTTTAATTAAATGATGCATGTGCCTACGGCACGGCACGGTGTTACAGAATTAAATGATTTTATTTTTTAATTAAATGATGTCCGTGCCTACGGCACGGTGTTACAGTATTTGGCCGTGCCTACGGCACATTGTTACAAAATTAAATGATTTTATTTTAATTTTCTATTTTTTTATTTGAAAATTTGAAAATTTTGACCATTTCCATCAATCAATTCACTCTCTTTCCACAAATTACCAATGAAATGATCTGAGCCGTTAATTAAGCCACATAAAGAGAGCCGTTGGATGCACTATCTTTCCTCCAACACCATTGTGCTTTATAATATAGATATATATATATATATATATATATATATATATATTTTTTTTCAAAATTTATTACCGTTTACATATAAATTATAATTTAAAATCTATTAAAATTCTAAATAAATAGATTTATAAAAAAATTCAGAGATCTACCAAGTACTAGTTAATAAATCTACTCCCATCAACTTAAGGGCGTGTGTACTTTGGGCTGTAATCACAATGGCGAATCATCGCCATTCGATTACAATGATATTAATTGTTTAAAAATGATATATGGTCTGGGTTATTTTTAAAATTAGCGGGGTCTATGTATATATTTATGTAAAATATAGGTCCTTCTTTAGAAAAAAAATATATAACTAATTTTCTTTGTACTAACCGTGTTTTGGTTGCGTGTCAAATAAAATTAAAATATTTTTATTTTATTTTCAATCGTCACATATTTTATTACCTTAAAAAAAATCGTTATAAGGTTGATATTATTCGCTCAGCCCCCTGATTTATTAACAAATTTTAAATCATTTTAATATTTTTATAACAATAATACTATAACCACAAATACAAAAACTATTTTCAATCGGTAGCCCAATCGCTCCTTCATGTCGTTAAAATGGTAATAGGAAAGGGAGAGAAAGAGATCATTGTTTCTCCATCCATCCTAATTATTTTTTTTTTTTTTGTCTTTTAATAATTATTTGAGGAGAGAATATGAGGATCTTGAAATGATTAAATAACCGATAATTTTATCAAAAAATAAATTAAAATCATTTAAAATATATAAAGTAAATTGATTCAATCTCATCCACATTACGATATAGTGTATCAAATTATCCAAAAAAAAAAAAAAAAAACAAATTTGGATATATCCATAAAAATAATAGTTGGATTTTATAATTATTATTACAATAGTTGATGATAATATTATTATTCTAATATTATAAGTGTTATATATATATATATAAATTAGTGGACGCTAATGGGCTTAATTCTATTATTTCGTGATTAAATATTGTTATGGGTAATGAAAATTAGATGGTGGCAAAAACAACAATTTCTTATAAAGAATCTATAACTTATATATAAATAAAGATTAAAAAATATATATTAATGATAAATAGAGTGCCACAATTATAAATTTCTCCGAACTCTTATCTAATTTCTATGCATTAAAAAATTTCATACAAGTCTTTTTTTTTTTTTTTTAAAAAAAAAACATTGGAAAGCTCGTTGTCAAATTACTCCATCCAAACTTAAACGTAACAAGTAAAACACCGGTTGTTATAAACACTTTGCCACCAAATCAAACTCTCGAGACTTCCTTCATACAAGTCATTTGAGAATATGCTTTTAAGAAACAAAATGATAAAGCGTTGAGTGTTTGCCACCTCCTTACACTTTTGTAAATTTAACTTTTTATAACAAGTTTATAGAATAAGCGTTGAGTGTTTGACAAAATCTACTCCAAAAATGCTTTTGCAAAAATATTTTTTTACAACTACTTGAAGGATATAAAGTATTATTTATTCTCATATATTTTAGAATTGACAAACAAAAATCTAAGGCCAAATTGCTAATGCACAACTGAAGATAAATTCAGTAGTTCACAGACTACCAGCTAGCTAGTTACTAGATTCTTATTACATGAACATTGAGCTCATCTAATCATATGATTCATGAAAATAACATATCTTGGCTTAGTTTTTCTTCTTTTTCTTTGCTGATGGAACTGGAACTGGAGCTGGAGCCGGTGAAGGGAAGACAACACGAAAGATCAAAGCAGCCAAAATTGCACCTATGAATGGGCAAATCCAGTATACGTAAAACTGCTCCCATGTGTCGTGCCACTTGTCCACATATGCCCAGCCGAACGCCTGTAACGATAATGTAAATGTAAGGGAGTAAATTGCTCCTAAAAGTCAATGAGATCATCTATATAATATAGGAGACAAGCAATGATCCAATTCTTGTTAAGCACTCTATAACAACTACCTAACTTGAAAAGCATAAGGATCAATCATAAGTTATGAAGTTTTATCTTCCAATGCTGTGCTGTAACATATCTAGAAAGACAGGAGCGTAACCACACCAAACAAAAGCATTTTCCCACTGGGCAGGGTCGGCTACATGGATCATTTGATCATTGTTTCATTAACCTCGTTAAAATTTAGGTCTCTTTCACAAGGGCACTTAGAGGTCTACATCGTACATGCCCGAACCATCATAGTATTGTTTTTCTCATCTTCTCCTCAGTTGGTTTTACACCCACTTTCTTCATAATTTATTTATTTCTAATTCTGTCTCCTAGTCCACCCACATACTCATCTCAACTATCATTATTTGTAGGACATGTTGATGTTTTATTGCCCAGAAGGACATGAGTATAACCAATTTAATAAAGATTAGAAGGTAATTGGAGCACGAAGCCAACATACCCAGAGGAGAAAAGCTCCAATTTATGTAAATTTCAGAGAAACAATGCAAATGGTGGGGAAAATGGCAATAAACATTTTTCAAGAGAGAATATATCGAATGTTTCAGAGGTAAATTACTACCATCACAATTTTGGCTGCATAAAAGGAATTAAAAGGTTGAATGGTTCTTATACTAAAAGCTCCCTTGGAATTAAAAGAGAGGGAAGCCAGATATTGCCATTTTCCCCCACCATTGTGTCATTAGTTCTCACCGGCCTATGATCACACTCTCTCACCATAGGCGGTCAACATTCTACCAACTCACCATTGTTATGGACCACCAATTGAAGGACCTAATCCATTACCCTCTGCACTAAATATGGAGTGGTTAGTCCTACACAACTGCAAAAAGTTATAGTCCTTCATTTGGCACTTAATTATCATTCAGCTCCACCAAGGACCGATAAATTTCTATTCCATTGTTAACAAGACACAAATGGGCTCAAACGATTCTGGATCTATTATTCATTTATAAGAAAGTTAAATATACAACAATTGAGGAATTTAATGCAATGGGGTTAGGAACAAAATGAAATGATAGATAAAGGTAGTTTAGAAAGTAATAATGTTCAAAAACAATATCAAAACCAAGGGTTTCAACGTATTTACTATCAACCAATCTAATTCCATCCTTGCAATATCCTCTGTGATACTAACTACTAAGCATAGTACTTATTTTCATCCTAGCATTAACAATTGATACCATGTCTCCCACATCAAGTAAAACAACATGTCATGCTTGTTTTTATAAATGTTGTAAATACAATAGGGAAGTTATTGATCAATTACTTTCAGAATTAACAGTCATGATAGCAGTTACCACAAAACAATATTAAAAAGATTGAGGAAAGAGGGAAAACCATTCTTTCATAAAGTAAAAGCCATGCGTATATTGCATGGTGGTTAGACAGCGGTTTAATTTAATCATTGAAACTATATTGGTGATATGGCAGCTTGTAATTAACAAAAAAATAAGGAATTTAAAAGGAAAAAAGATAGTCACGCTATAGCATCAAGACAACACATTGTTTCAATATAAATTGAAAATGATTAAGATTTAAAAATTTTCACTATTAAGATTCAAAGTCGATGCAGTTTGGTACTAAAAGAGATGTAGAGAGAGGCAGACTACTCACATTGGCAGGATTCATGGAAGGTCCTGTGTAAGTAGAACCAGTAACAATCAACACAACAGTTGCCATAGCAAGCAACCACGTCTTCAGAATGTTGCTACGAGGACCCTTGAGAATGATCACAAGAACAATGAAGGTAATAAGGAAAGTCAAGACCCCCTCAGCAATGGCTCCGGTTTGCAAGTCAACTTTCAAAGTAGGACCAGCAAGCATGTGCTTGTACTTTGGCGGCATGTACTCCGTGATCGCCAATGCACCACCCACAGCTCCCGCTGCCTGTCAAAATACAAACTTTACATTTATGTCCAACATCTCCATTTGACAGCTCATGAATCACTTCTAGTCCATTTTCGAAAACAGGTCATTCTACACACACACACACACACTCTAATGGTCAATTCTAGACAGTTCAAGCAGTAATTTTTTTTCACAAATTGGTCACTCTAAATCTCTCCATTAGTACTCAAATTTGTTTTAAAATTTTAAGCAATAACATTACTTCTCCGTTTTGCCCAAATAGAATCTATATCTCCCGAGTTAAATCAAACTATGTTAATAATGGGATATAATTTAAAAAATTTGGAAAACATTGTTTGGTTAGATGCAAGGGGGTGGAATAGAGTGCAAGGGAGTGGAACAAAAAGAGCCCTTGAGCCATTGAAATATAGTTGTCCAAATTTCGGTGTTGGGATGAAATGTAACTAGAAAAAAAAAATAACATTATCAGTAAAACTAAATTGTCTAAAATAAAAGATACGTCTTTTTTTTTTTTTTTTTTTTGAAAGATACCATATATTAAGGACTAAAGATTACAAGCAATAAAAGAGGGAATAGGATCCCTCCACAGCCCCTCAATTTGAGTACTGCAAGTATATCTTGCTACTCTATGAGCATCAAAATTACACAATCTTGGTACGAACTGGAACTTAACCGAACCTAAATGATGGACGGCACTTTTAATCTCTCCAACAATCCAGCACACTTCTTTTAAGCTAGAGATCTTCCCTAAAATTAAATTCACCACATTTTTGGCTAAAGATACGTCTTTCTTACTTTTAGATAAAAAGACATTTTAGGTTCCATTATATTACTTTTTATTTAAAAATCAATATTTCCTGTACATAAAACTACATTCTATCAATCCAAAGATAACTTACTCTCAATATCATGTGGCATAATATTTGTGATAGGGCTATAATTTTTACTAATCCATTTACATTTGTTTTGTATACAACCAACCAATAGAGTAATGACATGTATACAAAAAAAAAAAGTGAACCTGGGCAGGGAAGCGGAGGGCCATGGAGAGGAGGCTATCGGAGCCGACACCGACAGCATAAAACGCAGCCGTACCAGTAGGATTGAAACTGGCCCCACCAAGAGCATCACCAATGAAATTAAATACAAATACAAATACAAAAATAATGGCAGTAGTAATAAACATGGGTGGCCAAACAAGGCCTTGAACGCCAAGAGCAGCAGCAATCTCAGCCGTCAAGACACCAAAAGTGGATGATACAAATACCCACATAAAAGTCAGCACCAAATCGCCCACCGCTGCCGTTACCGGACTCATTTTTCTTTCTTTCTTTTTCTTTTTTTTTTTGGATTTGAAGGGAGCTCCGAATTTGACTGATGATAAAGAAGATAAAATATTAACTCAAGTATTGTGGAATGGGTGGTGTGATTCACCTACTTTTGCGGCTGACGGTGAGATTAAATTACTTTGTGAATCTTATTGCTCGGTAAGGTATCTTATGTATCTACTACTATACCGAGTAAATTTTTTTTTGGGAAATTGACAAAATTAGTAAAAAAAAATTTTATCATTTGGTAAATGAGTCGCAGCTTTTGTGATCTGTCAAAATACCCACTTTGAAGAATCCAATTTTTCCGTTTCTGCAGTATTACGACCTACCAAATAGAAAAAAAAAAAATTTAAATAACCACTATCAATTTTTATCGTGAAAAATATATATAATTTTTCGATATCTATCATGAAAACATCGCTCGTAGAAATCACTAGTTAATGATAGTCATGTGCTCAAAGGAGACCACCTCATCATACAAATTCAGTTCAAATGAGATCATTAGTTCGATATAGATTTCAAAGATTTAGATTTTCCGAAATCTATTTCGGAGAAAATAATCATTTTGACAAAACTCAAACGCTATGGCTCATTTTGTAAAATGACAAAAAAAATTTGGCTAATTTTGCCAAATTCCCATTAAAATTTGTGTGAGACAGACATATGGATGACGTAGTATGATCGGCCATTAATGAATGATTTGATAAGTATATATTAAATTTGGAATTAATCAATAATAATAGAAATAAATTTATTGGTTAACATATGATATATACTCATTGGATGGTCCCATATAAATTTTTTCAATTTTTTGATAAGTACGAGTGATGTGGCATTGACTAATACTTGATTAAATTTTTTTAAGTAATTATTATTTTTATACCTGATAAATAATATAAGTATAGTTTATCACTAAATTTTTGAATTTCTTTTCTTTTTCACCTTATAGATATCGTAAATATCGTTTATCACGAAAATTTTGAATTTGTTATTATTTCACATTTAAAATATAACAAGGAAAAACCCACATTGAGGCCCCTGTACTCTCAATGTTTTTTACATTGCACCCTTGTACTAAATTTTCTACACATTGCACATCTGTACTCTCAATGTTTTTTACATTGCACCCCTGTATTAAATTTTCCACACATTGCACCCCTGCACTCTTAAAAAATTGACATTTCACCCTTATTTCACAGAATCCGTTAGCGTGTAATACACGCTTTGTTAATTGAGAAGAATCATGAATCAAAAAATTGACATTCCACCATTTTCCCAGTATCTTTATTGCCAGCTCGTCCATCATTTTGTTGTTTCTTTTGCTGTTTGTTGATCTGGGTATTTTTGATCTTGTCTTATTTCTGATGTGTTGTTTTTGTCTCTGTTATATGATGTTTTGATTTGGTAATATGAAGTTTTGGTTGTTTGCTTGTTTGTTGTATTTTAGCTGCTCGATGATTTCATCTTTGTTTGTTTTTTGTCGTTCATTAATAACACTCCAGGATCGTAGTTTTGATCTAATTTTTACAATAAATCAGTTGGATTTTTGAATGTATCAGAAAGGGCAGAATATTTATGCACCCTAGCATATAGTTATGCGCTCTAACATAACTTCAAAGTAAAAAAATTTGCTCGGTCCAATCCGAAATAAGGGTGATGTCAGAATATTTCCCAACTCTGTTAACTTGCCGTTAAAATAAGGGTGGAATGTCAAATTTTTGAGAGTGCAGGGGTGCAATGTGTAGAAAATTTAGTACAGGGGTGCAATGTAAAAAGTATTGAGAGTATAGGGGTGTAATGTGTAGAAAATTTAGTATAGGGGTGCATTAATGTAAAAAACATTGAGAGTACAAGGGTCTCAATGTGGGTTTTTCCATATAACAATTTCAAAATTTTCATGGTAAACGATACTTATGCTATTTATTATGTGGAAAACTACAACAATTTTTGTTTAGATTTTTGATTAAAATATAATTTTTTTATCTCATCACCGATAAGATGGTAATACCCAAGCTATATTAAATATAAATAGTTAGTAATTTTTTTATGTTTTGATTAAAATATAATTCATCAACATAGATGAAATGGCAGGATAATAATATTAAATATAAATAGTGTAGACGCTGATTTTCGCTCCAAGTCTACAATCGAGATTTCGTGTAAAGGGCACTGGCGATCCTGCAAACAAAGAAAGTAGGGTGAACGGAGAGGGTCTACCCACCGGTGTGGTGGTTGTCGTAGGCACTCCGACGCCCAAGTCAGTGATGAAAATGAGGTGTGCTAAGACCGTAGAAGGCGGAACAAGGTCAAATGTTACCTTGATCCCTGTAGGTAGCCGTGAGGGCTGTAGATCCGTGGTGCTGAGGGCTGGAGAGGGTAATTTTAGGCTGAGGATATGAGTGCTGGAAGTGCATTTCTCTCAATCCCAAAACCCCTTTTTATACATCTTCCCAGTAACGTGCGCCTTTACTCATTTCTTAATTACTCGTCCGTTACTTGGAGTTTTAAATGCCTCAATCTGCTCGTTGTAGGTCGGTTCGGGCGAGTCATTAAGTGTAGTTTTAAAGCTCGGGCGTTACGTGGGTTGGTCGTTTGCCATTCAGTTATGGGTGTCGGTATTCATTGGGCTTGGGCTTACATTATGTCCATGGGGTTCAATCTGGAGGCTTCAGGGTGCGTACAGCATTGGGCCCCTGAAGCGGAATAACGAAACTAACCCTGGACCAAATTTGGCCCATACAGTTTGCTCCCTACTCTCTAAGTCAATGAGTCATTGGCTTGGAGAGTACTTGAGCGCGAGTGTCGCCTGGGACAATGTCACAGCATGCAGGCGTATTGGAGCGTCATCGTTGTGCTTATTGATTGCACCGAATAGACATTATTATCTTGACAGTATGAGAACCACTTGGGAGGTCTTCCGTCGATCAGACTAAACAGTGGTCGGGATACAGGACTTGACTCTTCTAGAGCTGCTGGGGACATACCCAACCAATCGGACCCGACGAAGGTCGAGAAATTAGTCATACGACATGTGCATTCCACGCTACATGTTGACTCAGTACGAGGGATGTCCATTGTCTACTGGACTTGATAAGACTAGGAGGATATACACTCGTTCGGTATCAAAGAGGGACCAAAACGAGGCTACATGTCGACTGGACCGGATGGAGACCAATGATCCATAATCGGTTCCTTTACGAGCCAATTAGGAGGTGGTCCCGTCGACCAGCCTTGGCAAGGCCGGGAAGTCATTCACTCGCTTGGCATAAAATGGGAACCAATACGAGGCTACACGTCGACTGGACCAGAGGAAGGTCAATGATCTAAACTCGACCCTTTTTCGAGCCAATTGGGAGGCGGCCCCGTCGGCTGGACCTAAGTGGACAACTCGTTTGATCCTGGCCAGGGCTCTTCTTGAACAGTTGTTTTGAATGGGCCTAGTAAGCCAAGTCGACCATGTTTCTATTGGGGTTAATTTCTTGTTCTCCTCGATTTCCCCACCTACCATTAATGTGGCAATATCTTCGAGGGTCTTTTGGCGGGAAATCGAGGGAACACTGTGCGCAAGGGTATAAAATGCCGTGAGCGGCCTCATTCATTTCGTTCAAATCATTTCTCTCACGGGTCGCAAGTTTGAAGGGCTCTCCTCGCGATTTTAAGGTATTCTTCTCTCACTTCTTCAAGCTCTTTGAATCTTCAAGCCGTTCTTAAAGATATTCAAGTTGTTCTTTGCTGGATTTAAGATTTCAATCTGCATTAGCCCTAGCAGAAATTTAGATTGTGTTTGTGCGTAGCCTAGGTTTAATCTTCTGCCATGCTGGTTTTAGGTTGATTCGTTGTTTGTAGATTGAAACAAAAATGTCGTCTGAAGCTTTCTCAAGTACAGATGATTCATCCATGGAAATGTACGAAGGCTAGCCTTTGCAAATGGTTCCCCTTTTGATGGATCTAGAGAAGGACCTTCGAAAGAATGGGGAGATGAAGAACTGACTGTCGCGTCGGTTGAAATTCCTCACGGTATACCCAAGGATGTGCCGCCTCTACGTATTGTTCCCTCCGAGTCGGGTGTACCCAGCACGAGCGAACCAACAAATCTCATGACCAAAAATCCCCAGAGTCGGGTTACCGAGCAATTCATGAGGGAAATTAAAATAAAGTACCGATTTCTCGAGTCGGTTCGAGTTAGGTTGCCTTTGTCGCACGAACGAATCGACTACATGATTCCTGGTTGGATCGGATTCTATGAGCGTCCTTTCGCTGACGGGCTTAGATTCCCAATTCCAAGACTCGTGTGTGAAGTGCTAGATCACTATAGAATAGCCCATTCACAACTTATGCCAAACACATGAAGGGTCTGTATGTCGGTTGAAGTCTTAGCTTACGAGTTAGGGATTAGATTTGGGGTGAGGGATTTGCTCTACACTTATTATATGAGGGAGCATGTGGTTGAGAATGGAAGATACCACTTGTTTCTTCGACAGAAAAGGGAACACATAATTTCCGGATTGACTTCTAATGATAGAGGGGGTGGCAGAAAACATACTTTTTCGTTAAAGAAGAGGGAGTGTTTGGGTCGATTGGGGCTGGTAGAATTCCCGAGTACTTGGAGATAACGAGTGAGTGTAGATCACATTTTTTTGTCGAATACTGACTTAACACATCTCTAATGTTCTCATGTTGTTCATTTCACAGGTTCCAACTACAACCGCAGCTTCGACGTGACATTAGGGGTCGTAGCGAACACAAACTATATTCTAAGTCTTACTCCGTCAGAAAGGAATTGGAGGGTGGTGTTGGCTGAGAAGAGGTTAAGGCTGACACCATTGTGGAAGGAAGTTTACGGACCTGAAGGTATCCCCTTGCCCCTGACCAAAAATATTCTGACAGTCATACTCATTATCTGGGCGAATCGGGTCGTTCACGGAGGGAGTTTGTTTTTGCGGATTCTAACCTCGGAGGAAATTTTGTGCGCAGTTGAAAGGATTAGTCAATTCAAACTCCCATCGGTTGAAGAGATGCTAGAGCGAAGGAAGAAGAAGAAAACTGGAGGGAAGGAAACTGATCATGTCCCCGAATCCCAACCTTCAAGAAAAGAATGTCAGGCTATAATGGCTTCCGAAACGACTCTCAAAGCGTCGACTGGGTCCGGTCAATCTTTAAAGAAGAGGAAGCAGCTGCCTGACATCGAAGAAGACCTGGAGAACGTTGTAATCAAAATCCCTAGGAACACAACTGTCATGTCGGATCCCTCCAGTCTGTCACAGTTTACCGACGAGCTACTCCTGGAAGAAGATGAAAGCCAGATGCTAACCTTGGGGCCATTGGAGTCCGCGAAGAGGGCTGTAGCAAGAAACTACGAGGTATGGATTTTTCTTGTATTCAATGACTTTATAATGGAATTGTCCCTTAACTTGGCTTATTGGTGCGTATCAGACTTTGGAATACGCTATCTTTCAACAAAGATACGTCAAAGCAAGCCTGAGGAAAGCCAGAAATCTGGAGAAGTCGAACGCGGCCCTTAGAAATGATTTAACTGAAGCCAAGGCCACTTCCGAGGAGTCCAGGAGAATGATGCTCGAAGCCGAAAATGAAGCCGCAGCCTCGAAAGCGAAGTTGGAGGCGACATCTTCCGAGTTAGGGGTGGTGAAGGGAAGTGTCGCGGAGCTGGAAAATCGGAAAATTGAGCTGTTGGACCGTCTGGAGGGAGTGGCGATGGAGGCCATAATAAAAGATAGGAGTCAGCTTATGAAGGAATACTTGTCGGGGGAGCACAGCTCGTGGAACCCCAAGAAATGGATCATGCCGGGGGAAAGATTGGAAGCTGGTTTCTCATTGTCGGTAGAGGAAACCGAGGTCGATGGGAGTCAAGAAGTAAGCTCCAAGGAGGAGACCGAAATAGCGGCTGAAGGGTTGATCGCCGAGAGAGCTGGGGAGGTCGAGATGGTTGATGTTGAAGAAGGAGCAACTGAAACTCCAGCGGTGGAATCGAGATTGGAGGCAGCGACGGAGATAAGCCACCCTGCAATTCCAGTCGACTCAGTCGGGCCTGTTGAAAGGCCAAAAGATTGATTTAATGTAAACCCCCCCCCCTCTGTAACGCATTTTGCTCGGAATGTTGTCGTACTTTAAACTTTGTATAAACTAATATTTTGACTTGTAGACATAACTTTCAGTTGTCGTTTGGACATTAGTTTTATATAAGTCTGTCGCCTGGAATCACATTCGTTTACTGCTTCTATGGACTGACTCTAAGGAAAACAAACCATGTTAGTAATATCAAAATTGCACAAGTAAAAATTGAAACGAAACATGAATCAAACAATCAGCGAGTTGATCGATTATTTTTATAAGGCGACAATGATGTCTTGAGATCAACGATAAAACTTCTTGAGATGGAGGGCATTCCAGCTGTTCGGGACTCGACTTCCATCTTCCTTTTCCAATCTGTAAGCTCCGTGACCCACCACTTTCTTGATAATGTATGGGCCTTCCCAAGTGGGTCCTAGCTTTCCATCATTAGCTTCCTTTGTATTCTGGAAGACTCGTCGAAGGACCCAATCACCTTTCTTGAAGGTCATGTATCTCACGTTCTTGTTGAAGTATTTGCACATCTTCTGTCGGCAGGCTGCAAGTCGTGTCAATTGCATTTTCCTTTAACTCTTCAATGGTGTCGAGTGCCTCGGCCATAAGCTGCTGGTTCGTCTCTTCACCGACCCACTGGTGTCGAGGTGATGGTACCCCAACATCAGTTGGAATGACGGCTTCAGTGCTGAATGTCAAGGAGAAGGGTGTTTCCCCAGTCGACGACCTGACTGTCGTACGATACGCCCACAACACACCAAGAGTTCATCTGCCCACGCTCCTTTCGCTTTCTCCAACCTTTTCTTCAACGTGTTCATCAGCGTCTTATTAGAAGACTCAGCTTGCTCGTTCGCTTGTGGATAACGTGGAGTGGAAAAACTGAGTCTGATCCCCCATGTCTTGCAAAAATCCTGAAAACGATGACTAATGAATTGTGACCTATTATCCGTGACAATTTCTCTCGGTATGCCGAAACGACAAACAATGTTCTTCCACACGAATCCTTACACCTCTCGATCTCTTATCCGGGCGAAAGGCTCTACTTCTATCAATTTGGAGTAGTAATCAGTTGAGACGAGCATGTACACTCGTTGCCCAGGGGCGGCTGGTAGCTTCCCAACAATATCAATTCCCCACTTCATGAATGGACAGGGTAGGGTTAAGTCTTCCAGGAGGCAATCGAGAGGCCGGCGCAAACCTCTGGCATTTTTCACAATTTTTGGCATAAGAAGCCGCGTCGGCTCGCATAGTCGGCCAATAATACTACTCAGCTGTGTGGGCTCGACAAGCAAGACTTCTACCGCCCGAGTGATTCCCACACTGCCCCTCATGCAACTCGGCCAAAACGTACCGAGCCTCTTCAGGGGAAAGGCACTTGAGGTACGGCCCACCAACTGACCTTCTCAAAAGTTGATTGTCGTGTAGGACGAACCTCGCAGCCTGTTGCTTCACTCTTCGGGCGACAGTCTTGTCTGCTGGCAGTGTTCCAGCATCCAAATATTCGACCAAGGGGGACATCCACGACTGATTTTCCATGAGGTGAGAAACGGTGCTTGCTTCGGTCTTTACTATGGCTGGCCATTGCAGATATGCTGCGGGGATGGCTTGGATTTTTCCTTCCTGTAGAGTCGACCCGAGTGTTGCCAAAGCGTCTGCATGTGTATTCCGAATCCTTGGGATTTGCGAAATCTCAAAGGATTCGAAAGCTGCTTTTGGACTTCTTTTACCTTGGATAAGTATGTTGCCATTTGAGCCCCTCTGGCCTGGTAAGTTCCTTGAAGTTGATTGACAATGAGTTGAGAGTCAGACGTCGCCTCCACTCTCTTTGCCCCCAATTCCTTGAGTAATTCTAGTCCGGCTATCAGTGTTTCATACTCAGCTTTATTGGTCGTAGTCTGAAAGCCACATTTAAAAGCTTGTTGGATTAAGTTCCCTTCAGGTGTGGTGATTACTACCCTTAAACCAGAACCTCGACTGCTGGAGGACCTGTCCACTGCTAATTTCCATACCGCAGCCGAGGCGACAGTAAGCAATTCATCATCCCCTTCTGTTTGCATGCCAAGACTAAAATCCGCCACAAAGTCTGCAAGTGCTTGGGACTTGATAGCCATTCGCGGCTGATACGTGATGTCGTATTCCCCAAGTTCAACAGCCCATTTGGTCATTCTCCCAGACAGCTCGGGTTTGTGAAGGATACTCCGTAATGGATAAATGGAGTAGACAGTGATTGGGTGGCCCTGGAAGTAAGGGCAGAGTTTTCGTGCTGCCACGACCAAGGCTAAGACCAGTCGTTCCATTTGGGTATATCGTGTCTCTGTATCTAGCAGGGCTTTACTCACATAGTAGACTGGATGCTGTGAACCCCCATCCTCATTAACTAGTACCGCGCTAACAGCTTGAGGAGAAACCCCAAGGTACACATACAACTTTTCTCCGTCGAGTGGCTTAGATAAGAGTGGTGGCATGGTCAGATATTCTTTCAGTCTGGTTAGGGCCTCCTCGCAATCCTGTGTCCATTCGAACTTCTTCAATTTTCCAAGCATCGAGAAGAACATAAAACTCTTGTCGGTTGACTTGGAAATGAACCTGTTGAGAGCCGCAATTCGCCCTGCAAGCCGCATGACTTCTTTCTGATTCGACGAAGACGGAATATCAAGAATTGACTTTATCTATTCCGGATTGGCTTCAATCCCTCGCCGCGTGACCAGGTATCCCAGAAATTTTCCCGAAGATATTCCGAGAGCACATTTGGTTGGGTTGAGCTTTATTCCATACTTCTTCATTACTCCAAAAGCTTCCTCAAGATGTTCCAAATGCTGGTCGGCTAGCAAGGACTTCACCAGCATGTCATCGATATACACTTCCATTGTCGTCCCAATCTGTCAGCTGAATATTTTATTTACAAGTCGCTGGTAGGTAGCGCCCGCATTCTTTAACCCAAACGGCATCACTTTGTAGCAATAGATCCCCATGTTGGTGATGAAAGCTGTTTTTTCTTGATCATTCAGATGCATCAGAATCTGATTGTAGCCGGAATATGCATCCATGAAACTCAAAAGTTCATGCCCAGCTGTCGCGTCAACCAGCGAATCTATATGTGGCAGAGGAAATGAATCTTTCGGGCATGCTTTGTTCAAGTCGGTGAAGTCGATACAAACTCGCCATTTCCCATTCTTTTTCGCCGACCACGACGTTCGCCAGCCATTCCGGGTACTGCACCTCTCTGACGCTCCATTCTCCACTCCAACAACTTCCGTACTTCTTCGTATATTACCCGATTTTTACTCTCTGGGCCGAACTTCCTTCTCTTCTGTTTGGGACGGTGGAAATGACTGGTGAACATGCAGTTCATGCTCATCACTCTGGGTAATTCATTCATATCCCATGCGACCAACAAAACAATCGTGGTGCTTCTGGAGGAATTCACTAACTTTGCTCGCAGAAATGGTTCCAGGTCGGCTCCAACACGGGTCCTTGTGTCCGGGAACTGTGGGTTGTAAGAGCCAAATTTGGTCTAAGGGGTAAAACTGTCTTTCACCTTAAGCCCATCATAGGCCCGAAACCAAAGCCCAAAGAATTATGTATTTGATTACAATTAAAATCATAAAGCATGGCCACTCCACTTAACCTAACTCTAGCACTAATCCCCACCACTCCACTTAACCTAACTCTAGCACTAATCCTCACTTACTCCAAAACCATTACCACCAACCTCAGATCATGTTTTATCTATAAATATGAAAAGAATACGGGAAGAAGGCATTCAAGTCTCATTTCTCTCACCCTAATACTTCATGCTCTCAATCCTTAATCCCCTCATATATTACACGCGGCTCTCACGGCCAAACAAAGGAAGTAGAGGTAATATTCAACCTTGCTTTCCCATTTTACAAACTTATTTCCTGCCACTGACTTGGGCGTCGGAGTGTACCCGGTATCCACCACACCGGTGGTAGCCTACTCTCGTCCACTCTACTTTGTTTTTTGCAGGATTGCTAGTGCCCAACTTACAAATTCTGATTGGGGACCTCGGCGAAATCCAGCGTCCACAATTTGGCGCCCACCGTGGGGCCCTAGCAATAATTTGCAGACAAAGGCTTTCCACCCTACAAACACTCACTGCTTAGTCAATCATGACTTCAAGCAATGAACAAACACCTGATCCAGTGGCATCACAATTGGCCATACTACAAGACAGATTGAAAGCTTTGGAAGAAGAGAATTTTACCTTTCGTAGTTCCAACATAAACCTCCAAAAACAATTGGAACTACTTTCATCACCCACACAGCTTCACAATACATCAGAACAACACAACAACCGGATCACTCCAGCTAACCTTCAAGGAGCATTTGACGAAACAACAGACGACGTTCCATCAAATGGTGAGAACCAGAGGAACTTACCAAGTTCACCAGTCAACCAAGCCCAGCAAATTGTCGTCACAATGAGAAAGGAAATGAAAGAATTTAAAGAAGCTATTATGTCCAGTCTACCAGGGGTGAAACTCCCAATGAAGAAGAGTAGAGCTGGAACCATTTCAGATACCCCTTTCATTGAGACGATAACATCTGTTGAGCTACCACGGAAGTTCAGCCCACCAGACATGAAGTTATACGATGGATCCACTGACCCAGACGACCATGTCATTCATTATAAATACAAAATGATGTCAACAGGCTTAGCTCCTCATCAATGGGAAGCTGGAATGTGCAGAGGATTTGGAGAAACTTTGGGTGGTCCAGCTCTTACATGGTTCATCAACCTACCATACAGATCCATCAAATCTTATCAACAATTAGCAGACAAATTTGTTGAACATTTCGCCAGCTCTTGCAAACTTGAAAAAACTACTGATGATCTTAGTGCCATCCTACAACGGAGGGGAGAATCATTGCGAAGCTATGTTGCTCGATTCAACAAAGAAAGAATAACAATCCCAGACCTTCATCAACCAACAGCTGTGGAGGCTTTCAGGAACGGGTTACTTTGTGAAAGTGGACTCTACAAAAAGCTGACCAAGTTCGGTGCTACACGATGGACCAGGTTATGGCTCGAGCCCAAGTCGAAATCAGGTGGGAAGAAGATAAAAGGAATAAAAGGAAAGACATTTCCTCCAACATGCAAAACGAAAGAACAGCCCATTCTACCAAACGACATAAAGAATTTACAAATATGATGCCTAAGCGTCATTCGGAGAAATGGAACCACCCAAGGAGAGAACATCAGCCCCACCAAAAAGGTTTGATCAAAGACCTCCATCATACAGAGCTCGAGAAACAATTCCGATGGAAAAACCCAGACTCCCAGACTACAATTTTTCTATATCTCCGGGAGAGTTAGTCTTGGTACTTAAAAATGGGAAATGAAGTAAAGTGGCCACCACGCAACAGAGAAAGTTTCAAAAATAAAGACACAAACAAATGGTGTGAGTTCCATCGAGACTACGGCCATACCACAGCTGAATGTGTAGCATTGAGGTTGGAAGTACTTGAGTTGTTGAACAAAGGGTTTTTAAGGGATCTACTTACGGAGAAGGGGCAAGCTACTTTAGCTCAGAGGAACGAGAAGGATGGACATGGGGAAGCACCAATTCAACCTCCACCAATTGATAACACCGTGAATTTCATTTCAGGAGGATCAGAGATTAGTGGAGTATCATATTCAGCAGCCAAACGACATTCCAGAGCGATTGTGTCAAGCCTTCAACATTCCACGACGTCTTTAGAAAAAATGTTTACAAACCTAATAATGGAGTTTCCAGACGACATCAACTCTGGTAGCATGAACCCTCATCATGACGCCTTAGTAATCTCTCTACAGGTGGCAAATTTCATGATCAAACGAGTTCTGGTAGATACAGGATCCTCAGCCAACATCATCTTTACAACAGCCTGGCAGACATGGGAGCTGAATTAGAGAAAATTAACAAAAAGACGACTGTGTTGATTGGATTCAGTGGTGAACAAAAATTTACTTTGGGAGAAATAAGCCTTCCAGTCTACGCAGGGGGAATCAACAAAATGACAACCTTCCTAGTCCTAGATTGTCCTTCAGCCTACAATCTAATTATTGGGAGGCCATGGATTCATGAAATGAGGGCAGTATCGTCCACCTATCATCAAACTCTAAAGTTTCCTACAAAGTGGGGAATTCAAGAGATAAGGGGAGATAGAGTTGCTTCCAGAGGATGCTACCAAGACGACAATGAAGGCAAAGGTCCATTCAGCATAGCAATTACAGAACGAACCTCATTCGCAGGAGCCCACACTTCCAAATATTGAAGAATTGGATGAGGTTCAAATCCATGACAAATATGCAGACCATAAAACTCAAATTGGAGCAAATCTAGATCCCAGACTACGGGCAGACTTAAGTGAATTTTTGCGAAAACGACATGACCAGTTCGCTTGGTCGCATGAAGACATGACTGGGATTGACCCCAGCTTGATTACTCATCAACTCCATGTGGATCCAGACTACCCTCCAATCAGACAGAAAAGAAGGAAGTTTGCCCCAGAGAGAAACCAGATCATTGATGAAGAAATCCAAAAATTGTTACAAAATGGTGCCATTAAAGAAGTTCAATTCCCAGCCTGGTTAGCCAATGTGGTGGTGGTACGAAAGAAGAATGGAAAATGGAGAGTTTGTATCGACTTCACAGATTTGAACAAAGCATGCCCAAAAGATTCATTCCCATTGCCTCATATTGATCAAATGGTTGATGCTACAGCTGGACACGAATTGCTAAGTTTTATGGATGCATATTCTGGGTACAATCAAATCCTTATGCATCCAGCGACCAAGAGAAAACAGCTTTCATGACCAATAGGGGCATATTCTGTTACAAGGTAATGCCCTTTGGTCTCAAAAATGCAGGTGCTACATATCAGAGAATGGTCAATAAAATGTTCTCACAACAGATTGGAAAAACAATGGAGGTGTATGTAGACGACATGTTGGTGAAATCATCGAAATCTGATCAGCATCTGCAACACCTGGAAGAAGCATTCAAGGTGATGAATAGATGGGATGAAATTGAATCCAACAAAATGTGCGTTTGGAGTAGCTTCTGGGAAATTCTTGGGATATGTCGTTACACAACAACGAGGATTGAGGCAAATCCAGATCAAATCAGGTCCATACTTGAAATTCCTTCTCCAACCTGCCCAAAGGAAGTCATGCGACTAGCAGGGAGAATTGCTGCGTTGAACAGATTCATCTCCAAGTCGACAGACAAAAGTTTTATGTTCTTTTTCTTCCACATAAAAAAGACAAAAAATTTGAATGGACTCCCGCCTGCGAACAAGCTCTGAAAGAGCTGAAGCAGTACTTAACATCACCACCATTGTTGTCAAAACCACTCGACAACGAAAGGTTATTCTTGTACTTGGGAGTGTCAAACCAAGCAGTGAGCGCTGTTTTGATTCGAGAAGAGAACGGCACCCAACTTCCAGTCTACTATGTAAGCAAAGCATTACTTGATACGGAGTCACGTTATTTGCATTTGGAGAAATTGGTACTAGCCTTGGTAATGTCAGCCAGGAAGCTACGACCATACTTTCAAGGGCATCCTATCACAGTCTACTCGGAGTACCCCTTGAGGAGCATACTACACAAGCCAGAGTTGACTGGAAGATTAACAAAATGGGCTGTCGAATTGGGAGAACACGACATCACTTACCAGCCCAGAACAGCAATCAAATCTCAAGCCTTGGCTGACTTTGTAGCAGATTTCAGTCCAACTCAGAATCCCTTGGAAGGTACTGAAGTCAATTCAATCCAATCAAATTCACTTTGGAAACTTTCAGTCGACGGTTCTAGCAATAAGAAAGGGTGTGGCCTTGGCATAGTGATCACTACTCCTGATGGGGACATACTACAACAAGCAATCAAATGTGGATTCCGAGTTACAAACAATGAAGCAGAATATGAAGCTTTGATAGCAGGAATCAGCTTGGTCAAAGAGCTTGGGGGAAGAAGAATCGAAGTGAAATCAGACTCCCAATTGATAGTGAATCAGCTCCAAGGTTCATATCAGGCACGAGACCCTCAAATGTTTTCCTACTTGCAGAAAGTTAAAGAAGTCCAGGCGACATTTCAAGAATTCAACATATCTCAGGTTTCAAGAAGTGAAAACACTCAGGCGGACGCGTTGGCTACCCTCGGGTCGACGATGCATGGGGACAAACTTCAATCAATTCCAGTAGTGTATTTAAATTGGCCATCAATTTGGAAGGAGAACAAGGAGATTAGCACCATCACTTCAGACGACTCATGGATGACACCAATCATGAAATACTTGCAAGATGGACTGCTTCCAGAAGATAGAAATGAAGCAAGAAGGATTCAAAGGCAGGCAGCAAGATTCACCATATTTAATGGACAACTATTGAAAAGGTCGTTCTCTGGACCCTACTTGAAATGTCTTACTCATGATCAAGCACAACATGTACTATCAGAATTGCACGAAGGAGAATGCGGAAATCATTCTGGAGGACGAAGCCTTGCCTCTCGCGCCCATTCGACTGGGTATTATTGGCCAACTATGAGAATTGATTCAGTCAATTACACGAAGAAGTGTGAAAAGTGTCAGAGATTCGCTCCTATTCCACATCTTCCACCAGAAAAGCTGAATCCTATCCTATCCCCATGGCCGTTCATGAAGTGGGGTATGGATATTGTAGGGAAGCTACCAACCGCCCCTGGACAACGAGTCTACATGCTAGTCTTGACAGATTATTTTTCAAAGTGGATTGAAGCGGACTCCTTTGCCAAATACGAGACAAAGAAGTTCAAACATTTGTCTGGAAAAACATCATATGTCGTTTCGGCATTCCCAAGGAGATTGTAACAGATAATGGCTCCCAGTTCATTAGTCGACATTTTCAAGACTTTTGTAAAAATTGGGGGATCAAGTTAAGTTTTTCAACCCCACGCTTTCCACAAGCTAATGGGCAAGCCGAGTCTTCTAACAAGACACTTTTGAATACTTTGAAGAAAAGATTGGAGAAGGCAAAAGGATCATGGGCAGACGAACTTCCTGGAGTATTGTGGTCCTACAGAACGACCATCCGTTCTTCGACTGGAGAAACTCCTTTCTCTTTGGCATTTGGAACAGAGGCAGTAATTCCAATCGAAGAAGCCATTCCTTCTCTACGCTACCAGTACGCTGGTGATGAGGCAAATCAGCAGTTGATGTATATGAATCTAGATACAATCGACGAAAGACGAGAAAAGGCGACCATACGACTTGCATCTCATCGGCAAAGAATGGCGAGATATTTCAACAAAAATGTCAGAAGCAGAACATTCAAGGAAGGGGATTGGGTACTACGAAAAGTTTTTCAAAACACAAAAGAAGTCGGAGAAGGGAAGTTGGGACCAAATTGGGAAGGGCCATACATCATCACAAGAGTTGTTGGACACGGAGCCTACAAATTACAAACAATTGAGGGGAGACAAATTCACAATAGTTGGAATGCAATTCACCTTAAGCAATTTCACCGGTAATTTAAGCGTGCATTTATTCATATTTAAGATTCAGAGTAATTTTTCTACTTTATGTATTGTGTGATTCGACTTAATAACAAATTTCATTTGAAATATCATCCCAAAATATCATTAAATTTGTTCTACAAAGAAGTTAAATTAAAATTACAAAGATTCAAATTTCTGGAGTAGCTTCTTCCTGAATGCATTCAGCAGCAACTTCAGTGCAGGAATTTCTTGAACTTGAGTAGTCGGCTCGATTTCCATTCGACTAAGTTCTTCATTCTTCTTATCCGTTTCTTGAACTTCAGCCGCTCCCTCGCCATCAATTACTTCTTTTTCTGCCACTTTCGAGTCGACCTCTTCGCCTTTCTCTTCTACATCACCCTCGTCTGAAAAGAAACCCCTGCCAATAGTTGGTCATACTGCTGAATCCATTTCTCAGGCTCCCAAACTCCTGTCTTCCCATCAAGGAAATCCTTCATCAGATGACTGCGTTCTTTCATCATAGATTCAAGAGCGATCCCTTCAAGATTCTCAAGTAATTCTTCATTCTCCTTCTTCACATTCTCGAACGCATCCTTATAGCCTTCAATTGTAACTTCAGAAGTCTCCTTTTCCATCTGAAGTGTTGCCTTCACTTCCTTCAACTCCTTCTCCAATGCAGCATTCCTTTTTTCAAGCGACTTCATTTGGACAACTTCATTTTTCATTACCGCGAATGATTTTTCCATTTCTCTTTGTTTCTTAAGAGTCGATTCGACATATCGCTGCATATGTAGACTGCACTCCATTGCCTGAAAAAAGGATTTGATTAGAATCCATCCTACAAATTAATAAGAAATTTCTATCTACTTTCTTACTTGGTAATTTAAAGCCGCAACCTTTTTCATCGACTCGACCGGGCCAATCTTGGATAACCTCTGTTCATCCTCCTCCAGCAAAAGCTTCTTAATAAAAGGGTCAAGGCTTGATGGGTCCGAAATTGCAGTCGACCCTGATGGAATCCTGACAACTATATTATCGATGTCTTCGATAATATAGTTACTTGGTAATTTAAAGTCGCAGCCTTTTTCATCGACTCGACCGGGCCAATCTTGGATAACCTCTGTTCATCCTCCTCCAGCAAAAGCTTCTTAATAAAAGGGTCAGGCTTGATGGGTCCGAAATTGCAGTCGACCCTGATGGAATCCTGACAACTATATTATCGATGTCTTCGATTTCATCCGCCTTCCTTTTCCCCCCTTTGACAACTATTTCAGTCGACTTCCCCTTAAGTTTTGGAGTTCCAGTCGACGATACCAATTGTGGCTCTGGAACCTCCACTTCTGGCTCCTTTATCTTGAGCTTCCTAGCCTTTTTTCGGCTCATTAACTCATCAATTGATGCTACTTTTATTTTCCTCGACGCCATGTCCTCTGCGCATAAAATTTCTTTTGGAGTTAATGTCTTTATAAACAACACCTTTCCGTACAGAGCTCGAATCGACCGAGTACAGTAGATGACTTCCAATACGTTTTTAGAAAGTGCCAAAGGGGTAGATATACCTTCTGATTCGAAGATTTCTTTCCACTGTAAAGTTGCTCTTAATCTCTGCTCTACCAAGATTATCCTCCAATCTCTTTGTTCGACCGGTAGTTCAAGAAGAGATTTAGTCTTCGACAAAATAAGAGGTGTTTTGTCGAATAAACTGTTTCGAAAAGGACCTGCATAATAAACAATCCATACATTAGTATCATACGACAATAACATTGATAAATTATCTATTAATAGAAGAAGTTGATACTCACTAAATACACTCCAATATTCTGAAACTCGACCCATTCCAGTCGACCCAAAGATACCCTCATTTTTCACAAAGAAATACTCTGACTGCCAATTACCCCTATCGTTTGTTGGAAGCCCCATAACTATTTGTTCCCTCTTACGACGAAGGTACAAAGTATATCTCCCTTTTTCAGTTAGATGCTCTTTGAGGTAGTATGAATATAAAACGTCATTCACCTCAAACAATAACCCTTGTTCGAATGCTAAGCATTCAATCGACATTAAAATCCTCCAAGCATTCGACATTAGTTGTGAAGGAGCAATCCCATAATGATCCAAAATTTCCCAAGCTAACCTCGGAATGGGGAATCTAAGCCCATTAGAAAACGGTACTACATAAAAACCAATCCATCCGGGAATTTTATAATCGATCCTTTCAGACGGCAAGGGCACCCTCAGTTCCATTGATCCAGGAAATCTATACTTAACCCTAATTTCCTTCAGCAAACTAGCCGTCATTCGACTGGTTGGGTTCTTGGTTAATATGTTGGTAGGCTCACTTGTGCTCACCCCTCCACTAAACTCCTCGACAGCTGCCAATGATCTAATAGGAATTGCCTGCAACGGAACTTCATGCGACATAACGGTTACAGGTCCTTCCTCGAAAAACTCTTGACGCGACCATTCCCTTAATGATTTTTCTTCTGTTGATTCACTCGATGATGATCCTACGAATGTATCGATCTGTTCTCCTAAACTTTCTAAAGAGTCTCCACTCGACATATTCTATTCAGCGAGTCTACAAACAAATAATTTCTAAGATTTGGGTTCCTTAAAGATCAAATCCTACTCCTATCTCCAAACACAAATCCACCAAATAACGTATGATTCTAAAGATCAAACAACCTAATTTAGCTAAGAACAGATTGAAGCTACTCTACGAATATTCAAAGCAAATGAAGAACGCGAAGAGAGTGAAAGAAGTACCTTGAAGCCTTGAAGTTCTCTCCCAAATCGATTGATCTTGTGAAATGAAACAAATGAACCCAACAAGCCACACTTATACTACTTCTTTTGGCGGTTTATTTCCCGCCATAAGACTCCTCGTTATTTGCGCTAGGTTTTACTCCGTTAAACGACACGTGGAAGATCTATAGAATGTAACTCATATCTAGTCAAGTGAACTCCTGAACCACCGTTTGGTTCAGTCGACAATGGACATTCCCCTGGACTCATGTCGAGTCAAGTGAACTCCTGAACCTGCATTTGGTTCAGTCGACAAAGGGACATTCCCCTGGACTCATTTCGAGTCAAGTAAACTCCTGAATCACCGTTTGGTTCAGTCGACAAGGGACATTCCCCTGGACTCATGTCGAGTCAAGTAAATTCATGAACCACCGTTTGGTTCAGTCGACAAGGGACATTCCCCTGGACTCATGTCGAGTCAAGTAAATTCCTGAACCACCGTTTGGTTCAAGGGACATTCCCCTGGACTCATATCGAGTCAATTAAACTCCTGAACCACCGTTTGGTTTAGTCGACAAGGGACATTCCCCTGGATTCATGTCGAGTCAAGTGAACTCATGAACCTGTATTAAGGTTCAGTCGACAAAGGGACATTCCCCTCGACTCATATCAAGACAAGTGAACTCCTGAACCTGCATTTGGTTCAGTCGACAAAGGGACATTCCCCTTGACTCATGTCGAGTCAAGTGAACACCTGAACCACCGTTTGGTTCAGTCGACAAGGGACATTCCCCTGGACTCATGTCGAGTCAAGTAAATTCCTGAACCACCGTTTGGTTCAGTCGACAAAAGGACATTCCCCTCGACTCATATCAAGACAAGTGAACTCCTGAACCTGCATTTGGTTCAGTCGACAAGGGACATTCCCCTTGACTCATGTCGAGTCAAGTGAACACCTGAACCACCGTTTGGTTCAGTCGACAAGGGACATTCCCCTGGACTCATGTCGAGTCAAGTAAACTCCTGAATCACCGTTTGGTTCAGTCGACAAAGGGACATTCCCCTGGACTCATGTCGAGTCAAGTAAATTCATGAACCACCGTTTGGTTCAGTCGACAAGGGACATTCCCCTGGACTCATGTCGAGTCAAGTAAACTCCTGAATCACCGTTTGGTTCAGTCGACAAAGGGACATTCCCCTGGACTCATGTCGAGTCAAGTGAACTCCTGAACCACCGTTTGGTTCAGTCGACAATGGACATTCCCCTGGACTCATGTCGAGTCAAGTAAATTCCTGAACCACCGTTTGGTTCAGTCGACAAGGGACATTCCCCTGGACTCATGTCGAGTCAAGTAAATTCATGAACCACCGTTTGGTTCAGTCGACAAGGGACATTCCCCTGGACTCATATCGAGTCAATTAAACTCCTGAACCACCGTTTGGTTCAGTCGACAAGGGACATTCCCCTGGACTCATGTCGAGTCAAGTTGGACTCCTGAACCTGCATTTGGTTCAGTCGACAAAGGGACATTCCCCATGACTCTAGTCGAGTCAAGATTGGACTCCTGAACCCACATTTGGTTCAGTCGACAAAGGGACATTCCCCATGACTCTTGCCGAGTCAAGTGGGACTCCTAAACTTACATTCGGTTCAGTTGACCAGAGAATGTTCCCCATTACTTATGTCGAGTCAAATTTATCCATGGATCTTCAAATCGATCAGACGACCAAGAACCAATTACCATAAGTCAAGTCAAATCAGAAGGACTAAGACTTCGTCTGCCCAGACGATACACGCGATATATTCCAAAAAACCCACATTTTGCACAAAGCTCTTATAAAACAATCCAACAGAAGGTGATACATTCTTGTCACGTGCTTTTGTGATTAGTATCATTTGACACAAACGTATATACTCTCTAAGACAAAACTTCTTTGACTTAGAGAGTAAGGGACAAACTGTAAGAGCCAAATTTGGTCTAGGGGTAAAACTGTCTTTCACCTTAAGCCCATCATAGGCCCGAAACCAAAGCCCAAAGAATTATGTATTTGATTACAATTAAAATCATAAAGCATGGCCACTCCACTTAACCTAACTCTAGCACTAATCCCCACCACTCCACTTAACCTAACTCTAGCACTAATCCTCACTTACTCCAAAACCATTAACACCAAACCTCAGATCATGTTTTATCTATAAATATGAGAAGAATACGGGAAGAAGGCATTCAAGTCTCATTTCTCTCACCCTAATACTTCATGCTCTCAATCCTTAATCCCCTCATATATTACACGGCTCTCACGGCCAAACAAAGGAAGTAGAGGTAATATTCAACCTTGCTTTCCCATTTTACAAACTTATTTCCTGCCACTGACTTGGGCGTCGGAGTGTACCCGGTATCCACCACACCGGTGGTAGCCTACTCTTGTCCACTCTACTTTGTTTTTTGCAGGATTGCTAGTGCCCAACTTACAAATTCTGATTGGGGACCTCGGTCGAAAACCAGCGTCCACATGGGTGAATCTGGATTTCGTCGAGTTCTTCTACCTTGGGTTCATTAACACTCTCTCGACGAGACCCCTCATGTAATTGCTATGACGACTGAGTTTTAGGCTTCAGGATCGTCTGGTAGCACGTCCTCAAAGCAAGTTGATCTTCTTTAACCTCCTGAACTCCCCATTTAGTTGGAAATTTCAGCATTTGGTGATACGTGGAGGAAACTGCCCGCATCTCATGAATCCACGGTCGTCCCACTATTATATTATAGGCTGACGGGAAGTCTAGGACCAAGAACGTAACCATTTTGTTCACCCCTCCTACATATACTGGAAGACAGATTTCGCCCATCGTGAATTTTTGCTCCCCGCTGAAACCAATCAGAGCAGTAGACCGTCAGCTCATTTTCTCAGATCCTCATCCCATATCATTGAGTGCCGTCCAAAAGATAATATTGGCGGATGACCCGGTGTCGACCAATACCCTCTTGACCATAAAGTTGGCCACTTGAAGGGATATTACCAAGGCATCATAGTGGGGATTTACATGACTAGACAGTTGGTCATCTAAAAATTCAATCACCAAGCCGGTACGACTCCCCGAAACAGCTCGCTCGTGTTCCGAGAGAACGGAGGAAACCATCCTCGTCTGTCGTTTCGCTGCTGAATAAGAGACCCCACTTACCTCCGAGCCTCCAGAAATGATGTTGACAGTGCTGTTGATTGGAGGCGGCATTGGAGCTTCCACTCGATCTTCCCCCCGGGCCAAGGTAATTTTTCCTTTTTCAGTCAACAAGTCTTTCAAGTGTCCTTTATTTAGTAGCTCTAAGACTTCCAGCCTCGAAGTTATGCAGTCAGCCATCGTGTGGCCGTAATCTCGGTGAAACTCACACTATCTGCTGGTATCATTCTTCCCTGAATTGTCCCTTGACCGTGGAGGCCACTTAACTTCATTTCCCATCTTCTTGAGGACGGAAACGAGTTCTCCTCGCGAGACAGTGAAGTTGTAGTCTGGGAGTCGTGTGGTGACGTTTGAAGACCCTTCTCTTCTGTCGAAGGTGACATGCCTATGGTTGGACGACCTGTCATAGGGTCGGGGATCCCTCGGACGGTAAGTCCTTCTGTCAGAAGAATGCACGGTTCATTTAAAAGATTCATTTGGTCTCCTGGAAGGACCTACCCCATTCTCCCGGACGTTAGAGGTTCTTTCTTTACTCATGTTCCTCCTATCTTCTTCCCATCTGATCTCCGTTCGGGCTCTCGTCAATGCCTGATCCATGGTGTAGCACCGGTTTTTCGTCAACTTTTTATAAAGGCTACTGTCTGCCTGCAATCCATTCCTGAATGCTTCTACCGCTATCGGCTGGTGGAGATTTGGGATGGCTATTCTCTCTTTGTTGAATCAGGAGACGTAGCTTCGAATGGACTCTCCCTTCCGCTGCTGAATCAATTTGAGGTCGTCTGTTGTCTTCTCAAACTTACACGAACTAGCAAAGTGCACAACAAACTTGTCTGCCAATTCTTTATAGGACCCGATCGACCCGAACGGCAGATTTATAAACCAAGTGAGGGCTGGACCGGCCAACGTTTCCCCAAAGCCTCGACACAAGCCCGCTTCTCTTTGATGGGGTGTAAGGCTCGTAGACATCATCTTGTACTTGTAATGGATTAGGGTCATCATGGTCGGTTGATCCGTCATATAATTTCATCTTTGGGGGCTAAATTTCCGTGGAAGTTCAATGGAGTTAATCCCCTCGTGGAATGGAGTATCGGCCAAAGCTCCTGACCTGCTCTTTCTCAGCGGTAACCTAACCCCTGGTATACTCGCCAGAATGGCTTCCTTGAATTCTTCCATCTCCTGACGCATGGTCGTAGTCGTCACAACGTCGGCTGGAAGACTCCGGTGACTGTTTCCGCGGCCCGTAAGTTGATTTTCTTACTGGGAGCCTCCGTCTCGCTCCGGCTCTGGACCCCCCGCTGGATTCTGTCGGCGACCTGGAGCTTCGGTGGGATTCATCGATCCAAATTGGTCGCGAGGAGTAATAAGTCGCTCCAGCTGCCTTTGGAGATCGCCATTAGTGGTCTTCATGGCCGAATTCTCTTCTTTAAGTATACGCAAACGTTCCTAGAGAAAGGCCATCTGGTCGACGATTGAGTCTGATGGCTCGCCACTTGATGTCATGTTTATGCTATGAAGGTTCGTTGTTATGACTGGAGCTTTGATTTGCTGTGAATCGCTAGGGCCCCACGGTGGGGACATAATGTAAGCCCAAGCCCAATGAATACCGACACCCATAACTGAATGGCCACACAAACGGCCAACCCACGTAATGCCCGAACTTTAAAATTACACTTAATGTCTCGCTCGAACCGACCTACAACGGGCAGATTGAGGCATTTAAACTCCAAGTAACGGACGAGTAATTGAGAAATGAGTAAAGACGCACGTTACTGGGAAGATGTATAAAAAGGGGTTTTGGGATTGAGAGAAAGACACTTCCAGCACTCATATCCTCAGCCTAAAATTACCCTCTCCAGCCCTCAGCACCACGGATCTACCGCCCTCACGGCTGCCTACAGGGATCAAGGTAACATCCGACCTTGTTCTGCCTTCTACGGTCTCAGCACACCTCATTTTCATCACTGACTTGGGCGTCGGAGTGCCTACGGCAACCACCACACTGGTGGGTAGACCCTCTCTGTTCACCCTACTTTCTTTGTTTTGCAGGATCGCCAGTGCCATTTACACGAAATCTCGATTGTAGACGTGGAGCGAAAATCAGCGTCTACAAATAGTTTTCTATATCTTGTGATATATTGATGAAGTTTTGTCACGTGGACTTTATCATTTTTATAATTTTATAAAATAATCAAATATTATTATTGACACGAGAAGTTCACAAATGAACTAGTAATATTAAAGAGTCACGACACTCCTCTAAAAATTTATCCAAAAATGGAAAAGAAAATTCATCTAATGAAAGGGAAATCCAATTTTTAGTGAATTGAACTCTTAAGTAATAAATATATGATATTGGAATCATCAATTAATAAAATATATGATATGTATATTTATATAAATGATTTGACACTATTTTTATATTGTAAATTTTTTCAATAGTAGGATAAAAATTCTATATAATATAATTTTTTTTTTCTCAAATTTTGTGAGAAGAAAATCAAGGACAGTTTTTTTTTTTTTTTTTTTTTTTTTTTTTGCAAGTAAACAAAGTTTTATTGTAGGATTGGCAAATGAGCGGACTTTGAAAAGCTCATCCCTAAATTCAAGTGTTATTTGTTAATATTTTCAAGAATTTAAATTTTGAATTGATATTTTTATTATGTTTTTTCATATAAGAATTTAAATAAAAAAATACTTAAAATGTGGTTAGATTTTTCAAAGTCCAGCTATGGGTGTTCATAGGATCGGGTCGACCCGTGACCCGACCCGACTGGGTTTATAAATTTTAAAATTCAATTTTGGGTCGGGTCACGGGTTTAGGTCAAAAAACTTGGGTCTGACCCGACCCGATGTAATAATATTATAATGATACGATTTTAACCAGAAACAATTATAGCTGGAATGACAAAGGTTTTATTTGGTCTTTAATGGTCCCAAGTTTGAATCCAAACTTCAACAATTCTGAAAATTTTGTTTTTTCTTTCTTTAAAAATAAAATGTTGTTGTTGGGAATCGAACCTGAGATCAAGTACAAATTAATCTAAGACTTTACCATTTCAACTACTAGGGGTGAACACAATTTCGAGTCAAACCGCGAACCGCACCGAATCGAACCGTGCGGTTTGAAAAAAATATTAAAAATGATTTTGAACCGCACCGAATCGAACCGCAAATTTCAGGTCGGTGTGCGGTTTTGACCCATGTCAAACCGCGAACCTCCCAAACCGCAAATTTTGACTCGAACCGCGACCCGAACCGCCTAAACCGTCGACCCGCGTTCAAATTAAATATTATTTTATATTTTTCTTATCTTTAACTATGAAAATTAAGATATTTAATGATCATTTAACAATATGTAATGAATAAATGAAAATTATGTAATTTTTTCTTCAATTATAATGTGAAAACACAAAATTTCTTAAAAAATTTATAATCCAAACTGCCGACCCAAACCGCCAACCCGAACCGCCGCGGTTTTCCTTATCAAATTTGCGGTTTCATTTTCTAATTTCTCAAACCGCCAACCCGCGCGGTTTGAAGTAAAAAATGAAAAAACCGCCCCGAACAGCACCGCGAACACCCCCTATCAACTATACATATAACTTATAAAATTTGTATCAATATAATATATATGTATATGTATATATATATATATATATTATATTTACTGCATATTATATTGACCCGATCCGACTCGCAGTTTTTTGACCCGACCCGACCTGCGCGGGTCACCTTCTCAAATTACGGGTTTCGGGTCTTAAAAAAAATCAAAAAACCCGACCCGACCCGTGAACACCCTTAAGTCTAGCGTAATCCCCAATCATATTTTATTGATTTGAAATTAATTGAGGTTTGGGGGACTAATAAGTTATTTCCACTTTATCAAAATAAAAAGGTTGCCCTCAAGGGGTGTGGCTTGGTGGTGAAGGGTCCAGAATCTCACCTTGAGGTTCTGGGTTCGAATCCAGGGGGTGCAACTTCTTGTAAGAGTCTGGGGCAGCCGAGGGTTTTACCTGCGCCGCGGCCCAGAATGGGTGGTTTGGTGGCGGGGTTTCCAACGATTTCAAAAAAAAAAAAATAAAAAAAAAATAAAAAAATAAAAAAAAAAAATAAAAAGGTTAAATTACGAAAGCAAAATTAAATGACAAATTAAAAGTAAATAAATTCACAAACGGCTATTGGAAAATATAGCCGTTGGGAGTTGGATATTTACAACGGCTATTTTTCTTTATTGATCTGCTGCTTTTTCTCTTCCTTTTAAGTATCCCCCTTGACTCATATCAAATTTATAAAAAATAAAAATTCATCAACTGAGATGAGATTTTGCTTTCCTTTTCAAAACCCATCTGCGATCTTGTAATTTCCAAATTTCTCTCTCAGCTCGTGAGCAAACAGCCGCTTTTTCTCACTGCATTGAAGAAGGCAAGTGATATATACCCATTTCGTTAATTTGATTTTTGTTTCCTTTTTAGTTTTCCAATAGATTATTTTTGTTGGTAAAAAAATAGTAATTTTTATGTATGTGAAGGAGTTTAGGGTTTTCAGAGATATACCTATTTCATCATTTTGGTCTTTTGTTCTCTTTTTAATGTTCAGACAGATCAAATTTTGGGTTATTGAATGAATGTTCATATTCACTTTTAGGGCTTTTGATTTGATCTCCTTCCATTAGATAGTGGTTGTATGTGGAAATGAAAGATTCATTAACATACTTTTAGATAGTGTTTGAAACAGCAGAGAGATGATTTTTTTTCCTTTCAATTTGGTATGAAAAGTGGTTTCAAAGTTCAAAAGCAATTCTGAGTTAATCATTTTGATTTGTTTTTGTTTTTGCTTCAAATAGCAAAGAAGAGCTAATTCATTTCTTATCTGTTTATTTCAGGTGAGTGAAGGAATTCCGAGTTCGAAGATGAATGATCTAATGACTAAGTCTTTCACCAGCTATGTTGACCTCA
Organism: Zanthoxylum bungeanum; assembly: GCA_019454045.1. Taxonomy (NCBI): domain Eukaryota; kingdom Viridiplantae; phylum Streptophyta; class Magnoliopsida; order Sapindales; family Rutaceae; genus Zanthoxylum; species Zanthoxylum bungeanum. The sequence continues at coordinate 320,881 of SKCR01022765.1, forward strand.
AAAAAGAGGCCATGAAAGATCTGGAAGCTGGTCCTGACCCTGATCTGGAAATGACAGCTTCAAGTAACACCATGGACCAAAACATGAACCTATTTCTGGCAGAAGCTGAAAATGTGAAGAAAGAAATGGGAGAAATCCGCGATATCTTAGGCAAACTCCAAGAAGCCAATGAACAAAGCAAGTCCTTGCACAAACCCGAGTCTCTTAAATCGTTGCGCAGTGAGATCAACAAAGATGTAGTCACAGTACTCAAAAGGGCCAGGACTATTAAGTCTAAGCTTGAAGACATGGACCGTGCCAATTCTGCTAATAGGCGCCTTTCTGGTTGCAAAGAAGGGACCCCTATTTACAGGACTAGAATTGCTGTCACTAATGGCTTGCGAAAGAAGTTAAAAGAGCTTATGATGGAGTTTCAAGGGTTGAGGCAGAAAATGATGACCGAGTATAAAGAAACTGTTGGGAGGAGGTACTTTACTGTGACTGGAGAGTACCCAAATGAGGATGTGATTGATAAAATCATCAGTGATAATAATGGGAGTGAGGTGTTTTTGACACGTGCAATACAAGAGCATGGGAGGGGGAAGGTGTTGGAAACAGTAGTGGAAATTCAAGACAGGTATGATGCAGCCAAAGAGATTGAGAAGAGCTTGTTGGAGCTACATCAAATTTTCTTGGACATGGCTGTAATGGTGGAGGCACAGGGCGAGCAGATGGATGATATCGAGCACCATGTGATGAATGCTTCACATTATGTCAAAGATGGAACCAAAGAGCTCAAGACTGCAAAGGACTACCAGAGGAGCAACAGGAAGTGGATGTGCATTGGGATGATACTTCTGCTGTTGATCATTCTTCTTATTGTTATCCCTATTGCCACTAGCTTTAGCAGTTCTTGAATTTGTTCTGTGGAGGATTTAATGTCCTGTTATCCTTCTAAGTATCTTCGCTTCGAAAGTCCTTGTTCTGGGACTGGGTTGTGACTGGTCTTTTTCTTTTTTTCTTTTGTCCAATGCATATTTTAAATACATTGTCTTGATTGATTGAATATTACAAAGTCCAATGGAAGACTAACTAGACTTCTGTGTTATGATGTCAAGTTTGATTAATGGAAGCTGCATTTATCTTCCATATATTTCTGGAAATTTTTTTAAGGGTTGATAGGCTGGTGAGCATTGTTTCTAACTGATGATTGTAGCATATCTGTTGCACATAAGAAGATTGAAATTGCAGATTAGAGGGACACAACATAGTTATTAGTATAATATAACGTAATATTTGCTGTATAATTTCCAAAAAAACAATAAAATAAATTGTCTTCGCTATATTTGAGTTCTATCTAAGCTTCCTAATCGGGAGAGCTCGTCCAAAGAGTTTTTCTACCTCGCCTGCTTCCATTTTCAGCTCGCTTAATAGATCCATTTCTTCTTTACTTAGCTCTCTTAAGATTTTTTCCTCATCTTTCTGAAGCTCTTTGAACCCATCTACCAACCTCTGAAACAATGTCATTTCAGTTTTTCCAACCTTCTCCACCTCACCTTCTAGTTGTTCTACCTCCTTCTCCACCTCACCTTCTAGTTGTTCTACCTCTCTTATGATGGTCTTCTCCCCTTCTACCACCGTTTTCTCCAGTCTCTCTACAAGGGGAGGCTCGGGTCCACAAGTATTATCCGTTCTGATGAACTTGTTGAAATCCCGTCCTACACTTTTGGCTGCTCTTTCAAGTTCAGGCACAATGTTTTCAGGCACAGTTGGACTTCTTGTGTACAAAAATGCACCACCGTATCCATCCCATGCATCGTTGCTGCCCCTATAGTACACAAAGACGTAGTCATCTGGTTTGTTCTCTATCTTGGATGACAATATATACCTGCACGTATTGGGCATCAAGATGGATAAATCTTTGTGTAGAATTAACACGATGGGGGAAAATTTATCATGCAGAATGACTAATCATTAATTGTTTAGTCAGCAACTGCAAGAGCAAGTCTCAAATAATTCCAATCATGTTGATTGATGCAACAAAAAAATAACTTCATTTAGTTGCTACAACATTAATGTCCATTTTAAGGCCTAGTGATAAAATTTAAACAGAACTACATAAGAAAGTACTCATCAGAAAGAGACAAATTCATTTACAGGTAATAAAGGTCAAATATTTCCACATGCTAAGCGACAACGGACAAGCATATTAATCAATGATTATTTTATCCAACACAAAAGCAATACGATTTTTTTATTTAATATTATTTTATGACACTGCAGTTTTGAGAATGAGCATGCTAGGTTTGTTCAGAATTCATTCACAATCAATACATTAAGTACTAATGTAGTTTGATTCATAGTCATAAGTTAGGTGTAGACAATATTGAAAGTTCATAAGAAATAAACTGGAGTTCACTAGTGGAAACATGCTAACAGCAGCATACTGATATTCATATTATTACATGCAGAGTAGGAGCAGGAGCTTTAGAATATGGAAGAAGTATTTACCAGTCATCTTGATAATGAAGGTACTCATTGTCGTGATTATAGAGTTTACCAGGTTGAATTGGGTCTTGAACAAATCTCTGCATAGCTGAACGGGTGAAAAAGCCACCATCTGGAGTTCTTATTCTCCATGATAAATTTGCTACTAGTTTGTTGGATTCCGTATGGAATTCATGCAATTGGCAGTCAAAAGTATCAAAGGAGGGATTCAAACCACTAGAAATGAACCACTTCCCACTGAAATCTCCAATGTTAAAGCTTTTAACAAGAACGGCAGGATCAGGGACAGAAAATTCTCCCAAATCAGATCTCTGAGGCACACACTTCTTTCTTGAGACTGCACACTCGTTGAATTCATCAACAACACTGTTTTCAAACAGGTCCCCACATTTAATCTGCATAAAGAAGAAAATAGAACTTTACGATTCCAGAACTTTTCCTAAGGTTAAAATTGACAAGCACGTGAATGTCTCAAGAGAAAAATACGGAACCAACCTGGCATTCTGTCTCATCAGGCCGATTATTGCAGGTTTGAAGGCAAGCAACATTAGCAGCACATGCTGGATTTGAAATGCACTTAGCAAGTTCCAGCCTAACAAAGATTAAAAAAAAAAAAATTACATCTGGGTATGTTTAATTATGGATGCTGGGTGTCCATATAAAGGAACGAGACATGAAACTTGCACTAACATACATAATATGAGTAGGTTGGTACATAATTGGTTGGAATAAACTAGATTCTGTGATGAAATTAAAAGATAAATGACTAAAAGAATAGGGATGAAAAGCTTCAGTGAACCATATTAAAGGAAAGAAAGGAACAATAATTTCATCATTGAAGTGATAAAGAATAAAAGAAATTATAATTTCAGGTTATGTTCACTCTGAGAATGTACGACCATTAAATTTACAGATCTGCGCTTGACTTCCATATTTGTGGTCCTCTTACTCTGTCATTTCATAGCAAATCAATTAAAAATACAACCCACTCAGCTCATAGATGATTAACAGAACTAATTCTAGTTCTAAAATGTAAATCCGGAAACTCAGATACCAATTTTTGCATAGGGTACTGGTGGTTGTCTTCTTTGTTCAGCTATGGACATTGGAATAATGGCAAAATTTACGAGGGACCACTATAATTTTTCGCTGATTTTTTTTTTTACTCAAATAGCTCACTGTCAATTGATACCTTTTTAAAACTTAGATACTAGAATAAAAGAAGCTAGCCCTATTTATCTCAACATTATGTTGATCATTGTTAGAATTTAGAAACGAAATACAACTTTTATCGCAACAATGAAAGATTTCCAGTAGGGATGGGGTGTGCATCAGATAAGAAAAATAATATATCAGGGGAGCACTTTCTGTGAGACTTGAACATTGATGTCAAAAAGAACAAAATTCTTGGTTCAATAATTGAGGAAATTAGAATCTCAGGTTTGCTACAGAATTTTGTGTGAAGTTCTGAAGCTATTAAACCAGTTTATTTTTCAACAAAAAGGCATCTGCTACTAATTCCAGTGCCAGTAAGCCATAAAGATACTGTATTCTAAGAAAATGCTTCTAGAGAAGATACAAGAAAGGAACTGATGAAAAACAGAATGTTGCATATAATCCACCCTAAAGCATTACGATCCCTGATAGCATTGAGAAAAGATAACCTTAAAATATGAAAGTCCAACAAATTTTCACACTCCATTCCATCTAATCAATCAAGCATAGATTCTGTTAGGACCCAAGGGGCAAAATAGGAAATAAGAAAGGGTAGATAGGCCATTTTAGTTATTTAGGATTTAGATATAAATTAGGATGTCTTGTTTCATTTTGGGGGATGCTATTATTGTTGTTGAATTTGGGAATGGGAGGGGAAAACCCTAGGGAGGTTGCCAACACCTCAAGTTGAGTAAGGGCTGGTGAATTTATTCACCTTCAACTATATCTTTGTAATTTCATTTGTTCATTTTATGAATTAAAGTACACTTTCCCTTTTGTTTTTGTGTGTTTTGTTGTGTGATTGTTTTGTGAATTTGGGGGTTCTATCCGATTCCCTCAGAATTATGGTAACCAAGAGAGGGAATATTCCACTCCTGTATTAAATCAAAAACTCATAACTACTACTTTAGATGCAGTCGCAGGTCAAAGTTGTAGTTGGACAAGAAGAAACAGTGAATGGAAATTTGCAGTTGTCGTTGGTTTATTTTCAGTATCCCATGAAATGATATCACATGAAGAAGACAGTTACCCAGTTACAGCTCAACATCAAGCACTATAGGCTCAATTTTTTTTAAAGCATACTAGAATGATAGGATGCAATTTCCAATACGCATTTCTGACAGAGAATTAGTTTTTTGTTATTTTTAATTTATTATTTGACTAAGCTACAGAGAGAAAAGTATATCAGTTAAATTTCTTTTTTAAAACAGTTTGGTAAAACTAAAAGAGAATTTTGAGTATGCAACAGGTGCAGTGCTGCAGTACCATCAGTTATCATGTTTCTATGAGCCAGAGATCAAGCTGTAAAACACCAATAAGTAGATACAAATATATGGAGTACCTGCACTCCCTCAATAAGCAACTACATGTCTTGAGAGCATCAACAGCACCAGCTGATGGAATGGCCAAAAACATGCAAGCCAATACACCAGCTACTTTGATTAACTGTAATTGGCTCCATTCCTTCAGCACACTTGGGACAAATTGCACCAGATTTTCAAGCAGCTCTTTTGCCTACAGAAAAATCAAAAGAAATATAAAACTGAAAGCAAAGAAATTTATAGGGAAAAGTATTTAAAGAAAGAATTGTGTCAATAGTTATGCGATGCATCAAGAAAATCATTACGAGCCACCTTAGGTATTGTTGTATCAGTGCTAGAGATTGAAGAAACTTTCCCTCTTCTTCTTGACAGCTGATTTGAACACCTTAAGCCAAGCTCGTAGAAATTTCTGTAGGATCTCATTAACTGGGAACATTTCGACTTCTTGCTGTTGGAACTAACTTTCACCACAACCATGCCACGAAAATACACCACTCTCCTGTTTTGATACTTTTCATTTATTGAAAATCCTGATCTGCTACAGGGATCACCAATGCTTTCATTACAGGGAAAAAAGATTGAACGCGCAGCCAATGCCATAATAGTACAGTTTTAGAGCTCTAATTGCAACCTGAGGATTGTTGAAATGTATTAATAAGTTTATTCTATTGAAATATATACTTCAACTTGAAAGCGATATATAACTTAAAAGAAGTGATCTAGAAGGCATTCTATAGCCTTATACTTCCTATTAAATACCTGATTACTCCAAATTATTTGCAAAGCATTGAATACCAATATTTATGATTATACTTATAGCTCAACACACATATATGTACATGTATATTTATGAAAAAATTGGAACTCGGACCTTTTTCATATAAAAATTTCTATACTAGAAAAAGATACTAGATCATCAAAGAATCCTGAAATCAAAATAAAAACTAGATACAAAAATCGTGCAAATTGTACAATATATCTGAAGCATGCAGTTAAAAACCATCTTCACCAACAATCAATGCCTCAAACTCTCAAATCAATCCAAGACATTTCAAGCGTCAATAAACATTAATTTACAACCAATTAACAATCATATGATTAGGAATTAGCAGATAACCATTCTTTTAAGTCTAGACAAGAATGCAAAGGAAGAAAAAGCGAAAATTGAAACAAAACATGATTATTTTCAAATGAAAGGAAGTTATAAACTGAAAATGAATCGAATTCATTTGACTATAAAGGAACCATAGATTAAATTCAGCACGAAACACTAAATTTCATACATGGAACCAAAATTATCAACAAACAACTATACCCAACTACTTATTCTATCTCATTGCCAGAAACTAACTTCCTACATAAAAGTATTAAGAACATATTAAACCAAAAAAGATACTAAATTAATTATAATTCCAAATGGGGTTATCCAGTTCATTCAGTAATTTACAAAAAATAAAATAATAATAACAAGATTATAATTCAGGGCTTTTGAAACAATATAAACAAGAAAGAGAGACAAGGGTATAAAAGCTAACCTTGTGGGGAAGCTGAAGAAAGAATGCAAAATGAATACAAGTGAAAATGAAATGCAAGAAATGGTGCTTTTCATGTCAACATATATGGTGTTTAAGCAAGGAACAGAGTCAGAACAAACAAGAAGAGACTGAGAGAGATAATGAAAGAAAAAAAAATGAGCGCCAATTTAGCCAAATGTGTGTGTCAGTGCGTGTAGTTGGGTTTTTGGTTTCATCACAAAAAAAAGATAAGACATCGTGTGGAAACAAGGCCTATTACGTCTTCAACTTGTTCAACAGTTTCATGATTTTTCTTTTATCATGTACATAATTTTTTTTTTGAGATAATAATATCTTAATCCTTGTGTTTTTATGAAATAACAGTAAGAGTACTTTACAGAGTGTTTATTCTCACTTGGGTCCCTGTTATTTTGTTTTGTTCTGTTGACTGTTATGTTAATAATGCCTTAAAAGATAGTTACGTAAACAGAATTTTGTTTTAGAGGGAGAAAATTTTGTTTTTCAAAAAATTGATAAACACCCTTTATTTTGATGAGGGTGAATTAAAATTATCTTATTAATAAATTAAATTTGATTCTACTATCGTTTATTGGAAACCTAGGCCTCAATTAAACCGGCAAAGGGTTAACCTGTTCAATAATTGTTGTGGTATTTTATATCGTACCGCAAGTGTACGGTGTCAAGTTTTAGTATAAATCAGTGAAAGAGTGTCGAACCCACATGGATTGTGTTCAACTCACACTAAGTACTATAATTAATAATCCTAACTTTATTTAAACAACAATTAAATTAAGAATAATCTGAATTTAAAACTAAAAACTAAATATGCAAGATATTAAAACGTTAAATAAGATAAACCAAGATGAGAGAGATTCTAGAGTCTGATTTCACCTAGTTATCTCCTATGTATTTGTTATGTCAATCAATCTTTATTCCATTGCATTATTTATAAGTCGAGAATTCTAAAGTATTCACTCCCTCTCTCGAGCAACAGTGAAAGTATTATCAACTACAGATTTCGATATCCCTATAAAAATCTAGTAATTAACAGCTCATTATGTTTTGTGATTCTATGTTAATAACTTCAAAGGAACTATAGATTCTCCCGAACTCCATAAAATTCATAGGTTATATTCTCTAAATCCTATTCAAAATCTCTCTCTCCCGAGTGATAGATTCTAAACATTCATCATCTTAAATTGTGGCCAACAATCAAGAAGCAATAAACATAAGAGAATATAAATAAACTGAATTATAATTTCATAAAACTCAAATTGGCAATCAATACATAGGTTCAAACATTCGCTACATCATCCTCTAGAATTATAGATTTAGTTCATGACTAAAGATAAAAATAAAGAAACATGGTCATGAATCTAATAGACATCATGAGAGTTTAAAGATAGAAACTAGAAGATTAAACCCGAATTGAATCCCTTCGTCTTCGGACGTCACCGCCTTTGTCTCATCTTGTCGCTTTTCAATCTTTCTTCTTGAATCTCTCTAAAATTTGTGTTTTGTGATGTATAGCATCCTCTATTGATTTTGGATGAACTTATGTATTTATAATAAAGCCTTGGGGTCATTGTGCATCTAAAAACCCTAAAATTAGTGTTTTTGGTCGCTGCGGGGCGCCGCGGCGCCAAAATCTCTTGGCAAATATGTGTGAGATGTTGAAGGGGCGCATCAGCGCCCAAAAAATGGCGTCGCGGCACCAGTCAAAATTCCGGTGTGCTGAATTCTACGCTTTCCACTTTTCCCGTGTGCTTCCGATGCGTCCATATGGTCCCAAAACACGTACAAATGGCCCAAGATCCATGTATCAATGCTTCCTACAAATAAAACATAAAAGAACTACAAAATACATTAAATGATATGGAAACTAACAAAATAATAAGTTAAGAATGCATGAATAAGTAGGTATAAAACACACTTATCAATAATCAATTTTAGAGGGCATAAACGGCACTCAAGTTGGGTTTTTCATAAACCTTAAGAAATAAAATTTGAGTTTGCTTACTCTCTTATGTTTTGCTAAGTAACTCTTAGCTTCTCTCTCAAAGCACGAGGGAATCTTCCCTTAGCTACTATTACTTGTCCATGAGTTTTCAGTTCACCTCTATCGATTTCTATGAGTATGCTCTTCACTCGCCACACCGGTGGATCTTGTGAATCAGAAAATAGTTGGAAAAACACCCTCGATCCTTGTCTTAGGCGATCTCCTCTGTAAGTCTTGTTCACCCGAAGTGTGGGCGCCGAGGCCATGAGTGCCGTTTATGCCCTTTAATGTGGTGGTAGGGACGTAGCAGAGAGCAACCCGAGGTTTTGGTTAATCAATTTTAAGAGAAAATTAGGTCAGGTTAGGTTAATCTAAAGCATCATAAGTGAAATTTTCTATGATCTTGTCGATTAAACAACTCATTTTTTGGTTATGATTAAATTAAGCTTCACCTGTCCCGTGTGCTTCCGATGCGTTCATATGGTCATAAAACACGTACAAATGCCCCAAGATCCATGTATCAATGCTTCCTACAAATAAAACATAAAAGAATTACAAAATACATTAAATGATACGGAAACTAACAAACTAGTAAGGTAAGAATGCATAAATAAGTGCATATAAAACACACTTATCGATAATCAATTTTAAGAGAAAATTAGGTCAGGTTAGGTTAATCTAAAGCATCATAAGTGAAATTTTCTATGATCTTGTGAGATTAAACAACTCATTTTTTGGTTATGATTAAATTAAGCTTCACCTGTCTCAGTTCTTAAAATTTTAAATTGATATTTTTATTAAATTTTACTAAATCGAAACTTAAATAAAAAAAAAAAAAACTTAAAATTATAGAGAACTTGACTCATTTGTCCACTCTCCAGTTTTATAAGGTAACAAATAAAATCATTAGGACATGGAGGATTATGATGCAGTAGTTCAAACAATATATATGTCAGTGTGTTATTTATTTACTTGTCAATTAAATGTCTACTGGAAAATGATTTATCCTTCAGCTTCAACCTTACATTGGCTCTGGTTTTTTCGGCTTTTAAAGTTATTTTTATAGTTTGAAATTCTTTATCATAATATTTTTAATCTCTAGGTTTTAAAAAATAATAATAATTTAGACTATAGACAGGCCTTCTAATCCAGTCTGCATCCAGTTGTGTGTGAAGAGATGATTAATTTATTAATATAAGATATTATATGATATGACATGTTGGTTCAGTTATTGCTCTACGCTCGCATCGGCCGAGAGAGCAGCGTCCTTTGTGGGGCTCGGGGGTAACGCCCTTGAAACGAAAACGAAATTCAAATACAAAGTTAACCGAAATAACTGATTTCGTGTATTATGAAACGAAAAAAGACATGTTGTCTTACATTGTCGCGACAATGTGTAATCATTGGCATGACAATGAGAGGCATAAACATAAAGTTGCATTTTAACTCATATTTTCGCGAGACGTTGATATAAAATGACTCTTGGATTTATATTGTCGCGCCAAAGAGTAGTCATTGTCGCGATAATATGAAGCACATGCATATTGTCGTGACAATAGGACACTGGTTCAGAAAAATATGACTAAAAAGTATGTCTGTTGGAGGCAAATCTTAGTTGCCTATAAATAGAGCACATAAATGATTGATTAAATATAACATTTTTCACATAAAGAGTTCTCAAGTAGATATCCAACAAGTATTGTGTTGTATCTCTAAATTTTTGTTGTATCCTAGAGTGTATTTGTCCTGCAACCATTACAACACATAGTCAGAGTAATTATTACTCTAAGAAAGTGTCATGCATGCCTCAAAAAACTAGATTCTCCACTGCAAGTTCCCCAACAAGTAAAGACACTTCAATAGTCAAGTCAGTGATGATATGGTGGGTTTAGTTACATAGTTTTGAAATAAAAGTTTGCTATCTCATCTGAAGATCAATCGATGATCAAAGAATGAATATTAAATTATTGTGGTTCGGATCGAATGGTTAAGGATTCCGAATCTTAATTGAGATTCAAGAATTTTTAAATTAAAATCCGAGATTTTAAAACATGGAGGATGAGGTTTAATTAATTTGATCAAACGATTTCACTTATTTTCCCAATAAAAATGAACAAAGGGAATATACTCCAACTAATGAAAACAAATAATAAATACAATGCAATTGTTTAGAAGAATAATATATAACACAACTAATGAAAAAAATTAAAAAAAGAAAGAGGACGTGTGCAATGACTAAAATGCTTTCTTTTTTTTATTGTAAAAAAAAAAATCAAACCAAACAGAAAGCTTTTCTTATTAGTTTAGATTGATTATATGAATACTTTAACGTCTTTATACTTTATTTGAAATCATTATCTCATTAAACTCAGAAAAATATAGTTCTCTTTATAATTTATGTTCATATTTAACTTAAGTCTTTTCCAACCTCGTTAACATATGATATCATCATTTACTCTCATTTTCTCATCAGGAGTCTGTCAAGTATAGCTGTCAAAGATATTATAAATATATAATTTCCTATTATGTTGGGATGTGATTAGATACTTTCCTATGTTTAGGATGTAATTAAGGAATATATTATGCTGTACAGTGCTATATATTTGAAAGGAGAACTCAATAAAAGATAGACAATTTCATACAAGAATACTCTTGTTTTGTTATGGTATCACGCCTTCTTGTTCTTCCTCTTGATTGTGCATTCCCTTCTTGATTCATCATCTGTGAAGCATTTTTTTTTTGTTTTGTAGTTCTCTTGATATCGTATTCATGGAGAAATCAGAGATAATTTGTGTCAAGTTTTCAGGAAAGAATTATTTCGCTTAGGAATTTCAATTCCAGATTTATGTTCAGGGAAAAGAATTATGGGGGATCATTGATGGAACAGACATCAAGCCTGCTGATCCAATCAAAGCCGCTGAGTGGACAACAAAGGATGCTCGTGTCAAGAGCTGGTTGTTGCAGACTATGGATTCTTCCTTTGTCGTCAATCTAAGACCTTATAAGACAGGCAAAGTTATGTGGGATTATCTCAAGAAAGTTTACGCCCAAAACAGCTTAGCTAGGCGGTTTCAATTGGAATATGAAATGTCCAATTATGCCCAAGGAAACCTGTCTATTCAAGTCTATTATTCTGGTTTTGTGACACTGTGGACTGAATATACAAACATTGTTTATGCTTCGGTGCCGGAGACATCATTAGAAGCTCTTAGAACTTTTCATCAAACCAGTCAAAGAGATCAATTTTTAATGAAACTCCAACCGGAGTTTGAAGTTGTGAGATCAAATCTATTGCTTAGAACACCTTCTTCATCTTTGGATGATTTTCTGAATGAACTACTTCGAGAAGAGCAGTTTCTTATGACACAGACTACTTTAGAGCAATAAGGGAACTCTGCCAATGTTCTCAATGTTGCATATGCTACACAAGGTAAACCGAGAGCTCGAAACATGACCGACATCCAGTGTTACAGCTGCAAGGAATTTGGGCACATTGCGAATCAATGTTCCAAAATTTTTTGCAATTATTGCAAAGTGAATGGGCATATTATTTCTGAATGCAGGAAGCATCCACAAAATCGTAATCCTAGTGCTTTTCATGCATCAATTACCAACATGACGACTCCTCAACAATCAACATCATCTCCTACACAAGAGAATATTCAGCAGATGATTGTTTCAGCCCTTTCTGCTCTTAGAATTAATGGTAAAAATAAATCATTATCTAAAATCTGGTTTTTTGACTCAACTGCTTCGAACCATATGACTTCGTCATCATATGATTTGATTAATGTAAAAAAATATGATGGCTACTTGAAAATTGAGACTGCTAGTGGGAATCGTATTCCTATTATTGCTACTGGTGATATTTCTTCCTCTCCATCTATGAAAAATGTCTTCATTGCTCATGCTTTATCTGCTAATCTGCTTTCAATTGGACAACTGGTAGAGAATAAATGCAAAGTTACATTTTCTCCTTCTGGTTGTGTTATGCAGGCGCTGGCGTCGGGGAAGACAGTAGCTGAGGGACCTAAATGGGGCCGACTATTTCCACTCCATTTCAATGAATCAGCCAAGCCCATGAATCTGTTTTCTTTTCTTTCTTGTTCTGTCCAACCTGCGCACAAATTTTGGCATGTGAAGTTAGGCCATCCAAATGATATGACTCTTTCATTCATGTTAAAATCTGGTGTGTTAGGAAATAAACTACCATCTAAAGATGTTACTTTTGATTTTTATACCTGCAAATTAGCTAAGAGTAAAACTCTTCATTTTCCTTCTCGTGATACATATGTCTCTCATTGTTTTGATTTAATCCATAGTGATGTTTGGGGAATTTCACCCGTCATTTCTCATGCTCAGTATAAATATTTTATTACATTTATTGACGATTATAGCCGTTTTACTTGGGTCTATATTTTGCGATGCAAATCTGAAGTTTTTGAGTCTTTCCAAAAATTCTTAGCCATGATTAAAAATCAATTTTCCAAAAACATCAAAATTTTACGTACTGACTCAGGTGGGGAATATATGTCTCAGCGTTTCCAAGATTTTCTTCAACAAAATGGCATTATTTCTCAAAGAAGTTGTCCTTATACACCCCAGTAAAATGGTGTTGCCGAACGTAAAAACCGTCATATCTTTGATATGGTTTGTTTCTCACTCATTGAGTCTTGTGTTCCATCAAAATTCTAGGTTGAAGCCTTATCTACGACAGTCCAATTAATAAATCATCTTCCTACACCTACCCTTCAAAATAAAACACCATATTTCATTCTTTATCAAGAGCAGCCTACATATCATCATCTTCACCCATTTGAGTGTGTTTGCTTTGTTCTTCTTCCCTCTCATGAACGTACTAAACTCTCTCCTAAATCTATCAAATGTGTTTTTCTTGGCTATACCCCACATCAAAAAGGTTATATGTGCTTTGATCCTATCGCTCAGCGGATTCGTGTTTCTCGAAATATTATTTTCTTTGACCAACAATACCTTTATCATTTACCTAATGTCCATTCTAATGATTCTACTCATTCTCTTATGCCTGCTTTTGAGGATATGACTCCTGAATCTCATTCCCATTCTCTTGCTCTTATCCCGCGATTCCAGCCTCATCTTGTTTACACCCATCGAAATAAGGATAATATTCAACATGGAGATTTGGTTCCTCAACCCTCTCATCAACATGTCCCTGAAAATGGTTTGCTACCGTCACTGTAGGAGTTTTTAGGGGCTAAATCCGGTAACGCAGCGGAAGCGGTGGAAAATCAAATTTTCCGATTTCAAAACTTTTTCTCGGATTAATTAAATAAACATATTTAAATGAATTTACCGAATTGCCATTACACTTGGTATTTTGTCCATTTTAGTCCGAAATTGATCAAATCAATTTTGAATGAATCTAAATCATTTCTAAGATGAACTTAGCATGTTCAAAACATCAAAACACCAAAAGCAACAAAATCCCCAAATTTCTCTCATTTGGCCGAATGTCTCACTAGGTGGCCAAAGTGTGCATTTTGCCTTTCCATGCTTCAAGACACATCCAAATGAAATCCAATCAACATGAACTTTATATGCATCATATACACATCCTTATACACAACATAAATGAAAATCCCCAAATTTGGAAGTGGTCTTAAACCCTAATTTTTCAATTTCTTCAAATTGGACAAATTAGACCAAATTGGTTAAATCAATTACTTTAATCATCTTTCTTCCATCCAATTAAAGTCTCAACACAATGAAATAACTCAAGATAAAATCTAGGTCATTTAAGAGTGGGTCAACAACTCTAGATTAGCAACAAAGTTTCCAAAACCTTAAAAAAATGCTTACAACTACACTAGTCACAAGCTTCCACCATTATACATGCTCAACACTTCCACCAAACTTCCATTCATAAAAAACACACAGAATAAAGAAAAGAATAACATAAGGAAATCACAAGATGTAGCCTAGATCTTAAGGAACATTTTCCTATCTAATAGTAAGTTGAGAAAACTTACTAAATCCAAGCCTTTTCTTTGGTTTTTCCTTTCTTCTTCACAAGCTTCTTTTGTTTTCTTTTAATGGAGTTTAGGTTAGAAAGTGTATTAGGTTAGATTACAAATGAAAAACAAAACAATATATACTTGTTACAACTTGCCCTTGGCCGAAAATGCTAAAGGAAATAACAAGCAAATTTTGTTTTAATTTCATTTCAATTTCATTTAATCAACTTGATATAAATATCTTATAAACACTTTAAAGACATTTATAATAAGTCAACAAAGGCAACTTAGCCATTTAAACCAAATATCCAAATGTTAAGATATTTATATTTTAATTAATTTAATCATTTAACAATTAAATAATTAATTAATTAATTAAATACAAATATATGTATTATATGTATTATATTTACATTAAATATCAAATACATATATTCATTTAGGATATTAGTCAAATATCTCAATTTGACTATAAATTAATGTGTATTTAAATTAATCAAGTATTAAATGTAAATACACAATAATTAAGCAAATGATTATCGGGTCCCTTTAGCATGTATCTTGTGTTTAACCTTTAAATGACTTTATAAATAATCAATATTATTTATAAATATTGCTCTAGTGCTCTACGAGTATGTTACATTATTGAGACTCTCTAGATTCAGGTATATCCGTCACAAAATCCAATTTCGTGTCCATAATTTATCCACCCGTAAATTATGACAATCACAGATAATCTCGCTGAATCATACAGGTCGAGGTCATGGCAAATGTATAATTCCTCCGTCACAGGTATCCGGATAAATCCCAGAGATATAGATGTAAACGTCAAATCTCTATCAGGATTATCCAGTCGACTATTCTATTAGCAATCTCAAAAAGAATGTTTAGAACTAGCTTCTAAACTTTACCACGGGCCCATGGTTTTATCTGATTGCTAATCATATGGACTACATATGCTCTGGTACACAGAACTGACAGATCCTATCTTGATACACATAGGACACCCTGAGGATCTATCTACACCCAACGAACAGACGGAGGTCTGATCTAAATAGATCGGTGACGTGACTGCCATCTAAGTGTAGAAGATGTCTCATGTGCCCAAAATGACATCTCAAGTCTAAGAATCACAAGTGCTACTCAACCCGAGAAGATTCTTTTGACGTTGGTGTACCATCCATTAAGAATCTTCGGTGAGTCGTTCAGTGTTTATCCGCTATAAACACCCACACGTCTATACTAGTCTCCAAGACTAATGGTTCATTGAGAAACCATTGGAATCATATATTCCAGTATACGACATGTACGGTCTCAACGGGTTTACTTTACTGACCAATTAGTGTAAACCTTGACCAGGAACAGTCTGAGAATGACAACGTCATGATACTACTCAATGTCAGTTGCGACGCTTTTGCAACAGTACCATGACTAATCATTCTAAGGTCATTACGTCTTTACCATATAAAAAAGATACATTATATTATAGAAACCGCGTATATTATTCATAATAATAATGTTTTACATAAGTATTCAAAAGAAATACAACCGGAAATTGGCGCTCTGAGCACCAACCCCAACAGTCACCACATATTTCTTCCCTGCCACCAGCACCTACTAGTGATCCGCCTCCACTTAAGAAATCCACTCGCATCTCACATCCGCCAGATAGGTATGGTTATTCTCCTGAAAGATTTGGTTATCATAAATCTATGATTGCTACACTTTCCTCCATTAAAATACCATGATCATACTCAGAAGCAAAACAACATGAATGTTGGTGACAAGCTATTCAGGAGGAACTTGATGCTTTGAACCATACTCAGACTTGGGACATTGTCACTTGTCATTCTGATGTTACTCCCATTGGTTGTAAATGGGTCTTCTCAGTCAAACTAAAATCTGATGGATCACTTGACCGGTGTAAGGCTCGCTTGGTGGCTCTTGGAAATCGACAAGAATATGGGATTGACTATGAAGAAATGTTTGCTCCAGTTGCCAAAATGACTACCGTTCATACACTTTTGGCTTTAGCAGCTTCTCAAGACTGGTCTATTAATCAGATGGATGTAAAAAACGCATTCCTCCATGTGATTTAACAAAGAATATTTATATGCGTTCTCCACTTGGTTTAACGACTGCTGCACACGAGGTATGTCACTTGAAACGTTCCTTATATGGGCTTAAACAAGCTCCCCGTGCTTGGTTTGCAAAATTCAAAAAGACTCTGCTTAATTTGTCATTCGTACAAAGTCAGTATGATCCTTCACTTTTTTATTGCAAGACTCCTCATGGAATTGTTCTGTTGCTTGTATACGTGGATGATATTTTAATTACTGGTTCTGACATTGACAAAATTCATGAACTAAAAAAAGCTCTACATGCTTCCTTTCACATGAAAGATCTGGGTTCTCTTGCATATTTTTTGGGTTTAGAAATTCACAGAAACATGAAGTGTATTTTTGTTAATCAGCATAAGTTTCTCAAGGATATAATTCAGTTAGTCGGATTAGACAATACTACTTCAGTGGATACACCCATGGAATTAAATGTCAAATATCGCAAAGATGAAGGTGTTATTCTCCAGGATCCTACATTGTACCGGCGTCTAGTTGGAAGCCTAGTTTATTTGACAATCACTAGACCAGATATATCATTTGCTGTTAACTTAATGAGCCAATTTATGGGTTCCCCACGACATTTACATATGGATGCTGTGAAGCGAATTATTCGCTATCTGTATGGTACTCCTCATCGTGGTCTTTTTTTCCCAGCTCACTCTTCTTTTGATCTATTTGCTTATAGTGATGCTGATTGGGCGGAGTGTCCTGATACGCGCCGCTCCACAACATGATGGTGTGTATACTTGGGTGATGCTTTAATTTCCTGGAAATGTAAAAAACAAGACAGAGTCTCCAAATCCTCAACTGAAGCGGAGTATCGTGCCATGTCTGCCACATGCTCAGAAATTACTTGGTTACATGGTCTGCTCTCTGAACTGGATTACCAACAAAATGATCATACTCCTCTCCATGCTGACAATACTAGTGCGATTCAGATTGCAGCAAATTCTATCTTCCATTAGCGTACCAAGCATATTGAAGTCGATTGTCATTCCATTCGGGAATCATTTGATAATAATTCTATTACGCTTCCTCATGTATCTACCGATCAACAGATCGCCGACATCCTCACCAAGCCTCTTCCTTGTGCTCGACATCAGTTTTTCGTACACAAATTGAGCTGCTAGATTCACCTGCATCAATTTGAGGGGGGATGTCAAGTATAGTTGTCAAAGATATTATAAATATATACTTTCCTATTATGTTGGGATGTGATTAGATACTTTCCTATGTTTAGGATGTAATTAAGGAATATATTATGTTGTACAGTGCTATATATTTGAAAGGATAACTAAATAAAAGACAGACAATTTCATACAAGAATACTCTTGTTTTGTTAGAGTCTTATATGTTTACATTATACACACCCAAACCAATTGAGTCGTGTTTTTCTCTTCTTCTACTCAATCGACCAAGAAAAAAAATTAATTAAAGAAGAAAAGTGGAGGTAGAACACTTTTATGACATAAATAATCTGAGCTTCCCATTATTCAGACAACATGCGGCGATGTGATTCAAGAAGATATGTTAGGAATCAACTGTTTCTTAATAAACACATAGCTGTGAAGTTATAACCAAAGCCTGCTGTTGCTATCTTCATAATAATAAATACTTGTCTTTATTGATTAAGATCAATTTTAAATATCAAAAAATGAAGTGTAGGATGACAATATCAAGAGTAATGTGAGAGCTTGAGCTAGCTGTAAACTCCAAGGTTAGCAGATTAATTAAACAAGGGTATCCGAATTTTAAACGATGGTTTCTAAGTAACAATCAACTATAAGTATATCATTCGATTATTTTCCTGAGAAAAATTTAAGTGGTTTTATTTTATCTAATGCATAGTTATATTTTATTTTATTATATGGAATAAAGTTTAATTAATAGGCAGGTAGAAGGATCATACAAGGGGACATGGAAACAACACTGACTCTTGCCTTCTTCTGCATAATTCCTACTTTCTTTATCTGTACATTTTCGTATAATTTTAATTATTCTGATGTCGCATCAGGTATGTGATCCTTATTTTCGATTTTATTGATAGACTAATTCGTAAATTTGGATCCGGTGCTTTTAAAGATCTTGTTTTTATCAGAACTAAATCCAAATCTTTATTTTATCAATTAGGATTAAATGCTCGGCTGAGATAAGTGAGACCTATATTAGATACAAATTAGGTAAATTTTCAGAATTGATTTAGTACTCAACAATGAATCATGATCGTTATTTCTTATACTAAAGCCTGTTGTAATTGGATTTAGATTAAAATTTTAAAAGATTAGCAAAGTTGAGATCAGCCGTTGATACAAATTTGTAGTAATGGACTCATTTTGTTATTAGATTGCTCTAACAAGCTCTGATATCAGATGCAGTTTGCCCTTTAGACTTCAGTGGTTACCCTAATTTCGAACCTTCCGGTTCCTGCATTGGTAACAACAAGAAAATCATCTACTGGGACAGCATCCCTTCAACTCTTTGCTGCCGAAATGCCCTTAATTTCTTCTCCCAGGCACTAGCACAATTTTCACGTGGGACGAGTGACCATAACATTTTTCTTGAACATGATGAGTGGAAAAAGTGCAGTGTCCCATTCACAAGACAGCAATCCGTATCCGCAAATTATTGTGGGTTTGATTCATTTTTCTATGGGAGTAGCAAGTGCTCAAACTTTTCTTCTTTGTCATTTATTCAGCAGAAGAAGGAATTTCAAGTTGCTTTACAACCTTGTTCTAGCTTCAACTCATCCTCGTTTAATGATGCCTGTTATAATTGCACAAGTGCTATAATTTATGCGAGGGATTTTCTGTTGGATGAATTGATGGTTCGTGGTAATGATACTGAAACGGCAATATGTGCACTAGCTGTTGTTATTACCATTGCTGCCTCAAATTTTGATGACCCCTCATCCGTTGCTGATCTATATAACTGTTTGCCTTTAATAGATCAGATTGGTAAGATCCAAAGGCAAATTCTTTAACTCTACTTCTATTACAAGAAAATAGGAATGGCGGTCTGGACGTTACGTCCCATTTCAGAGACCGAAAAAAATTATATTGAATCCTGACCAGTTTTTTAAATCGGAATTAAAAATCATCTCGAATTCTAAATCGAATGATTTGGGATTGGGAACCTAATTGGATTTCAAGAATTTTAGACTAAAATATAAGATTTGAGATTAAAAATATCGTCCCAAACTCCGATAAGGATTTTTATTCTACAATACAAACTTATGTACTTTTGGCGCCTACTCCTGACCTTATTCTTTTTTTTTTTTTTCCTGAAACAGATCCCGGATATATCAGATTCAAAAGTAAGTGGATCTATCTACTTATTTTGGTTGCTTTAATCTTGTACTTGAATTATACCTACTTCTTATTTACTCACAGAAATCATTTAGCTTATCAGATTCTGTGGTGAAAGCAATAATGGCGGTGCTTATAGCGACAGTGATACTGATGCTGATTCTTGTACTAATAAAATACGTGGCCAAGGGCAAGATGCAATTGCAGAACAAGAAGGGCAGCAAGCCAGCCAAGCAGAAACCTCTTAATAAGCCAAGTAGACAAATTATTACTACTACAACTTGGTCTGGTCTCTACAGATTTTCTAAAGATGAGATTGAAAATGCCATAAATAATGACACTGACAGCAAATGCTTAGGCCATGGAAGTGCCGGTCAAGTTTACAAAGGCGTTTTGCCTAGTGGTCAAGTTGTGGCCATCAAACACATTTACAAGAGCAACAATATGGATTCATTTACTCGAGAAGTTGAAGGCCTTTCGAGGATTCGCCATCCGAATCTCGTTTGCCTGTTCGGTTGCTGCATTGAAGACGGGGAACAGTATCTAGTTTATGAATATTGTCCATCTGGGAATCTAGCTCAACATCTTCTAAGTAATAATATAATTAACAAATGCAACTTATATATATATGCTTTTCAAAAGCTTGATCAGCAAGTAATATATACTTTTATTTTGAATGTGCTAATAATCTGCATCTCTTATAATAAATTTTCTCAGGAAGAGACGGTGTATTAACTTGGGAAATAAGAGTTAAAATCTTGAGAGATTGTGCTCTTGCTTTGAGGTATCTTCACCATTACATTGATGGCTGCATCGTCCATAGAGATATCAAGGTAACAATATGATACTAGTTGTGCCGATCGTTATAACTAATTAGCAATTATGAGAAGGTGGTGTAACACTTAAATCCCTCTTAATTTTTTTTTATATCACACTTTCATCCTTATGTTAAAATATACAGAAAAAGTCACACTATTTTGAAGAGTAATTATAGCTTTTTCACATGCAAATTGATTATATGTCACCAACAGATGAAAATTAGTTAATTTTTTTTGTTAAATAATTGTATTTATCATTCAACAACATAAAATTAAGAATGATCAAAGGTTCAGTACTTTCATTAACACTTTCTTGTTTTAATTTTGCTAATAGCTTACAAACATCCTTTTGACTGAAACCCTTGAACCGAAGCTTTCTGATTTTGGGTTGGCGAGGATGCTGGGCATGGAGGAGAGCAAAGTATTTACAGATGTTAGAGGAACCATAGGCTATATGGATCCCGAATACATGACCAATGCCAAGCTAACCTGTGCTAGTGACATCTACAGTTTTGGAATTGTTGCTCTCCAACTTTTATCAGGACAAAAGGTCATTGAGTTGGATTTTGATGCTAGAGACCAGCTCACAAGAAAGGTATAGCTTTTAAATTTGGATTCCAACTCAGCTTTTTATAATCTTTTGAGAGCAGTAAATTATTATTAATTATGTGCAGGCAAGAGATGTAAGCATGGGGAAACGTCCATTAAAAGATTTTGAAGATCCAAGATTGGATGGAAATATCAATCGGGTGGATTTCGTATCCATTTTGAAAATTGCTGTGCTATGTGTAGCCAAATCGAGCAAAGGCCGGCCAACTATTGATGTTGTGTTTGATGAGATTGACAAGGCTTGGAAAAATACAATGGTTGCACATTTGATCAGTTTTGATTAATTTAATAACTCCAATAAATAACATGTGGTTTGATTTTCTTATATTTTGTGCATGCAGAAAGCAAACACAGATAAGCAAGTAAGTTCATCAGAAACACCAATGTCCAGATCCTTGGAAGTGATTCCAGTTTGAAGAAAATGTGCGATTTGAATATTGTGAAATTATATCAAACACAATATTGAATCATGGGTACATTGAAAATGACCTTGTTGCTCTGACTTCATGAGAGAGGAGGGATTCTTGAGCCATTAGGAACTGATGAACTTAGGGTTTGTTCTTGTTGATTTTTTTTTCTCTCTAATGATTGAGTGGTTTTATTGAAAGCAGAAGCTATTTTCAAATATTTTGTACAAAGTTATCATGTTATCATATTCCTAAAATATTCTCTTTGATTATATTTGTCTACTAGGAAATAATAATTTAGGGGATCACATGATAATAAATAATAAATATAAGAGTTAAAAAAATATTAAAACTGAAAGATAAAAATAAAATAAAATAAAAATCATGAAAATAGTTTTTCCACTTTATTTACACCAACCTCAAACTTTTAAATGATTTACAATGATTGAGGGGTATTAATTGTCAAAGATTGAGACCATCAATCTTTGTATTAGAAAAGGATATGCCTATTCTGCCTTTAGACAATGCAAACTCAATAACATACTTGAGTAACTTGTATCCGATATTGTGATTTGATATATGATTAAATGATAAAATTGTATTTGTTAAATAAAATTTTTAAGTTTTTGGTTATAAAAAATTATGACTATTAATTGTAATTTCTTTTAAAATTGGATTTTTATAAAAGTTAAGAATTTTAGCTTTAAATCACCATCAAAATATTAAAAACAAAAACACTGTAATTTTTTTTTATCATAAAAAGAAATTACACATCAATGGGAGGATCTTAACAAGTGTCGATAAACAAATATAGGGAGGATAAATTGATTTGGGCCTACGGCCCGAAAGGTTGGTTTAGTGTTAAATCTTTTTGTAATGCAGTGGAGGACGAGGTAAAGTATCCAAAAACTTGGCCTAAATTAGTGTGGAAAGGTCTTGTGCCCCCAAAAGTGGAAATATTTGCCTGGCACTTACTATGCAAAAGGATTCCAATAAAATTTTATCTATAATAAATTGACATACTGAATATTGGTGATTGCCCATGTGTGTTGTGTAATGAAGAGGTGGAATCTTGTGACCATCTTTTTTTACATTGCAAATGGATTTCAAAATTATGGAACCCGTGTTTATGGTGGTGGTGTTAGTCTCTAAGGCATGCACAAGATCCTAAATATGATTATATGTGTGAAATAACAAGAAAATTGACGGAATCACTTACATTGTTATATGGAGAAATTTCGAAATTTCCTCTTTGGATTAAGCTCCAAGCTTGTTGTTATGTTGTTTATTCCTTGGGTGAGTTTTCCTATCACCTAATTTGACTCCTCCAAGTGCTAGCTATGTTGAAATTTTGAAGTAAAATTTCATTACAAATTGAGAGAAGAAATCGGCCAAGGTGGAGAGAAGAAGAGAGTGTTTCAAAACTTGGTGGTTGTGTGTTAAAAATCCATTTAATTAATTAAGTCAACTACTTATATCAACATTTGACCTTTGATGTAAGTCATGTGGTCCCACCACATTTTAAATTCAAAATTTGAGTTGGCTTCCTCAACACACAACTTGACTTGGGCCCACCAAAGTCAAAGATATTTTGTGTTCCCAAAACCCAAAAATATACGCAAAGTCACGGGTAATTTTATCGGGTTTGTTTAATTCCGATTAAACGAATTTATCGTTGTGCCATAATTAAATCCAATTTAATTAAATAATTATGCCTCGCAAAATTATTACGATAATTGCTTTTGAATTAATTCTAAATTAATTCGTTCGCCCGAATTAAAATCCAATTTTAATTTCGTATTGAAATCTGATTTCAATTAATATATCTGATATATTATTTTAGCCACAAATAAATAAATTAAATAGAAAAAACTAATTTAACTATTAAATTTACTTTATCGATTAATTATAAATTAATCGCGTTCTCTCTTGTATACGAAGTTAATCCCATATTAATTTTTGTCGTAATTAATCCTAGATTAATTTTCTCTCTCATAATTAATCACAGATTAATTCTATCTGAGTCAAATGTCATTGGTGAATTTTTGGGAAGCGACCCAAGAGATTCCTGGATATGTTGGCAGTAAATACGGTTATCAGACTATCCGAACACGTGCGTACCTCGTACCATGTTCTCACCGATTTACAAGACATGGTTGGCTTCTAGCAAAGCACTGTGCCTACCCAATTCTCAAGAAATATTCGTCGAGGAATATCATATGTATCAGACGTGGTAATACTAATATTATGTAATACGTAATACGATCCAATATCGGATGTCACATGCTAGGCCTAGGGCTGGCTCTGTGTCTGCCCCATACGAAGCATATATCGGATCCTGAGTAACTAATCTCTGTAATCGGGAAGTTGTGACCTAGTCATACTATCCTGATAGCTGCAGCTTTAAGAGTACTAGTTCTGTATCATGTGTGACCATTATCTCCATATGACTGAAGTGATACTCCCATCTTGACATCACATCCAATACACTACGATTCTCAGTAAACCCAATACAGGCGTACACAGAACCTGTTAAAGCTCCAGACGACCAATACTAAAGTAAATTGATTGTCTCAAGTAATAGCGACGTAAGTCTCAGGTTAAAGATCACATACATCTACCCTGATTCGGATTCCCATAGACATATAGTCATACTACCAATGAGATTCTGAGTGGGTCTATCCAGAGCGAACTTTTCCCGGTCCAACGGCTAACAGAACCTCTTATTACACTTGCATAAGTATCCAATACCTAAATATATGAGAACTATGTCGTTAAGCTTCCATAACGCACACAAGTGTAATATTAGTCTATTCCGCATTATTAATGTCCAGTCTCGATAATACTTCGACTAGGGATATTTAATGATTAAACCGTTCGTGGATTAATATTGTCTCATATCTTATTAATCCGATTTAACCATATAGATTTTTATCATTAATATATATCCAAGTAATCTAATTACAATAATGATAAAATAGTAATTTCCTTTTGTCACATAGATAATTTGTACAAAAACACAATGTTCCTTACAAATAGTGATACTATGAGTCATAATTGTCCAACATGTGGGATATAGTGACAGTAACTCCGAAGTCAATTGATGAATGGTTATTACAGTGGATGATGTTATGTCCGGGTAACGAATACAAGTCAGGGTGGCATATCCCATTCTTCTCAGTTGTTTGGTATGTATGGTTTGCCAGAAATGATATATTGTTCAATGGGAACAAGTTTATTTTCCATAACTTAGTGGTTTTGTGATGCATGAATACTAAGGAAAATAAGAGGCTTTAATCTGATGCAATAGTTAAAATAAGCATTTTGTACTTCTATCAACATTCAACTAAAGTCGATAGGGTATGGAGTCCTCCGAGATTAGGATGTTATAAATTTAATATAGATGGGTCCTCAAGAGGGAACTCTGGACTGGAATTGGTGAAGTACTGAGGGATCATATGGGTAGATTTGTCTTCATATTCTCGTGTAGTGTTGGGTATGGATTCGATCGGTGCAGAACTTATGACTATGTTGAGAGCTATTAGGGTGTTACAAGAAAAGAAAATTCAGGAAAACAATATAATAATAGAGAGTGATTCAATAATAGCGGTGGATTGGGTTAATAATATGGATACTGTGGGCTGGAAATATTGGTCCATTGTTAATGAAATTGGGAATTTCAAGTGTAGTGGAGTCGACTTGTCGATTGTGTTTAAAGGAAGGGAATCTAACAGAGTGGCTGATGTGCTCGCCATAATTGGGGTGGAAATAGTTAGGGAATTTCACGCTTGGTTAGAATAGGTCTCGAGTTTCTTAGAACACTGCCTGAGGTAGGGGTGGGCGTGGTTCGGTTTGGTTCGGTTTTTGCTAAAAACTGAACCAAACCATATTTTACGGCTCATATTTTTTACCCCTCAAACCAAACCATTAAATAACGGTTTGGTTCGGATTGAAAAGTTTTTAAACCAGCAGTTTACGGATTGGTTCGGTTTACGGATTATTATATTTAAAACAAATTTTCATCCACTTAATTGAAGACAAAAAAAAAAACTAGTCTATCCAACAAATAGTATGAAGTGCTAGGGTGTAAGCTGTGACTCCAGGGAACACATGCACTCCATTAAGGATTGAAAAATGAGGCAGAATTAATTCTTGTATTTTTTAAAAATTACCTTGAATAATGATGCTATCATCATTCTAATTAAGAGACAAATAAAACATTTTACTTTCAAGAATAATGATGCTACCATAAAACAAAAAATTTAAGAATAAAAGTATTAACAAATAAATTGAAGAATAAAAGTATTAACAAATAAATATATTAACAACAAATTTAAGAATAAAAGTATTAACATACTAATAAAAAGAAAACATAGAATAAAATTAAAAGAAAAATACAATTTTTTTTATAAAAATATATAATTTTTTTAATTATAATGGTTCGGTTCGGTTTAACATGTGCGGTTTGGATTAGCTCCTGAACCGAACCGTAAACCGTTTGGGGTGGGCCAATCCGAACCGCAAACCGAACCGTTAAAAAAAAAATCGTAAATTCGGTCTGGTTTGCGGTTTGGTTCGGTTTGGTCGGTTTTTTTGCCCACCCCTAGCCTGAGGTGAGGAGTGTGGTTGATGTTAGCGATATATTCTCAAGATGGATTTTGATGATGTAACACTAGAAGTATTCGACGTACATTAGCGGAAATTACAAAAAGATATCGAAGCACATTGATGGTGAAGAGCAATTGATGTAACGATTCAATCGACAAACAAAGAATATCTTATGTAGTCTTAACTTAGGGCTCTCTTTGTAAAATGAGTTCTTAATTTAAGTCTCTAAGCTCATAGGACATATGCACATTCATATAGATGCATTAGGGTCATGTGAAAAATATTTTAAACCTTCAAATCCTGTATTTTGGCACTGAGTCCGGCATACCGGTGTCCCTGCTCTATTTTGAGCATCTTTGCATCGCCTCTGGAACCAGACTACTCCATACCGGTCACCCATATCGGCCACTTTGTAGTTTTCATAGTTACTGGAACCGGCATAGATCATATCGGTCTTCATACCGATCAACCTTCATATCTTACATACTATCGGAAACCGACGCAGACCATACCGGTCCCTATACCGGTAAGGCAATCGGCATACCGGCCTACATACATGTAAGTAATCCGGTATAGCGCTTAAATCTTCAATGATAATATAGCCGTTACACTTTGGCAGACAGATATACCGGTCTCGGACAGAACAGTTGGGGCAGTTTATACTTTCACTATATATTGAGCCCCAAATTCATTTTTGCCTAACTTTTACACCTTCAAATAATTTATTCTAAGATAAAAACAGAGAGTAAACAAAATCTTCATCATCATACACTCTCATACTCAAGCTCACACACTACACATTCATATCATTAGTAATAAGCTTAAATTTTTTGGGTTAGCAATTCACACTAAATCTTTATTATCTTTGTGAGTGTTCAAGTTGTTCTTTAAACTTTCATTATCAACACTTGAGTGTAGGGGTTTTAGGGGCATAATCCGGTAACGCAGCGGAAGCGGCGAAAGATCGTATCTTCCGATTTCAAAAATTTTTCTCGAATTAATTAAATAAACATATTTATTTAATATTCCAATAATCAAATTATGAAATAAAATTCAAATGAATCATATTCAAGTGAATTTACCGAAATGCCCTTACATTGGTATTTTGTCCATTTTAGTCCGAAATTGATCTAATCAATTTTGAATGATTCTAAATCATTTCTAAGATGAACTTAGCATGTTCAAAACATCAAAACACCAAGGGCAACACAAATCCCCATTTTTGCAAGTTTGGCCGAATGCACCCAATTGGTGCCATTTTGTGCACTTTGTCATTTCATGCATCAAAACACATCAAGATGTAATCCAATGAACATGAAACTTTATATGCATCATATACACATCCAAATGCACAACATATATGAAAATCCCCAAATTTGGAAGTGGTCTTAAACCCTAATTTTTCAATTTCATCAAATTGGACAAATTAGACCAAATTGGTTAAATACAACACTTTAATCATCTTTCTTCCATCCAATCAAAGTCTCAACACAATGAAACAACTCAAGATCAAATCTAGGTCATCTAAGAGTGGGTCAACAACTCTAGATTAGCAACATGGTTTCCAAAACCTTAAAAGAAAGCTTATAACTACAATAGTCACAACTTTCCTTCATCATACATGCTCAACACTTCCATCAAAACTTCCATCAACAAAAACACAAGGAATAAAGAAAGAAATAACCTAAGAACATCATATGTTAAAGCCTAGATCCTAAGGAACATTTTCCTTTCTAATAGCAAGTTGGAAAAAACTCACTAAAGTTCAAGCTTTCTTTGATTTCTTCTTTCTTTCTCACAAGCTTCCTTTGCTTCCATTAATGGAGTTTTTCTTTAAAGTGTATTAGGTTAACTTCCAAATGAAATGAAAAACAATATATACTTGTATCAAAATGGCCTTGGCCGAAATTCACTAAAGGAAATACAAGTTTTGTAATTTCAATTTCATTTCACTTTACATTTAATCAACTTGATAAAATATCTTAATAACACTTTATAGATATTTATATTAAGTCAACAAATGCAACTAAGAAGAATATAACTCTTATATTTAAGTGTTATGGCCGAAATTAAAAGAAAATAAAGGAAAAAAATATTTTTATTTTTCAAACAATTTTGAACAAATATCTTAAGAAGTCAAAATCAATTTGACAACATTTTCCTTTAATGTAAAGTCAAACATTTACACTTATAATCATTTCCTAACTATATCATTTGGTGATATATTTATATTTTAATTATATTAATCATTTAACAATTAAATAATTAAATAATTAATTAAATACAAATATATCAAATATATGTATTATTTTACTTTAAATATCTCAAATACATATATTGATGATATATGCCAAATACATTTATTTGACTATTTATTAATGTGTATTTAATAATATCATATATTAAATACAAATACACATTAATTAGGAAATGAAGGTTCGGCCCGTTCGCATGTATTTTTCGTTTAACGATTAAACGATTTATAAATAATCATCATTATTCATAAATGTTGCTCTAGTGCTCTACGAGTATGTTTCATTATTGAGACTCTCTAGATTCAGGTATATCCGTCACGAAATCCAATTTCATGTCCATAATCTATCCACCCGTAGATTATGACGATCACGGATAAACTAGCTGAATCATACAGGTCGAGGTCATTGCATACGTATAATCCCTCCGTCACAGGTATCCAGATAATCCCAGAGATATAGATGTAAACGTCAAATCTCTATAGGTATTATCTCGTCGACGTATCTATTAGCAATCTCTAAATAACACTCGGAACTTACTTCCGATGTATACTGTGGCCACAGATTTAACAGACTGCTAATAATATATGGACTACCTATGCTCTGTACACAGAACTGACGGATCCTATCTTGACACACACAGGATATCCTGAGGATCGATCCACACCCAACGAACAGGCGGAGGTCTGATCTAAATAGATCGGTGACGTGACTGCCATCTAAGTGTGGAGGATGTCTCATACATCCACAGTGGTGTCTCAAGTCGAAGGACCACTATGCTACTCAACCCGAGAAGATTCTTATTGACGTTGGCGTACCATCCATTAAGAATCTTCGGTGAGCCGTTAGTGTTTATCCATTATAAACACCTACACGTCTATACGAGTCTCCCTAGACTCATGGTTCATTGGGATAAACCATCGGACCAAGTCTCGATATACGACATGTACTGGTCTCAACGGATTTGACTAACCGACCCGTGTTAGCAAATCTTGACCAGGAACTATGTTTGATAATATACATATAGCAGTGACACTTCCCAATGTCAATTACAAACTAACTTTGTAACTGTGTACTGCATTATATATTATCGGGCCTTTGTCTAATATATACATATCACTAAACCACATTTAGTTTCAATCTAATCATAATCAGATCGAATAAGTATATAAGAACAAGAGGTGCAACCATAAATAAGTAATATTATGGAATAAGGGGATGTTCGTATTCATGAATCAGACATAAATACGGCCCGGATTGGCGCTCTGAGCACCAACCCCAACATTGAGGTTGTGAAATCCCTTTGTGAGTGAGAATACTCAAAATGATGATTGTTGTAAAAGGTTGTGAGTAAGTATAGGAACAAAACTCATTGTAAATATTTAAGAGTGAGACATTGGAAAACGCTTGTGTAAAAGTTTGGAGTGGACATAGAGGACAAAACTATTGGTTGTGGGTGAGCCACAAAAAACTCGGTGTAAGTTGTGGATTCAACTTAGTGGAAATATTCAAGCGCGGCTTGGGGGAGTGAACGTAGGCATTGTTGGCCGAACCACTATAAATCACCAGTGTCATTTTCTTTATCTCTGAACTTTTAATTATTGCAATATATTTTCATATTTCCATATAATTAAAAAATTGCTATTAGAGAATATATTATGATTGAGAAAATTGACCTAAGTTAATTGGTAAAGCTACTAGCTTAGTAGGGTAAAATCGGTAAATATTTGTATTTGTGTATATTTAGGTCATTACCCAATTCACCACTCTTGTTAGGTATATAGTTTTGTTTGTTGTATACTTATAGGTAATTTTAGTTGATTTCGTGTTTGTAGAGGTGTGGTATAATAGAAGGGTGTGTTCTTTGGTTGGTGTGTCAATGCAGATTTGGTTATGGTGTGTTGGGTCAGGTGAGTGTAAGGTTCTTGTGTCTTGTAAGTGAAGCTTTGGTGTGTGTGGGTTTATATCTTCTTTGTCTGGGGTTCTTGTGTGTTGGGTCGGGTGAGTGTAAGGGTTAGTTCCATTTTTATTGGTTTGTGTCCGTGACAAAACGAGTTTAATTGAGTTGTATTCTATCATGAAGATCTTTGTGCAATTGGACTGGTTTATGGCTGCTGTGCATCAGACATGCGTTCGTGGTGCGTTCGTTGCAGGGTTCGAATGTGTGGCGTTAGTGACACGTTCTCTATTGGGTTCGAACGGGAGAATTCCAGATAGCAAACATTCGAGGCACATTCTTGGTGCGTTCGAACGGGGACATTCCAGAGAGCTCACGTTTGTAGTGCGCTCGAGTGGCGTTCGAACGAGTCTTCACAGAAATGGCGCGTTCGTGGAGCGTTCTAGTATGCGTTCGAACACGACTACGATCTGAACGCGTTTTTTGCCATTTTCACTTTGAAAACCCTAGCCTTTTCACCCTACCTATAAATATAAGATGTAGCCGCCTTGCCCAACGGTTGAAACACATTTTCCTTGAGCCAAATACTCTCAAAGCTTTCAACTCTCTTTGATTCCACCATTGAAGAGTTTTTATATCATTGTCTTCTTCATTGATGGTGTGAATATTTCTTTGTTAAACCTTCAACACAACTTAACCCAAATTCTCTAATCCTTAAGATTTCTTTAGGAGGAAGTTTGGTAGCCGGAGTTCCGGCGTCAAAGGTGATATAATCTACTCAGAGACTTCAGATGTTCTGAAGAAAACCGTGGGTCGCGGGCTTGAGGAGTTGCCTTGAGTTCTTGCAGTATTGAGGTACTTGAGTCGGTGGAGTTGCCACCATAGGTCTTGACCATCGCTGTAAGTTTTTCTCTATATAGTGGATTCGGGTGGTAGCCTATACCCGAAGTGGTTTTTTTACTCGCAAGAGTTTTCCACTTCGTCACCAAAATTATTGTGTTGAATTTTGTGTGATTGTTTTATTTTCCGCAATTTATATTTTGCATTGAGTTAATATTATGGATTTTATTATTGTTGGTTGATTTGGTAATTGTCTGTTTTAATTCCATAGTTACAGTAATCAGGACTTGTCCTGTTTATTGTTTGTAATTCCGCATAGGGTCAGAACCTAGGCTAATCGCGAATTTTCAGTAAGGTTTCGTGGGGGTGGGTGAACGGGGTGGATAAAGTGAGGATTTTCAGGTTGGCTAGATTAGGTTTATAACTTCGAAGAGTTAGAGGTTGTTCAGTGTTGTATCATTGCTTGTAGACATGTAAGCAAATGACGCTAGCGTTAAGTGGTTGTGTAGCAAAAGATACTCGTGGTTTAT